>CAJVQX010000004.1:0-600000 GCA_911387935.1 Dolichovespula saxonica | reverse complement strand
CGATAGGACCATCTATCACTGCGGAATGTACTCGCACGTTTCAATCGTACACAATGGCCGACGCGAATACATTCATCCGCTCACCCAACGCCTATGCGAACAAGCGCAAGTCACCGGAAGCCTATCTCTGGGCCCCAACAGCCTCATAACGGGACTTAAGAGAAACAGCACGCACCTTCACAGCCTGACCATAAGTGGATCCGTCGGTACAGACGGAGCCTGCAAGGGCTCGCAATATAGCGACCCCTATGGTACCTGGGACGACGTCGTTGTACAGGCCTCGGTAGAAGTCACCTTGAAAGACTACTATGCAGCCGCCTCCATCAAAGCAGACCAGATACATCTGCAATCGGGTACCATCTGCGCTTACACAGCCGAAAATTGTCAAGACGAAGGAGGAGCCGAAAACTTTTGGGAAACTCTACCTTCGGATAGTTGCGGATTCAATGAATACGACGTTTTGTACGAAGGCCTCGCAACAAAACTCACAACTAAAGGACCAGTAAAAGGACCAGTCCTATACACAGTTACGTCCAAGGATGTCACCTTCGCACTTACAAAAACAGAAGAATTTACACTGTGCGGATATACGATCATCCGTACCGAACATCCGAAACTTTTCATATTGGAAACCTCTCCTGGAAGAATCTTCAAAGCTAAGACAAAAACCCCTGTAGAAAATTTAGACATCTTCGCATATATAAATTCTAAATTCATATACGTCGAACGCCATTTAAAAACACAACTTACTGATTTATATATAGACATAACCCGCCAGAAATGTGCGCTCGAGAGACAAATTTTGAAGAACGCTTTATCCTTAGCAAACTTGTCTCCTGATGAAACCGCATATTCCTTCATGAAAGAACCAGGTTATATGGCAGTGATAGCGGGAGAAGTAATACACTTGATTAAATGTACACCGGTGGAAATAAAAGTACGCTCTACGGAAAACTGCTACAAAAGCCTACCAATAACTTACCGCAATCAGTCTTGCTTCCTAACACCAAAAACCCATATCATCACACAAGAAGCAGCAATGGCGGATTGCAACGAGCTACTACCAGCAATGTACCTACTACATGGATCATGGTACAGAATAACACCGAAACTCGTTGAAAGCGTACCACCGCCGACGATTCAGCCATTAACAAAACCACAATGGAAATACATCAGCCCGCAACATTTGGCAACGAGCGGAATCTACTCCAACGAAGATCTAAATAAACTACGTTCGCATATCATGGAACCTGCGGAAAAACCCGCTGTTTTGAACACACTATTACGTGGAGTCAGCGGACAACACATACCAAAGGGACAGATCTCGCTATACAACCTTATGGACGAAGAAGCATTAGACAAAATAGCGACCAGCACAGGCCAACGACTATGGGGAGCGTTCGTGACATTCGGATCAGCAAGCGCCGGAGTCATAGCGATACTCATGATCCTCCGATTGATAAAATATGTAGCAGACACCGTCATCCACGGCTATGCACTACATAGCATCTATGGTTGGAGTATTCATTTAGTAGGAGCACTTTGGGGCTCACTTACACACCTTTTGCTCCACCTCGCTAAGTCACCAACGGAAGAGAAGGTGGAGAGCGAACAAAAACCGCCAGAAGATGCTGACGCGATAGAACCACCTACGACAGGACAGAAAGAAGCCGTAAACACTTTCCCTTCAATTAGTAAGTACTTACAAGAAGAATCAGCCTTCAAAATGCACGTATAACTACGTACATTTTATTATAAGGGGGGAAGTGTTACGTCACCCGACGTACGGACTTATAAAATATATAAAGAGATACTCCTCGTGCCCGCTATATAGGGAGTCTTTTATTATCACGTGTAATTTCCTCGTGCCCGCTATATAGGGAGTCAGCTTATTAAATCATGTATTACTCATAGTATAGTTGATATCATTTATTAACAATATTATAATTTACACATTCGTGCCCGACATGAAGGGAGTAACTTTTACAACACTAACAAATATTATATTTACACTGGGGAACACCTTACGATTAGAACATGCATATATAATAATTAGCTATAAATAATAGATACATAATAATTGATACGTATTTAACGCACACATTTATAATATACGCGAAGTCCTAACAAGCGCCTTTAAGTCACCAAAAGTCCTAACAAGAGACTGAAAGTAAACGTCGACAGGCCTGTCCTCCGCCCATACATGGCCACCACGTGCGCCTTAGGGAAAGCACGCGGCCGCCAGGCACTTACGGCACCTCTCCACAAGTGGTCATCACGCGCGTCTACAGAACGGACTCAGAATTCCGAAGTTACAAGATACATGGCACAGCTAACACACACACGGGCCTAGGCCAACACACACACGCGGAATTCAGCTGACGCCAAGCAAAGTAACGCCAAGACGCTCATCCCTACCACCGCTAGTACGCGCTTCAGCTCAACGCGCACAGGACCATCGCACGCTACCCCACCACCGCCAACAAGGACGAGAGAAGGGAAGACGGCAGCCAATCACCATCCTCTTAGAGCCAAGCCGCCGCCGCTTCGCTACGAGCCGCCGCCGCTTCGCCACGAGCCGCCGCCGCTAAGATTCAGTATATAAGGAGCTGCAGAGCAGCACACGACGGATTTTTTCGACTACAGATTTTCTACGAATCACCTCGACGGACGTTTCGAACAATAATCGCGGGAGAGTCTTTTACGCTGTATCAATTCTATTCATATTATAATTTAAACTTAGAATAAATTAGAATTAGTAGAAGTCTGTGTTTCATTAGTCGGGACCCCGGTCACTACTCATTCGCGACTCGTATTATCTACGTGTTCCTGAACCGACGTGTGGTCGACAAGCTCTTCATCTCTCTCCGCATTTTCCAACCTTTTATCCTAGAACTATCGGGGCGTACGAATCGCCCGGGTTCACTCTTTCCAAGTCTTAGAACTATCGGGGCGTACGAATCGCCCGGGTTCATACTCCTAAATCATAGAACTATCGGGGCGTACGAATCGCCCGGGTTCATTCTTCATAGAACTATCGGAGCGTACGAAGCGCTCGGGTTCAATCATCCTAAAAGGTCCCGTTGCATCCTATAGAATACGTATGCCGAAAACACGTCGGGGCGGACGCAAACATAGTCTCCGGCGTCTACTCGCGAACTATTATAGCGGTACAAACCATCTGGCTAACTTGGGCATCGACCCGTCGGCCTGTAGACCTAGGATCATCGAGGACACCACACTCTGCCATCCCAGGCCCGATACTCAGCAGGACCTGAGGTCTCCATCTTGCAGAGTTACTGAATATCGGCTCGTACCGATCAACTGCCCGGAGTGTACCTTCGTTGCCGGACAGCTGCCACCGAGCGACCCGCGAACAGCTCGCTATTTAGAATTGTACGGAGAGAAGCATTAAAGGTAAGTGAATCATCCTTATCAAAGACATAATCTATCGTTAAGCCCGTCCCGTGCCACGAACTACGCGTAGTAGGTAACGGCCGAATTGGGCAAATATCCCATTGAAGCAGGAGCTCCTTGAAGGAAAGAGCATAGTTCTTTTTTTTAAGGCCCGTGCCGAGTGGGACGTAACAGTGTCTTTATTATTGCCATTATCATTGAAGATATTGCCGTTATTATTGCAACCATTATTGCAGTTATTATTGCCGTTATTGCCTTTATTATTACCGTTAAAATTGCCTTTACTTTTGCCGTTATTAATGCCGTTATTGCCTTTAATATTGCAGTTATTATTGCCGTTATGTAGGCCGATATTGCAGTTATTACTGGCCTTTTTATTGCCTTTATTATTGCCATTATTAAAGCCGTTATTGCCGTTATTATAACAGTTATTGTTGACGTTATTGTCTTTAATATTGCCGTTTTTATTCTGATTATTATTAGCGTTATTATTGCCATTATTATAGCAGTTATTATTCTGTTATTATTGCCTTCATTTTTGCCGTTATTCATGTCGTAATTGCAGTTATTACTGATTTTATATTCTTTATTATTGCCGTCGTTATTGCCATTATTATTGTCGTTTTTATTGTAGTTATTATTGCCGTTATTATTAAAGTTATTATTGACGTTATTATTGCCTTTATTTTTGCTGTTATTCATGAGGTTATTGCAGTTATTATTGATTTTATATTCTTTATTATTGGCGTCGTTATTGCCAATATTATTGTCGTTTTTATTACAGTTATTATTGCCCGTATTATCGTTAATATTACCTTCATTATTTCCTTTATTATTGCCGTTATTAAGACCGTTATTTGAGTTATTATTGCCGTTATTATGGAAGTTATTATTGACGTTATTGTCTTTAATATTGCCGTCGATATTGCCTTTATTATTACCGTTCTTGTTGCCGTTGTTTTTGCCAATATTATTGCCTTTAATATTGTAGTATTCAAGTCCGATATTGCCGTTATTATTGCAGTAACATTGCCGTAGTTATTGCAATTATTATTGCCGCAATTATTGCATTTATTATTGACATTAATGCTTTTTATATAGCCATTATTATCGCAGTTATTATTTCCTTTATTGTCTTAATTATTCCCGTTTTTATTCCGATTATTATTAGTGTTATTATTGCCTTTATTATTATCATTTTTAAAGCAGTTATTGCCGTTATTATAACAGTTATTATTGACGATATTGTTTTTATTATTGCCGTTATTATTGCCATTATTGAGGCCGTTATTGCCGTAATTATAGCAGTTATTATTACCGTTATTATTGGAGTTATTATTTACGTTATTATTGTCTTTATTTTTGCTGTTATTCATTTCGTTATTGCAGTTATTATTGATTTTATATTCTTTATTATTGCCGTCGTTATTGCCATTATTATTGTCGTTTTGATTGCAGTTATTATTGCTCTTATTATCGTTATTATTACCTTCATTATTTCCTTTATTATTGTCGTTATTAAGACAGTTATTGCAGTAATTATTGCCGTTATTATTGAAGTTATTATTGACGTTATTGTCTTTAATTTTGCCGTCGATATTGCCATTATTTTCACGCTTATTATTGCCGTTATTATTGCTGTTGTTATAGCCATTATTAATGCCTTTATTGCTTTTAATATCACAGTTATTATTGCCGTTTTTGTCTTTATTATTGTCGACGTTATTGCCATTATTATTGCCGTTTTTTTGCATTTATTATTGCCCTTATTATCGTTATTATTACCTTTATTATTTTCTTTATTATTGCCGTTATTAAGACCGTTATTGCAGTTATTATTGCCGTTATTATTGACGTTATTGTCGTTATTAAGGCCGTTATTATTGCCATTATTATTGCCGTTATTATTGCAGTTATTATTGCCCTTATTGTCGTTATTATTATCGTTATTATTACCTTTATTAAGGCCGTTATTGCCGTTAATATTGCAGTAATTATTGACGTTATTGTCGTTATTAAGTCCGTTATTATTGCCATTATTATAGCAGTTATTATTGTCGTTATTATTGCCTTTATTTTTGCCGTTATTCATGTCGTTATTGCAGTTATTATTGATTTTATATTCTTTATTATTGCCGTCGTTATTGCCATTATTATTGACGTATTTATTGCAGTTATTATTGCCGTTATTGTCTTTATTATCGCGCTATCTATTGCCGTTGTTATTCCCATTATTATTGACGCTATTGTCTTATTAATAATAATTATATAATTATATTAATTATTATTATTGTCTTTATAATTGCCGTTGTTATTGCCATTATTAATGCAGTTATTGCCGTTATTATTGCCATTGTTATTGCAGTTATTATTACCGTTATTGTCTTTTTTATTGCCGTTGTTATTGCCATTATTATTGCCTATATTCTCTTTAGTATTGCCGTTATTATAACCGTTGATATTGCCTTTTTTATTCTCGTTATTGCTACATTATTAACGTTATTGTTGCCGTTATTATTGCAATTAATATTGGCGCTCTCATTGCTGTTGTTATTGCCATTATTATTGCCGTTATTGCCTTTAATATTACCGTTATTATTGCACTTATTATTGCTGTTATGTAGCCCGATATCACCGTTATTACTGGCCTTATTATTGTTATTATTATTGCCATTATAATTGATGATATTGCCGTTATTATTGCAAAAATTATTGCAGTTATTATTGCCGTTATTGCCTTTATTATTGCCATTATTAAAGCCGTTATTGCCGTTATTATAACAGTTATGGTTGACGTTATTGTCTATATTATTGCGTTGTTATTGCCATTATTATTGCCGTTATTATTGCAGAGATTATTGCCATATTATAGTTATTATTACCGTTTTTAATGTCTTTACTTTTACCGTTATTAAGGCCGCTATTGCAGTTATTATTGGCTTTATTATAGTGGATATTATTGACGTTATTGTCTTTTATATTACCGTCGATATTGCCTTTATTATTACCGTTCTTATTGCCGTTGTTTTTGCCAATATTATTGCCGTTATTGCCTTTATTTTGCCGTATTCAAGGCCGTTATTGCCTTTATTATTGCAGTTATCATTGCCGTTGTTATTGCAAATATTATTGTCGTAATTATTGCATTTATTGTTGACATTGATGTCGTTTATTTTGCCGTTATTATTGCACTTACTATTGCCCTTATTATTGCAGATATTATTGACTTTATTGACGTTAAAATTGCCTTTATTATTGCCATAATTATTAGTGTTATTATTGCCTTTATTATTGCCATTATTAATGCCGTTATTGCCATTATTATTGCAGTTATTTTTACTGTTATTGTCTTTATTATTGTCTATATTATTGCCGTTGTTATTGCCATTATTATTGCCGTTATTATTGCAGAGATTATTGACCCTATTATAGTTGTTATTACCGTTTTTATTGTCTTTATTTTTGCCGTTATTTAGGCCGATATTGCAGATATTATTGCCTTTATTATTGCCATTATTAATGCCGTTATTGCCATTATTATTGCAGTTATTTTTACTGTTATTGTCTTTATTATTGTCTATATTATTGCCGTTGTTATTGCCATTATTATTGCCGTTATTATTGCAGAGATTATTGACCCTATTATAGTTGTTATTACCGTTTTTATTGTCTTTATTTTTGCCGTTATTTTGTCCGATATTGCAGATATTATTGCCGTTATTATTGCGGATATTATGGACGTTATTGCCGTAATTATAGCAGTTATTATTGCCGTTCTTGTCTTTATTATTGCGGTTACTATTGCCGTTGTTGATTCCATTATTATTGACGCTATTTTCTTTAGTATTGTCTTTATGATTGTCTTTGTTATTGCCATTATTAAGGCAGTTATTGCCGTTATTATTGCCATTATTTTTGCCGTTTTTGTCTTTATTATTGCCGTTGTTATTGCCATTATTATTGCCATTATTCTCTTTAGTATTGCCGTTATTATAACCGTTGATATTGCTTTTTTTATTCTCGGTATTGCTACATTATTAACGTTATTGTTGTCGTTATTATTGCAATTAATATTGGCGCTCTCATTGCTGTAGTTATTGCCATTATTATTGCCGTTATTGCCTTTAACATTACCATTATTATTGCACTTATTATTGCTGTTATGTAGCCCGATATTGCCGTTATTACTGGACTTATTATTGCTATTATTATTGTCTTTATTATTGCCATTATTATTGAAGATATTGCCGTTATTATTGCAACCATTATTGTAGTTATTATTGCCGTTATTGCCTTTATTATTACAGTTAATATTGCCATAATTATTGCCGTTATTGCCTTTATTATTATCGTTATAATTGCCTCTATTATTGCAGTTATTAATAACGTTATTGCCGTTAATATTGCATATATTATTGCCGTTGTTACGTCCCACTCGGCACGGGCCTTAAAAAAAAGAACTATGCTCTTTCCTTCAAGGAGCTCCTGCTTCAATGGGATATTTGCCCAATTCGGCCGTTACCTACTACGCGTAGTTCGTGGCACGGGACGGGCTTAACGATAGATTATGTCTTTGATAAGGATGATTCACTTACCTTTAATGCTTCTCTCCGTACAATTCTAAATAGCGAGCTGTTCGCGGGTCGCTTGGTGGTAGCTGTCCGGCAACGAAGGTACACTCCGGGCAGTTGATCGGTACGAGCCGATATTCAGTAATTCTGCAAGATGGAGACCTCAGGTCCTGCTGAGTATCGGGCCTGGGATGGCAGAGTGTGGTGTCCTCGATGATCCTAGGTCTGCAGGCCGACGGGTCGATGCCCAAGTTAGCCAGATGGTTTGTACCGCTATAATAGTTCGCGAGTAGACGCCGGAGACTATGTTTACGTCCGCCCCGACGTGTTTTCGGCATAGGTATTCTCTAGGATGCAATGGGACCTTTTAGGATGATTGAACCCGAGCGATTCGTACGCTCCGATAGTTCTGTGAAGAATGAACCCGGGCGATTCGTACGCCCCGATAGTTCTATGATTTAGGAGTATGAACCCGGGCGATTCGTACGCCCCGATAGTTCTAAGACTTGGAAAGAGTGAACCCGGGCGATTCGTACGCCCCGATAGTTCTAGGATAAAAGGTTGGAAAATGCGGAGAGAGATGAAGAGCTTGTCGACCACACGTCGGTTCAGGAACACGTAGATAATACGAGTCGCGAATGAGTAGTGACCGGGGTCCCGACTAATGAAACACAGACTTCTACTAATTCTAATTTATTCTAAGTTTAAATTATAATATGAATAGAATTGATACAGCGTAAAAGACTCTCCCGCGATTATTGTTCGAAACGTCCGTCGAAGTGATTCGTAGAAAATCTGTAGTCGAAAAAAAACCGTCGTGTGCTGCTCTGCAGCTCCTTATATACTGAATCTTAGCGGCGGCGGCTCGTGGCGAAGCGGCGGCGGCTCGTAGCGAAGCGGCGGCGGCTTGGCTCTAAAAGGATGGTGATTGGCTGCCGTCTTCCCTTCTCTCGTCCTTGTTGGCGGTGGTGGGGTAGCGTGCGATGGTCCTGTGCGCGTTGAGCTGAAGCGCGTACTAGCGGTGGTAGGGATGAGCGTCTTGGCGTTACTTTGCTTGGCGTCAGCTGAATTCCGCGTGTGTGTGTTGGCCTAGGCCCGTGTGTGCGTTAGCTGTGCCATGTATCTTGTAACTTCGGAATTCTGAGTCCGTTCTGTAGACGCGCGTGATGACCACTTGTGGAGAGGTGCCGTAAGTGCCTGGTGGCCGCGTGCTTTCCCTAAGGCGCACGTGGTGGCCATGTGTGGGCGAAGGACCGGCTAGTCGGCGTTTACTTTCAGTCTCTTGTTAGGACTTTTGGTGACTTAAAGGCGCTTGTTAGGACTTCGCGTATATTATAAATGTGTGTGTTAAATACGTATCGATTATTATGTATCTATTATTTATAGCTAATTATTATATATGCATGTTCTAATCGTAAGGTGTTCCCCAGTGTAAATATAATATTTGTTAGTGTTGTAAAAGTTACTCCCTTCATGTCGGGCACGAATGTGTAAATTATAATATTGTTAATAAATGATATCAACTATACTATGAGTAATACATGATTTAATAAAAGACTCCCTATATAGCGGGCACGAGGAATTACATGTGATAATAAAAGACTCCCTATATAGCGGGCACGAGGAATATCTCTTTATATATTTTATAGGTCCGTACTTGGGGTGACGTAACACTTCCCCCCTTATAATAAAATGTACGTAGTTATACGTGCATTTTGAAGGCTGATTCTTCTTGTAAGTACTTACTAATTGAAGGGAATGTGTTTACGGCTTCTTTCTGTCCTGTCGTAGGTGGTTCTATCGCGTCAGCATCTTCTGGCGGTTTTTGTTCGCTCTCCACCTTCTCTTCCGTTGGTGACTTAGCGAGGTGGAGCAAAAGGTGTGTAAGTGAGCCCCAAAGTGCTCCTACTAAATGAATACTCCAACCATAGATGCTATGTAGTGCATAGCCGTGGATGACGGTGTCTGCTACATATTTTATCAATCGGAGGATCATGAGTATCGCTATGACTCCGGCGCTTGCTGATCCGAATGTCACGAACGCTCCCCATAGTCGTTGGCCTGTGCTGGTCGCTATTTTGTCTAATGCTTCTTCGTCCATAAGGTTGTATAGCGAGATCTGTCCCTTTGGTATGTGTTGTCCGCTGACTCCACGTAATAGTGTGTTCAAAACAGCGGGTTTTTCCGCAGGTTCCATGATATGCGAACGTAGTTTATTTAGATCTTCGTTGGAGTAGATTCCGCTCGTTGCCAAATGTTGCGGGCTGATGTATTTCCATTGTGGTTTTGTTAATGGCTGAATCGTCGGCGGTGGTACGCTTTCAACGAGTTTCGGTGTTATTCTGTACCATGATCCATGTAGTAGGTACATTGCTGGTAGTAGCTCGTTGCAATCCGCCATTGCTGCTTCTTGTGTGATGATATGGGTTTTTGGTGTTAGGAAGCAAGACTGATTGCGGTAAGTTATTGGTAGGCTTTTGTAGCAGTTTTCCGTAGAGCGTACTTTTATTTCCACCGGTGTACATTTAATCAAGTGTATTACTTCTCCCGCTATCACTGCCATATAACCTGGTTCTTTCATGAAGGAATATGCGGTTTCATCAGGAGACAAGTTTGCCAAGGATAAAGCGTTCTTCAAAATTTGTCTCTCGAGCGCACATTTCTGGCGGGTTATGTCTATATATAAATCAGTAAGTTGTGTTTTTAAATGGCGTTCGACGTATATGAATTTAGAATTTATATATGCGAAGATGTCTAAATTTTCTACAGGGGTTTTTGTCTTAGCTTTGAAGATTCTTCCAGGAGAGGTTTCCAATATGAAAAGTTTCGGATGTTCGGTACGGATGATCGTATATCCGCACAGTGTAAATTCTTCTGTTTTTGTAAGTGCGAAGGTGACATCCTTGGACGTAACTGTGTATAGGACTGGTCCTTTTACTGGTCCTTTAGTTGTGAGTTTTGTTGCGAGGCCTTCGTACAAAACGTCGTATTCATTGAATCCGCAACTATCCGAAGGTAGAGTTTCCCAAAAGTTTTCGGCTCCTCCTTCGTCTTGACAATTTTCGGCTGTGTAAGCGCAGATGGTACCCGATTGCAGATGTATCTGGTCTGCTTTGATGGAGGCGGCTGCATAGTAGTCTTTCAAGGTGACTTCTACCGAGGCCTGTACAACGACGTCGTCCCAGGTACCATAGGGGTCGCTATATTGCGAGCCCTTGCAGGCTCCGTCTGTACCGACGGATCCACTTATGGTCAGGCTGTGAAGGTGCGTGCTGTTTCTCTTAAGTCCCGTTATGAGGCTGTTGGGGCCCAGAGATAGGCTTCCGGTGACTTGCGCTTGTTCGCATAGGCGTTGGGTGAGCGGATGAATGTATTCGCGTCGGCCATTGTGTACGATTGAAACGTGCGAGTACATTCCGCAGTGATAGATGGTCCTATCGATCCTCACTTTACATTGTATTACATTTATTGGGTGGTATTCAGACACTTGTAGTAATTGAATGTATAGTTCTTGGCTTGTTGGTTGGAGATTCGGCGTCTCGCATTCAGAGACGTCCAGCAACGAGAATGTAGTCACGTTGAGTGAGGAACCGGCACAGTCGTATCCGGTTAGGCTCTGCGTAGTTCCTACTATTGTAAGTAGTATAACGAATGATAATTTCTTCATTATGATTCGAGGTTTCTTCTTTAGCTTCGATGCTTTTGCTTCTTTATGGACAATTGACGCTCTGCTCGGACTGGAGTGACTTATATTATAATGAAAATGGAGGGGAGACACCTTATCGACCGTCGTCCCGGACTCTGAGAACTACTGTGGCGCCATGCTGCGCCGTGGCAACCGTTAGTCGGTAAGGTAGAGTCCTAGACGTAGGCTTTAACTTATTTTCTAGCCTTGTTTAATTTGAGTCTGTCCGTATGAACGACAGAGAGGCCTTTTGGCGTTTCTATTTTTACATTGCTATTATTAAGAATTTGTACAATTTTATATGGTCCCTCGTACTGGCTGTCTAACTTGCCTTTGATTTTTCCCTTTAGGAGGTACACGGAGTCGCCCGTCGAGAAGCTCACCACCCTCTGTTTTTTATCGTAATAATTTTTAGATTTTATTTTCGCGCGTTCGAGGTTCTCTTTGGCGGCCTCCTGCGATTTCTGTAATTGTTCCGTCAATTCAGCCAAGTACGATGCGTAAGTTTCGTCTTTTAAGTCGTTAAGTGTGCTATCGTTCGGAGTTTTCGCTAACTGGCCAAAGATTAATTCGTGTGGAGTGTATTGTGTACCTTCATGTATACTTGTATTATAAGAAAACATCGCTATATCGACCCAATCGTCCCATTCAGAATTATCCTTTATAAAGTGTTTCAAAAATTCTGCTAACACGTGGTGTGAGCGTTCTATTGATCCGTTGGATTGCGGTCGATAAGCGGTGGTTTGGTATGTTTCTATTCTAAATTTCTTGGCCACTGCTTTCATCAATTCTGATAAGAAAGCAGTACCTTGATCAGTTAGTATCCCTTTCGGGCTGCCGTATTTACATATTAAATTTTTTATAAATGCATCAGCTACTTCAACCGAAGAAGCTTGTTGTAGTGGTACCGCTATAGAATATTTGGTAAGGAGATCTTGTATTGTTAGGATATAATTATTGCCTTGTTTACTGGTAGGCATCGGTCCTACTATATCCATCGAAACTTTGTCGAAGGCCCTTCCCGGCGTGTCGGTAAGGGTCATCGGTTGTTTGGTTTTTTGTCGAACAAGCTTCTTGGTCTGGCAGCTGCGGCAGTTTTGGATAAAGTTTTGTATATCGGGTTTAAGGTTAGGCCAGTAGTACCGTTGTTTTATACGCCAATATGTCTTAGTGACTCCTTTGTGACCTCCCACAGGAGTAGCGTGATTGTCATGGATAATTTGGACGCGTTCGATCTCCCTGGGTATTATGATTTCATGCTTTAGTATAATAATTTTAGTTTCGTGGCCCGCGAAGATCGAACTTATCTTGCGTTTAATGTTTATCCATGATACGTCTGCAATATTATCCCTTGAAATAGCTATTGTCTTTAAGTTTAATTCAATTGCCGCGTCCAAAAGAGAATGTAATACTTCGTCTAAAATTTCTAATTGAATAGAGACGGATGTTCTCTCCTGGACGGGTAACGCGATGAGGTATCTATTGTCCCGTTTTGTAATCTTTACTCTACCAAGCGTTACGTCGGTAATGTTTGGTAGTCTTTTATTGTCGGCAAGTTCTTTGGCTCCTTTGTCAATAGGGGTTCCGGTCTTTGTTACAAAAAATGCTATGTGTCCTTTGTGCATTGTTATCCTGTCTTTTATTTCTATAATATTACCTTCGTAACGTGATAGATCCAGTTCGTCGTCGTTCGTTTCGTCTGTATCGTTCGTCTGTTCGTTTATGTTTATGTTTATGTTAGGTGTTTCCGTTTCAAGTGCGGTCTCGGGTTTTGAAATTTCTTGCGTGCGACGTCTCTTAGCGAGCGACGAGAATATTTCGTCGTCACTCGAGCTGGTCCCTGCTATCGGAAGGATCTGTTTACTCACCTCGATAGGGTTACGCGATAGCGCGTCGGCATTGACGTTTCGTTTACCGGCTTTATAAACAATATCGTATTCATACTCGGCGAGTTTGAGTCGCCATCTGATAAGCCGAGACGTCGGGTCTTTCACAGAATTTAACCACACTAACGGACGGTGGTCGGTGATTAAACTGAATTTACAACCGTATAGATAAGGTCGGAAGTAATTAACGGCGTATATAATTGCAAGCAGCTCTTTCTCTATTGTCGAATAATTTTGTTCCGCTTGATTTAAGATTCTTGACGTGTAAGCTATGGGCAGATCTTTACCGACTTCTCCCTGACTGAGAATTCCCCCGATCGCGTAATTTGATGCGTCGGTAGTTACTAGGAAAGGTTTGGTAAAATCAGGGAATTGCAAGAGCGGTTGTTCACACAAAAGGCTTGTTAAAGTTTTGAATGCCTTGTTTTGAGCGTCCTCCCACTTAAACGGTACGTCTTTCTTTAAGAGATTCGTCAGCGGTTTACTTGTACCTGAGAAATTTGGTATGAAGCGTCGATAATAGCCTGCCAGTCCCAGGAATTGTTTTATGTTCTTTGCATTCTTTGGCGTCGGGAAGTTCTTGACTGCCTCTATTTTTCCTGGGTCTGGTTTCACTCCATCCGCGCTAATGATATGTCCGAGATATACAACCTCCTTCCTGAGAAGATTGCATTTCTCGGGCTGTAGTTTTAGATTGGCGTCACGGAGACGCGCACATAATTTCCGGTATTTCAAAAGATGCTCTCGTAGCGAGCTGGAGTATATGACTATGTCGTCTAGGTAAACGAATAATTCATTACCTTGCAATCCGGTCAGGACATTGTTCATCAAGCGTTGGAAGGTGGAAGGAGCGTTTTTGAGACCAAAGGGCATACGTTTAAATTCATAATGCCCGAATGGCGTGGAGAAAGCCGTTTTCGGCGCGTCTTCTTTATCCATGCCGATTTGATGGAAGCCCGATGCGAGATCGAACGTACTAAAATATTTCGCGCTTCCTAGTTGATCTAATATTTCCGTTATGTTCGGCAGTGGATAACTGTCTTTAATAGTTTTTTCGTTTAACATCCGGTAGTCGATGACTAATCTCCATCTTTTATTCCCTTTTGCGTCCGGTTTCTTCGGAACTATCCATAGTGGAGAATTATACGGGGACGTAGATGGTTTGATCACGTTGTTTTCTAGAAGTTCTCCTATCTGTTTGTTTATCTCTTCCTTATGAATGGGCGGGAAGCGATACTGTCGGACATTTACTGGAATAGAGTCCACTGTCTCTATCTTGTGTGTTACGGTGTCTGAGTACGTCAATCTGTCGCCCGGTAAATGGAATAAATCTATAGATTCTCTTATCATATCTTTTGCTACGGTTTTCTCTTCGTCGTTCAGTTCGTCCAAATTAATATTCTGTAGGGCTAGTGCGTAACGTTCGTCTGTCTTGTTTATGTGTTTGCAGGATTTGGAAGGGGTAATGTGAGTAGGGAGGACGGTATGTTGGGTCTCGGTTTCCTGTTCGAGTTTCGGAGAATTGTTTATTAGACTGCTTATGTCATCGTCTCTCGATTCGAGTCGAGGCACTTGAGACGTAATCTCCTCTGAATGCGATAAGAGTTCGGTTTTATTTATCTCGAACTCTTCTAGTGTTACAGACGGAGGTTTTATGTTGACGTCCGTATCGTTGGTGTTAATTATTTTGATATATGCTTCGCCGTGGTTATTTGACACCACTGCTTCTCCGGCATAAATTCCTTCTCCGAAATTCAAAC
The DNA here is from genome assembly GCA_911387935.1 of Dolichovespula saxonica. NCBI lineage: Eukaryota > Metazoa > Arthropoda > Insecta > Hymenoptera > Vespidae > Dolichovespula > Dolichovespula saxonica. The sequence goes on along the minus strand of CAJVQX010000004.1, from coordinate 584,681 downwards.
GCGGCAAATATCCTGTTGCTAAATCGCTATTCTTTATCTTTATTTTACAGACATTGCTCGTTCGCCCCGGAATGGTTATCTCCTTTGATTGAACAAAGGGCATAACTATTCCGTGCCACTCTATAGACTCTCTTTCATAATCGATCTTGGCTGTTTTTTGAAAGAAGTCGGAACCCAAAATACCGTCGTAGGGGATAGGAAAGGAATTTGGTACTAATTGAAATTTAAGCGGATATCCGTGAATTCGTATGGTTACCGAACCGTACGTGGTAACGGTTTCGTCGGTTATACCGCTCAGTCTGACTTTGTCGTTTTCGTCGCATATTATATCCCCGTTTGCCATTTTTATTTTTAATATGTTGAGTTCCGAACCCGTATCAACTAGGAACTCCGTCTCTTTAGCTAGGTCGTCAGAGGAAAGGACGATAGATGGGGAGGTAGCTTCTTCCTTTAGTTGGAGGACGTAGACACGATTGGCTTCTCTTCTTTTGTTATCGTTCTCACTGGGCGCCCTGGCGCGGTCTCTGCGGATGCGCCTTTCCTCAGAGACGTTGGTTCGTTTCCCGACTGAGATTCTCTCCATCTTTTCTTCCGGCATTCTTCTATCGTATGGCCGATGTTCTTACAATACGAGCATTCCTTCTTATGCTTCTGGTCTCGTGACGAGGAAGGAGAGTAGTGAGAGGATGGAGAGGATTGACGGGAGATCTCGGGAGGTGGAGTATAAGGCCCATGAACTTGTGTCTGTGACCGGCGTTGCTGGTCACGCGATTTCTTGTAACATTGGGTTTGTGTATGACCAATTCTCTTACAATACGAACACGAATCTGGGTCTGGAGGAGTTCTAGTAGGCCGGATATTTGGTCTATTGTTTCTTTTAGATTCAAAGTAATAATAATCCATAGGTTTTTCTTGGTATGTTTTTGCCTTATATTGTGGTCGCGGCCTTACTAATCCTCTTCTATCCCATTCGTGTTGTATTGATGAGTGTAATTGGATTGCTTTGTCATATGCATCGCCTAAGTCTCGGCAACGTAACGCGTTTAAGTAGGGATGGTAATCCATCGGTAACCCAGAACAAAAGCTTTTTAATGCCAATTCATCTATTTCTCGTTTCTTGCTATCCGTAATTTCTCCCCAAAACCTTTCTTCATCGAGAAGACCCTCGTATAAATCCTGTACACGGCCAATGTAATCGATAATCTGTTCGTTCTCCGACATGAGTACGTTTCTTAATTCTGTCCGGTAATAATCTAAAGAATGGTATGTGCCCAATGTCTGTCGGAGTCGACTATACAACTCGAACATCGTTTTCGGATTATGTCTATCTATAGCAATGTGTGCCGAATCTTGGAGCTTCCGTATCGCGGCTTGAGTAAACAAATCTTCCGGGTACGCGGGAATCATTTGTCGCGCGCGTTTACAAGCTCTAATAAATGAGGATAGAGGCATATTTTTCCCATCGTATCGTGGTATAGACGCGAAAGCCTCATTAATTTGATGATTAGGAAGGTGATGTTGGCTCTCCGTCCTGAGCGCCAAAATCTCCCTCATCAAGAACGTGAGAGGGTCTGCCTCTTCTGATTTTGCAGCGTTAAGACGCTGCGCATGATCGCGAAGTTCTTGTTCGCGTTCTCGAATGACGCGTTCGCGTTCAAGGAGGGCCCGTTCGGCCGCGTCTAATTTAGTCATTCGTAGTCGTACTTCATCGATCATAACTTCATCAGGTTGACGCGCAGCCATGCTGCGTGTTTCAATACGTTCGCTCCTTTCAGTAGACATAATGTATCGTTTCTATCCCACCGCTGTCACCAATTTTATGTTACGTCCCACTCGGCACGGGCCTTAAAAAAAAGAACTATGCTCTTTCCTTCAAGGAGCTCCTGCTTCAATGGGATATTTGCCCAATTCGGCCGTTACCTACTACGCGTAGTTCGTGGCACGGGACGGGCTTAACGATAGATTATGTCTTTGATAAGGATGATTCACTTACCTTTAATGCTTCTCTCCGTACAATTCTAAATAGCGAGCTGTTCGCGGGTCGCTTGGTGGTAGCTGTCCGGCAACGAAGGTACACTCCGGGCAGTTGATCGGTACGAGCCGATATTCAGTAATTCTGCAAGATGGAGAGCTCAGGTCCTGCTGAATATCGGGCCTGGGATGGCAGAGTGTGGTGTCCTCGATGATCCTAGGTCTGCAGGCCGACGGGTCGATGCCCAAGTTAGCCAGATGGTTTGTACCGCTATAATAGTTCGCGAGTAGACGCCGGAGACTATGTTTACGTCCGCCCCGACGTGTTTTCGGCATAGGTATTCTCTAGGATGCAATGGGACCTTTTAGGATGATTGAACCCGAGCGATTCGTACGCTCCGATAGTTCTGTGAAGAATGAACCCGGGCGATTCGTACGCCCCGATAGTTCTATGATTTAGGAGTATGAACCCGGGCGATTCGTACGCCCCGATAGTTCTAAGACTTGGAAAGAGTGGACCCGGGCGATTCGTACGCCCCGATAGTTCTAGGATAAAAGGTTGGAAAATGCGGAGAGAGATGAAGAGCTTGTCGACCACACGTCGGTTCAGGAACACGTAGATAATACGAGTCGCGAATGAGTAGTGACCGGGGTCCCGACTAATGAAACACAGACTTCTACTAATTCTAATTTATTCTAAGTTTAAATTATAATATGAATAGAATTGATACAGCGTAAAAGACTCTCCCGCGATTATTGTTCGAAACGTCCGTCGAAGTGATTCGTAGAAAATCTGTAGTCGAAAAAAAACCGTCGTGTGCTGCTCTGCAGCTCCTTATATACTGAATCTTAGCGGCGGCGGCTCGTGGCGAAGCGGCGGCGGCTCGTAGCGAAGCGGCGGCGGCTTGGCTCTAAAAGGGTGGTGATTGGCTGCCGTCTTCCCTTCTCTCGTCCTTGTTGGCGGTGGTGGGGTAGCGTGCGATGGTCCTGTGCGCGTTGAGCTGAAGCGCGTACTAGCGGTGGTAGGGATGAGCGTCTTGGCGTTACTTTGCTTGGCGTCAGCTGAATTCCGCGTGTGTGTGTTGGCCTAGGCCCGTGTGTGCGTTAGCTGTGCCATGTATCTTGTAACTTCGGAATTCTGAGTCCGTTCTGTAGACGCGCGTGATGACCACTTGTGGAGAGGTGCCGTAAGTGCCTGGTGGCCGCGTGCTTTCCCTAAGGCGCACGTGGTGGCCATGTGTGGGCGAAGGACCGGCTAGTCGGCGTTTACTTTCAGTCTCTTGTTAGGACTTTTGGTGACTTAAAGGCGCTTGTTAGGACTTCGCGTATATTATAAATGTGTGTGTTAAATACGTATCGATTATTATGTATCTATTATTTATAGCTAATTATTATATATGCATGTTCTAATCGTAAGGTGTTCCCCAGTGTAAATATAATATTTGTTAGTGTTGTAAAAGTTACTCCCTTCATGTCGGGCACGAATGTGTAAATTATAATATTGTTAATAAATGATATCAACTATACTATGAGTAATACATGATTTAATAAAAGACTCCCTATATAGCGGGCACGAGGAATTACATGTGATAATAAAAGACTCCCTATATAGCGGGCACGAGGAATATCTCTTTATATATTTTATAGGTCCGTACGTCGGGTGACGTAACACCGTTATGTAGGCCGATATTGAAGTTATTACTGGCTATTTTATTGCCTTTATTATTGCCATTATTAAGGCCGTTTTTGCCGTAATTATTGCAGTTGCTATTGCCGAAATTGTGTATATTATTGCCGTTATAATTACAGTTATTATTGACGTTATTGTCTTTATTAAGGCCGTTATTATTACCGTTATTATTGCAGTTATTTTTGATATTATTGTCATTATTATTGCCGTTGTTATTGCCTTTATATTTTCTATTAATCATGTCGTTATTGCAGTTATTATTGATTTTATATTCTTTATTATTGCCGTCGATATTGCCATTATTATTGCCGTTTTTATTGCGGTTATTATTGCCATTATTATCGTTATTATTACCTTTATTATTTCCTTTATTATTGCCGTTATTAAGACCGTTATTGCACTTATTATTGCCGTTATTATTGAAGTTATTATTGACGTTATAGTCTTTAATTTTGCCGTCGATATTGCCATTATTATTACGCTTATTATTGCCGATATTATTGCTGTTGTTATTGCTATTATTATTGCCTTTATTGCCTTTAATATCACTGTTAATGTTGCCGTTTTTACTGCAATATCAGGGCGTTATTGCAGTAATTATGGCCGTTATAATTAACGTAATTATTACCTTTATAATTGGCATTATTACGTTCGTCATTGCCGTTATTTTTGCAAATATTATTGCACTTATTAACGTTGTTATTACCGTTATTATTGCTTTTATTATTGCCGTTATTATTCCTTTATTATTGTCATTGCTAAGACCGTTATTGCCTTTATTATTGCAGTTATCATTGCCGTTGTTATCGCAATTATTATTGCCGTAATTACTGCATTTATTATTGACATTAATGTCGTTTATATTGCCGTTATTATTGCAGTTATTATTGCCCTTAATGTTTTAATTATTGCCGTTATTATGCTCGTTATTGCCGTTATTATTGCAGTTATTATTGACGTTATTGTCTTTATTATTGCCGTTTTTATTCGGATTATTATCAGCGTTATTATAGCCTTCATTTTTGCCATTATTAAAGCCGTTATTGCCGTTATTATAACAGTTATTATTGACGATATTGTCTTTAATATTACCGTTATTAAGGCCGATATTGCAGTTAATATTGCCGTTATTATTGCATTTATTATTGACGTTATTGTCTTTTTTTTATTGTCCTTGTTATTGCTATTATTATGGCCGTTATTATTGAGGTTATTAATTCCCTTATTATCTTTATTATTACAGTATTATTGCCTTTATTATTGCCATTATTAAGGCCGTTATTGCAGTTATTATTGACTTTATATTCTTTATTATTGCCGTCGTTATTTCCATTATTATTGTCGTTTTTAATGCAGTTATTATTGCCCTTATTATCGTTATTATTACCATTATTATTTCCTTTGTTATTGTCGTTATTAAGACCGTTATTGCAGTTATTATTGCCGTTATTATTGTAGTTATTATTGACGTTATATTATTTAATTTTGCCGTCGATATTGCCATTATTATCACGCTTATTATTGCCGTTATTATTGCTGTTGTTATTGCCATTATTATTGCCTTTATTGCCTTTAATATCACAGTTATTATTGCCGTTATTGTCTTTATTATTGTCGACGTTATTGCCATTATTATTGCCGTTTTTTTGCAGTTATTATTGCACTTATTGTCGTTATTATCATCGTTATTATTGCCGTTATTAAGTCCGTTATTATTGCCATTATTATAGCAGTTATTATTGTCGTTATTATTGCCTTTATTTTTGCCGTTACTCATGTCGTTATTGCAGTTATTATTGATTTTATATTCTTTATTATTGCCGTCGTTATTGCCATTATTTTTGACGTATTTATTGCAGTTATTATTGCCGTTATTGTCTTTATTATCGCGCTATCTATTGCCGTTGTTATTCCCATTATTATTGACGCTATTGTCTTAATAATAATAATTATATAATTATATTAATTATTAATATTGTCTTTATAATTGCCGTTGTTATTGCCATTATTAATGCAGTTATTGCCATTATTATTGCCATTATTATTGCAGTTATTATTACCGTTATTGTCTTTATTATTGCCGTTGTTATTGCCATTATTATTGCCAATATTCTGTTTAGTATTGCCGTTATTATAATCGTTGATATTGCCTGTTTTATTCTCGTTATTGCTACATTATTAACGTTATTGTTGCCGTTATTATTGCAATTAATATTGTAGCTCTCATTGCTGTTGTTATTGCCGTTATTAATGCCGTTATTGCCGTTAATATTGCAGTTATTACTGCCGTTATGTAGGCCGATATTGCAGTTATTACTGGCCTTTTTATTGCCTTTATTAATGCCATTATTAAGGCCGTTATTGCCGTAAGTATAGCAGTTATTATTGAAATTATTATTGGAGTTATTATTTACGTTATTATTGCCTTTATTTTTGCTGTTATTCATGTCGTTATTGCAGTTATTATTGATTTTATATTCCTTATTATTGCCGTCGTTATTGCTATTATTATAGTCGTTATTATTGCAGTTGTTATTGCCATTATTATCGTTATTATTGCCTTTATTATTTCCTCTATTATTGCCGTTATTAAGACCGTTAATGCAGTTATTATTGCCGTTATTATTGTAGTTATTATTGACGTTATTGTCTTTAATATTGCCGTCGATGTTGCCTTTATTATTACGGTTCTTATTGCTGTTATTTTTGCCAATATTATTGCCGTTATTGCCTTTATCATTGCCGTATTCAAGGCCGTTATTGCCTTTATTATTGCAGTTATCATTGCCGTTGTTATTGCAATTATTATTCTCGTAATTATTGCATTTATTGTTGACATTGATGTCGTTTATATTGCCGTTATTATTGCAGTTATTATTGCCTTATTTGTCTTAATTATTGCCGTTATTATGGTCGTTATTGCCGTTATTATTGCAGTTATTATTGACGTTATTGCCTTTATTATTGCTGTTGTTATTGCCATTATTATTGCCGTTATTATTGCAGAGTTTATTGCCCCTATTATATTTATTATTACCGTTTTTATTGTCTTTATTTGTGCCGTTTTTAAGGCCGTTATTACCGTTAATATTGCAGTAATTATAGACGTTATTGTCGTTATTAAGTCCGTTATTATTGCCATTATTATAGCAGTTATTATTCTTTTATTATTGACTTCATTTTTGCCGTTATTCATGTCGTTATTGCAGTTATTATTGATTTTATATTCTTTATTATTGCCGTCGTTATTGCCATTATTATTGCCGTTATTCTCTTTAGTATTGCCGTTATTATAACCGTTGATTTTGCCTTTTTTATTCTCTTTATTGCTACATGATTAACGTTATTGTTGCCGTTTTTATTGCAATTATTATTGGCGCTCTCATTGCCGTTGTTATTGCCATTAATATTGCCGTTATTGCCTTTATTATTACCGTTATTATTGCCCTTATTATTGCTGTTAGGTAGCCCGATATTGCCGTTATTACTGGCCTTATTATTGCTATTATTATTATTTATATTATTGCCATAATTATTGCCGTTATTGCCTTTATTATTACCGTTATAATTGCATTTATTATTGACGTTATTAATGCCGTTATTGCCGTTAATATTGCAGTTATTATTGCCGTTATGTAGGCCGATGTTGCAGTTATTACTGGCCTTTTTATTGCCTTTATTATTGCCATTATTAAAGCCGTTATTGCCGTTATTATAACAGTTATTATTGACGTTATTGTCTTTATTATTGCCGTTGTTATTGCTATTATTATTGCCGTTATTATTGCAGAGATTATTGACCCTATTATAGTTGTAATTACCGTTTTTATTGTCTTTATTTTTGCCGTTATTAAGGCCGTTCTTGCAGATATTATTGCCGTTATTATTGCGGATATTATCGACGTTATTGCCGTAATTATAGCAGTTATTATTGCCGTTCTTGTCTTTATTATTGCGGTTACTATTGCCTTATTAAGTTTGTTATTGCCTTATTAAGGCAGTTATTGCCGTTATTATTGCCATTATTATTGCAGTTATTATTACCGTTATTTTCTTTATTATTGCCGTTGTTATTGCACTTATTATTGCTGTTAAGTAGCCCGATATTACCGTTATTACTGTCCTTATTATTGCTATTATTATTGTCTTTTTTAATGCCATTATTATTGAAGATATTGCCGTTATTATTGCAAACATTATTACAGTATTATTGCCGTTATTAATGCCGTTATTGCCGTTAATATTGCAGTTATTATTGCCGTTATGTAGGCCGATATTGCAGTTATTACTGGCCTTTTTATTGCCTTTATTATTGCCATTATTGCCGTTATTATAAAAGTTATTATTGACGTTATTGTCTTTATTATTGCCGTTGTTAACGCCATTATTATTGCCGTTAATATTGCAGAGATTACTGCCCCTATTATAGTTATTTTTACCGTTTCATTGTCTTTACTTTTGCCGTTTTTAAGGCTATTATTGCTGTTATTATTGGCGTTATTATTGCGGATATTATTGACGTTATTGTCGTTATTATGTCCGTTATTATTGCCGTTATTATTACCGTTATTATTGCCTTTAATATTGCCATTATTAAGGCCGTTATTGCCGTAATTGTAGCAGTTATTATTGTCGTTATTGTCTTTATTATTGCCGTTACTATTGCCGCTGTTATTCCCCTTATTATTGACGCTATTGTCTTTAGTATTATCTTTATTATTGCCGTCGTCATTGCCATTATTATTGTCGTTGTTATTGCCCTCACTTATTATTCCCCTTAGTTATTATTGCCCTTATTGTCGTTATAATTACCTTTGTTATTTTCTTTATCATGGCCTCTATTAAGACCGTTATTGCAGTTATTATTGCCGTTATTATTGCGGATATTATTGACGTTATTGCCGTTATTAAGGCCGTTATTGCCAAAATATTGCAGTAATTATTTACGTTATTGTCGTTATTAAGTCCGTTATTATTGCCATTATTGTTACCGTTATTATTGCCATTATTATTGCCATTATTATTACCGTTATTATTGCCTTTATTATTGCCATTATTAAGGCCGTTAATGCCGTAATTATAGCAGTTATTATTACCGATATTTTCTTTATTATTGCCGTTGTTATTACTTTATTTTTACTGTTTTTCATGTTGTTATTGCATTTATTATTGAGTTTATATTCTTTATTATTGCCGTAGTTATTGCCATTATTATTGCCGTTTTTATTGCAATTATTATTGCCCTTATTTTCGTTATTATTATCGTTATTATTGCCGTTATTAAGGCCGTTATTGCCGTTAATATTGCAGTAATTATTTACGTTATTGTCGTTATTAAGTCCGTTATTGTTGCCATTATTATTACCGTTATTATTGCCATTATAATTGCCATTATTAAGGCCGTTATTGCCGTAATTATAGCAGTTATTATTACCGATATTTTCTTTATTATTGCCGTTGTTATTACTTTATTTTTACTGTTTTTCATGTGGTTATTGCAGTTATTATTGATTTTATATTCTCTATTATTGCCGTCGTTATTGCCATTATTATTGTCGTTTTTATTGTAGTTATTATTGCCCGTATTATCGTTAATATTACCTTCATTATTTCCTTTATTATTGCCGTTATTAAGACCGTTATTTGAGTTATTATTGCCGTTATTATGAAAGTTATTATTGACGTTATTGTCTTTAATATTGCCGTCGATATTGCCTTTATTATTACCGTTCTTGTTGGCGTTTGTTTTTGCCAATATTATTGCCTTTATTATTGTAGTATTCAAGTCCGATATTGCCGTTAATATTGCAGTATTCATTGCCGTAGTTATTGCAATTATTATTGCCGTAATTATTGCATTTATTATTGACATTAATGCTTTTTATATTGCCATTATTATTGCAGTTATTATTTCATTTATTGTCTTAATTATTCCCGTTTTTATTCCGATTATTATTAGTGTTATTATTGCCTTTATTATTACCATTTTTAAAGCCGTTATTGCCGTTATTATAACAGTTATTATTGACGATATTGTTTTTATTATTGCCGTTATTATTGCCATTATTATTGCCTTTATTATTGCAGAGATTATTGCGCTTATTTTTAGAATTATTATCGTTTTTAGTGTCTTTATTTTTGCCGTTATTAAGGCCGTTATTGCAGTTGTTATTGCAGTTATTATTGCGGATATTATTGACGTTATTGTCTTTATTAAGGCCGTTATTATTGCCTTTATTTTGGCTGTTATTCATGTCGTTATTGCATTTATTATTGCCGTTTCTATTTCAATTATTATTGCCATTATTGTCGTTATTATTATCGTTATTATTGCCGCTATTAAGGCCGTTATTGCCGTTAATATTGCAGTAATTATTTACGTTATTGTCGTTATTAAGTCCGTTATTATTGCCATTATTATTACCGTTATTATTGCCATTATTATTGCCATTATTAAGGCCGTTATTGCCGTAATTATAGCAGTTATTATTGCCGTTATTTTCTTTATTATTGCGGTTACTATTTTCGTTTTTATTCTCATTATTATTGACGCTATTCTCTTTAGTATTTTCTTTATAATTGCCGTTGCTTTTGCCATTATTAAGGCAGTTATTGCCGTTATTATTGCCATAATTATTGCGGTTATTATTGCCGTTGTTATCGCAATTATTATTGCCGTAATTACTGCATTTATTATTGACATTAATGTCGTTTATATTGCCGTTATTATTGCAGTTATTATTGCACTTAATGTTTTAATTTTTGCCGTTATTATGCTCGTTATTGCCGTTATAATTGCAGTTATTATTGACGTTATTGTCTTTATTATTGCCGTTTTTATTCGGATTATTTTCAGCGTTATTATTGCCATTATTTTTGCCATTATTAAAGCCGTTATTGCCGTTATTAAAACAGTTATTATTGACGATATTGTCTTTAATATTACCGTTATTAAGGCCGATATTGCAGCTAGTATTGCCGTTATTATTGCATTTATTGTAGTTATTATCATCGTTATTATTGCCGTTATTAAGGCCGTTATTGCCGTCAATAATGCAGTAATTATTGACGTTACTTTCGTTATTATGTCCGTTATTATGGCCATTATTATTTCCGTTATTATTGCCTTTATTATTGCATTTATTGTCTTAATTATTGACGTTATTATGGTCGTTATTGCCGTTATTATTGCAGTTATTATTGACGTTATTGTCTTTATTATTTCCGTTTTTATTGCAGTTATTATTGCCCTTATTGTCGTTATTATTATCGTCATTATTGCCGTTATTAAGGCCGTTATTGCAGTTATTATTGCCGTTATTATTGAAGTTATTATTGACGTTATTGTCTTTAATATTGCAGTCGATATTGCCATTATTATTACCTTTATTATTGCCTTTATTATTGCCATTATTAAGACCGTTATTGCAGTTATTATTGATTTTATATTCTTTATTATTGCCGTCGTTATTGCCATTATTATTATCATTTTTAGTGCAGTTATTATTGCCCTTATTATCGTTATTATTACCTTTATTATTTCCTTTATTATTGCCGTTATTAAGACCGTTATTGCAGTTATTATTGCCGTTATTATTGAAGTTATTATTGACGTTATAATCTTTAATTTTGCCGTCGATATTGCCATTATTATTACGGTTATTATTGCCGTTATTATTGCTGTTGTTATTGCCATCGTTATTGTGTTTATTGCCTTTAATATCACAGTTATTATTGCCGTTTTTGTCTTTATTATTGTCGACGTTATTGCCATTATTATTGCCGTTTTTATTGCAGTTATTATTGCCCTTATTGTCGTTATTATTATCGTCATTATTGCCGTTATTAAGGCCGTTATTGCAGTTATTATTGCCGTTATTATTGAAGTTATTATTGACGATATTGTCTTTAATATTGCAGTCGATATTGCCATTATTATTACCTTTATTATTGCCTTTATTATTGTCATTATTAAGGCCGTTATTACCGTAATTATAGCAGTTATTATTGCCGTTATTATCTTTATTATTGCGGTTAGAATTGCCGTTGTTCTTCCCATTATTAATGAGGCTATTGTCTTTAGATTTGTCTTTATAATTGACGTTGTTATTGCCATTATTATTGCAGTTATTATTGCTGTTATTGTCTTTATTATTGCCGTTGTTATTGCCATTATTATTGCCGTTATTCTCTTTAGTATTGCCGTTATTATAACCGTTGATATTGCCTTTTTTATTCTCGTTATTGCTACATGATTAACGTTATTGTTGCCGTTATTATTGCAATTATTATTGGCGTTCTCATTGCCGTTGTTATAGCCATTATTATTGCCGTTATTGCCTTTATTATTACCGTTATTATTGCCCTTATTATTGCTGTTATGTAGCCCGATATTGCCGTTAATACTGGCCTTATAATTGCTATTATTATTGTCTTTATTATAGCCATTATTATTGAAGATATTGCCCTTATTATTGCAAACATTATTGCAGTTAATATTGCCGTTATTGCCTTTATTATTACCGTTATTATTGCCATAATTATTGCCGTTATTGCCTTTATTAACACCGTTATAATTGCCTTTATTATTGCTGTTATTAATGCCATTATTGCCGTTAATATTGCAGTTATTATTGTCGTTATGTAGGCCGATATTGCAGTTATTACTGGCCTTTTTATTGCCTTTATTATTGAAAATATTATAGCCGTTATTGCCGTTATTATAACAATTATGATTGACGTTATCGTCTTTATTATTGCCGTTGTAATTGCCATTATTTTTGTCGTTATTATTGCTGAGATTATTGCCCATATTATAGTTATAATTACCGTTATTATTGTCTTTATTTTTCCGTTATTAAGGCCGTTATTGCAGTTATTATTGCCGTTATTATTGCGGATATTATTGACGATATTGCCGTAATTATAGCAGTTATTATTGTCGTTTTTGTCTTTATTATTCCCGTTATTATTGCCTTTATTTTTGCTGTTACTCAGGCCGTTATTGCAGTTATTATAGCCATTATTATTAACGTTATTATTACCTTTATAATTGGCATTAGAACGTACGTCATTGCCGTTATTATTGCAGATATTATTGCACTTCTTAACGTTATTATTACCGTTATTATTGCTTTTGTTATTGCCGTTATTATTCCTTTTTAACGCCGTTGCTAAGGCAATTATGCCGTAATTATTGCAGTTGCTATTGCCGATATTGTGAATATTATTGCCTTTGTTATTGCAGTTATTATTGACGTTATTGTCTTTAATATTGCCGTCGATATTGCCTTTATTATTACCTTTCTTATTGCCGTTGTTTTTGCCAATAATATTGTCGTTATTGCCTTTATTATAGCCGTCTTCAAGGCCGTTATTGCCGTTATTATTGCAGTTATCATTGCCGTTGTTAATTCAATTATTATTGCCGTAATTATTGCATTTATTATTGACATTAATGTCGTTTATATTGCCGTTATTATTGCAGTTATTATTGCCTTTATTGTCTTTTGTTACGTCCCACTCGGCACGGGCCTTAAAAAAAAGAACTATGCTCTTTCCTTCAAGGAGCTCCTGCTTCAATGGGATATTTGCCCAATTCGGCCGTTACCTACTACGCGTAGTTCGTGGCACGGGACGGGCTTAACGATAGATTATGTCTTTGATAAGGATGATTCACTTACCTTTAATGCTTCTCTCCGTACAATTCTAAATAGCGAGCTGTTCGCGGGTCGCTTGGTGGTAGCTGTCCGGCAACGAAGGTACACTCCGGGCAGTTGATCGGTACGAGCCGATATTCAGTAATTCTGCAAGATGGAGACCTCAGGTCCTGCTGAGTATCGGGCCTGGGATGGCAGAGTGTGGTGTCCTCGATGATCCTAGGTCTGCAGGCCGACGGGTCGATGCCCAAGTTAGCCAGATGGTTTGTACCGCTATAATAGTTCGCGAGTAGACGCCGGAGACTATGTTTACGTCCGCCCCGACGTGTTTTCGGCATAGGTATTCTCTAGGATGCAATGGGACCTTTTAGGATGATTGAACCCGAGCGATTCGTACGCTCCGATAGTTCTGTGAAGAATGAACCCGGGCGATTCGTACGCCCCGATAGTTCTATGATTTAGGAGTATGAACCCGGGCGATTCGTACGCCCCGATAGTTCTAAGACTTGGAAAGAGTGAACCCGGGCGATTCGTACGCCCCGATAGTTCTAGGATAAAAGGTTGGAAAATGCGGAGAGAGATGAAGAGCTTGTCGACCACACGTCGGTTCAGGAACACGTAGATAATACGAGTCGCGAATGAGTAGTGACCGGGGTCCCGACTAATGAAACACAGACTTCTACTAATTCTAATTTATTCTAAGTTTAAATTATAATATGAATAGAATTGATACAGCGTAAAAGACTCTCCCGCGATTATTGTTCGAAACGTCCGTCGAAGTGATTCGTAGAAAATCTGTAGTCGAAAAAAAACCGTCGTGTGCTGCTCTGCAGCTCCTTATATACTGAATCTTAGCGGCGGCGGCTCGTGGCGAAGCGGCGGCGGCTCGTAGCGAAGCGGCGGCGGCTTGGCTCTAAAAGGGTGGTGATTGGCTGCCGTCTTCCCTTCTCTCGTCCTTGTTGGCGGTGGTGGGGTAGCGTGCGATGGTCCTGTGCGCGTTGAGCTGAAGCGCGTACTAGCGGTGGTAGGGATGAGCGTCTTGGCGTTACTTTGCTTGGCGTCAGCTGAATTCCGCGTGTGTGTGTTGGCCTAGGCCCGTGTGTGCGTTAGCTGTGCCATGTATCTTGTAACTTCGGAATTCTGAGTCCGTTCTGTAGACGCGCGTGATGACCACTTGTGGAGAGGTGCCGTAAGTGCCTGGTGGCCGCGTGCTTTCCCTAAGGCGCACGTGGTGGCCATGTTTGGGCGAAGGACCGGCTAGTCGGCGTTTACTTTCAGTCTCTTGTTAGGACTTTTGGTGACTTAAAGGCGCTTGTTAGGACTTCGCGTATATTATAAATGTGTGTGTTAAATACGTATCGATTATTATGTATCTATTATTTATAGCTAATTATTATATATGCATGTTCTAATCGTAAGGTGTTCCCCAGTGTAAATATAATATTTGTTAGTGTTGTAAAAGTTACTCCCTTCATGTCGGGCACGAATGTGTAAATTATAATATTGTTAATAAATGATATCAACTATACTATGAGTAATACATGATTTAATAAAAGACTCCCTATATAGCGGGCACGAGGAATTACATGTGATAATAAAAGACTCCCTATATAGCGGGCACGAGGAATATCTCTTTATATATTTTATAAGTCCGTACGTCGGGTGACGTAACACTTCCCCCCTTATAATAAAATGTACGTAGTTATACGTGCATTTTGAAGGCTGATTCTTCTTGTAAGTACTTACTAATTGAAGGGAATGTGTTTACGGCTTCTTTCTGTCCTGTCGTAGGTGGTTCTATCGCGTCAGCATCTTCTGGCGGTTTTTGTTCGCTCTCCACCTTCTCTTCCGTTGGTGACTTAGCGAGGTGGAGCAAAAGGTGTGTAAGTGAGCCCCAAAGTGCTCCTACTAAATGAATACTCCAACCATAGATGCTATGTAGTGCATAGCCGTGGATGACGGTGTCTGCTACATATTTTATCAATCGGAGGATCATGAGTATCGCTATGACTCCGGCGCTTGCTGATCCGAATGTCACGAACGCTCCCCATAGTCGTTGGCCTGTGCTGGTCGCTATTTTGTCTAATGCTTCTTCGTCCATAAGGTTGTATAGCGAGATCTGTCCCTTTGGTATGTGTTGTCCGCTGACTCCACGTAATAGTGTGTTCAAAACAGCGGGTTTTTCCGCAGGTTCCATGATATGCGAACGTAGTTTATTTAGATCTTCGTTGGAGTAGATTCCGCTCGTTGCCAAATGTTGCGGGCTGATGTATTTCCATTGTGGTTTTGTTAATGGCTGAATCGTCGGCGGTGGTACGCTTTCAACGAGTTTCGGTGTTATTCTGTACCATGATCCATGTAGTAGGTACATTGCTGGTAGTAGCTCGTTGCAATCCGCCATTGCTGCTTCTTGTGTGATGATATGGGTTTTTGGTGTTAGGAAGCAAGACTGATTGCGGTAAGTTATTGGTAGGCTTTTGTAGCAGTTTTCCGTAGAGCGTACTTTTATTTCCACCGGTGTACATTTAATCAAGTGTATTACTTCTCCCGCTATCACTGCCATATAACCTGGTTCTTTCATGAAGGAATATGCGGTTTCATCAGGAGACAAGTTTGCCAAGGATAAAGCGTTCTTCAAAATTTGTCTCTCGAGCGCACATTTCTGGCGGGTTATGTCTATATATAAATCAGTAAGTTGTGTTTTTAAATGGCGTTCGACGTATATGAATTTAGAATTTATATATGCGAAGATGTCTAAATTTTCTACAGGGGTTTTTGTCTTAGCTTTGAAGATTCTTCCAGGAGAGGTTTCCAATATGAAAAGTTTCGGATGTTCGGTACGGATGATCGTATATCCGCACAGTGTAAATTCTTCTGTTTTTGTAAGTGCGAAGGTGACATCCTTGGACGTAACTGTGTATAGGACTGGTCCTTTTACTGGTCCTTTAGTTGTGAGTTTTGTTGCGAGGCCTTCGTACAAAACGTCGTATTCATTGAATCCGCAACTATCCGAAGGTAGAGTTTCCCAAAAGTTTTCGGCTCCTCCTTCGTCTTGACAATTTTCGGCTGTGTAAGCGCAGATGGTACCCGATTGCAGATGTATCTGGTCTGCTTTGATGGAGGCGGCTGCATAGTAGTCTTTCAAGGTGACTTCTACCGAGGCCTGTACAACGACGTCGTCCCAGGTACCATAGGGGTCGCTATATTGCGAGCCCTTGCAGGCTCCGTCTGTACCGACGGATCCACTTATGGTCAGGCTGTGAAGGTGCGTGCTGTTTCTCTTAAGTCCCGTTATGAGGCTGTTGGGGCCCAGAGATAGGCTTCCGGTGACTTGCGCTTGTTCGCATAGGCGTTGGGTGAGCGGATGAATGTATTCGCGTCGGCCATTGTGTACGATTGAAACGTGCGAGTACATTCCGCAGTGATAGATGGTCCTATCGATCCTCACTTTACATTGTATTACATTTATTGGGTGGTATTCAGACACTTGTAGTAATTGAATGTATAGTTCTTGGCTTGTTGGTTGGAGATTCGGCGTCTCGCATTCAGAGACGTCCAGCAACGAGAATGTAGTCACGTTGAGTGAGGAACCGGCACAGTCGTATCCGGTTAGGCTCTGCGTAGTTCCTACTATTGTAAGTAGTATAACGAATGATAATTTCTTCATTATGATTCGAGGTTTCTTCTTTAGCTTCGATGCTTTTGCTTCTTTATGGACAATTGACGCTCTGCTCGGACTGGAGTGACTTATATTATAATGAAAATGGAGGGGAGACACCTTATCGACCGTCGTCCCGGACTCTGAGAACTACTGTGGCGCCATGCTGCGCCGTGGCAACCGTTAGTCGGTAAGGTAGAGTCCTAGACGTAGGCTTTAACTTATTTTCTAGCCTTGTTTAATTTGAGTCTGTCCGTATGAACGACAGAGAGGCCTTTTGGCGTTTCTATTTTTACATTGCTATTATTAAGAATTTGTACAATTTTATATGGTCCCTCGTACTGGCTGTCTAACTTGCCTTTGATTTTTCCCTTTAGGAGGTACACGGAGTCGCCCGTCGAGAAGCTCACCACCCTCTGTTTTTTATCGTAATAATTTTTAGATTTTATTTTCGCGCGTTCGAGGTTCTCTTTGGCGGCCTCCTGCGATTTCTGTAATTGTTCCGTCAATTCAGCCAAGTACGATGCGTAAGTTTCGTCTTTTAAGTCGTTAAGTGTGCTATCGTTCGGAGTTTTCGCTAACTGGCCAAAGATTAATTCGTGTGGAGTGTATTGTGTACCTTCATGTATACTTGTATTATAAGAAAACATCGCTATATCGACCCAATCGTCCCATTCAGAATTATCCTTTATAAAGTGTTTCAAAAATTCTGCTAACACGTGGTGTGAGCGTTCTATTGATCCGTTGGATTGCGGTCGATAAGCGGTGGTTTGGTATGTTTCTATTCTAAATTTCTTGGCCACTGCTTTCATCAATTCTGATAAGAAAGCAGTGCCTTGATCAGTTAGTATCCCTTTCGGGCTGCCGTATTTACATATTAAATTTTTTATAAATGCATCAGCTACTTCAACCGAAGAAGCTTGTTGTAGTGGTACCGCTATAGAATATTTGGTAAGGAGATCTTGTATTGTTAGGATATAATTATTGCCTTGTTTACTGGTAGGCATCGGTCCTACTATATCCATCGAAACTTTGTCGAAGGCCCTTCCCGGCGTGTCGGTAAGGGTCATCGGTTGTTTGGTTTTTTGTCGAACAAGCTTCTTGGTCTGGCAGCTGCGGCAGTTTTGGATAAAGTTTTGTATATCGGGTTTAAGGTTAGGCCAGTAGTACCGTTGTTTTATACGCCAATATGTCTTAGTGACTCCTTTGTGACCTCCCACAGGAGTAGCGTGATTGTCATGGATAATTTGGACGCGTTCGATCTCCCTGGGTATTATGATTTCATGCTTTAGTATAATAATTTTAGTTTCGTGGCCCGCGAAGATCGAACTTATCTTGCGTTTAATGTTTATCCATGATACGTCTGCAATATTATCCCTTGAAATAGCTATTGTCTTTAAGTTTAATTCAATTGCCGCGTCCAAAAGAGAATGTAATACTTCGTCTAAAATTTCTAATTGAATAGAGACGGATGTTCTCTCCTGGACGGGTAACGCGATGAGGTATCTATTGTCCCGTTTTGTAATCTTTACTCTACCAAGCGTTACGTCGGTAATGTTTGGTAGTCTTTTATTGTCGGCAAGTTCTTTGGCTCCTTTGTCAATAGGGGTTCCGGTCTTTGTTACAAAAAATGCTATGTGTCCTTTGTGCATTGTTATCCTGTCTTTTATTTCTATAATATTACCTTCGTAACGTGATAGATCCAGTTCGTCGTCGTTCGTTTCGTCTGTATCGTTCGTCTGTTCGTTTATGTTTATGTTTATGTTAGGTGTTTCCGTTTCAAGTGCGGTCTCGGGTTTTGAAATTTCTTGCGTGCGACGTCTCTTAGCGAGCGACGAGAATATTTCGTCGTCACTCGAGCTGGTCCCTGCTATCGGAAGGATCTGTTTACTCACCTCGATAGGGTTACGCGATAGCGCGTCGGCATTGACGTTTCGTTTACCGGCTTTATAAACAATATCGTATTCATACTCGGCGAGTTTGAGTCGCCATCTGATAAGCCGAGACGTCGGGTCTTTCACAGAATTTAACCACACTAACGGACGGTGGTCGGTGATTAAACTGAATTTACAACCGTATAGATAAGGTCGGAAGTAATTAACGGCGTATATAATTGCAAGCAGCTCTTTCTCTATTGTCGAATAATTTTGTTCCGCTTGATTTAAGATTCTTGACGTGTAAGCTATGGGCAGATCTTTACCGACTTCTCCCTGACTGAGAATTCCCCCGATCGCGTAATTTGATGCGTCGGTAGTTACTAGGAAAGGTTTGGTAAAATCAGGGAATTGCAAGAGCGGTTGTTCACACAAAAGGCTTGTTAAAGTTTTGAATGCCTTGTTTTGAGCGTCCTCCCACTTAAACGGTACGTCTTTCTTTAAGAGATTCGTCAGCGGTTTACTTGTACCTGAGAAATTTGGTATGAAGCGTCGATAATAGCCTGCCAGTCCCAGGAATTGTTTTATGTTCTTTGCATTCTTTGGCGTCGGGAAGTTCTTGACTGCCTCTATTTTTCCTGGGTCTGGTTTCACTCCATCCGCGCTAATGATATGTCCGAGATATACAACCTCCTTCCTGAGAAGATTGCATTTCTCGGGCTGTAGTTTTAGATTGGCGTCACGGAGACGCGCACATAATTTCCGGTATTTCAAAAGATGCTCTCGTAGCGAGCTGGAGTATATGACTATGTCGTCTAGGTAAACGAATAATTCATTACCTTGCAATCCGGTCAGGACATTGTTCATCAAGCGTTGGAAGGTGGAAGGAGCGTTTTTGAGACCAAAGGGCATACGTTTAAATTCATAATGCCCGAATGGCGTGGAGAAAGCCGTTTTCGGCGCGTCTTCTTTATCCATGCCGATTTGATGGAAGCCCGATGCGAGATCGAACGTACTAAAATATTTCGCGCTTCCTAGTTGATCTAATATTTCCGTTATGTTCGGCAGTGGATAACTGTCTTTAATAGTTTTTTCGTTTAACATCCGGTAGTCGATGACTAATCTCCATCTTTTATTCCCTTTTGCGTCCGGTTTCTTCGGAACTATCCATAGTGGAGAATTATACGGGGACGTAGATGGTTTGATCACGTTGTTTTCTAGAAGTTCTCCTATCTGTTTGTTTATCTCTTCCTTATGAATGGGCGGGAAGCGATACTGTCGGACATTTACTGGAATAGAGTCCACTGTCTCTATCTTGTGTGTTACGGTGTCTGAGTACGTCAATCTGTCGCCCGGTAAATGGAATAAATCTATAGATTCTCTTATCATATCTTTTGCTACGGTTTTCTCTTCGTCGTTCAGTTCGTCCAAATTAATATTCTGTAGGGCTAGTGCGTAACGTTCGTCTGTCTTGTTTATGTGTTTGCAGGATTTGGAAGGGGTAATGTGAGTAGGGAGGACGGTATGTTGGGTCTCGGTTTCCTGTTCGAGTTTCGGAGAATTGTTTATTAGACTGCTTATGTCATCGTCTCTCGATTCGAGTCGAGGCACTTGAGACGTAATCTCCTCTGAATGCGATAAGAGTTCGGTTTTATTTATCTCGAACTCTTCTAGTGTTACAGACGGAGGTTTTATGTTGACGTCCGTATCGTTGGTGTTAATTATTTTGATATATGCTTCGCCGTGGTTATTTGACACCACTGCTTCTCCGGCATAAATTCCTTCTCCGAAATTCAAACGCGGCAAATATCCTGTTGCTAAATCGCTATTCTTTATCTTTATTTTACAGACATTGCTCGTTCGCCCCGGAATGGTTATCTCCTTTGATTGAACAAAGGGCATAACTATTCCGTGCCACTCTATAGACTCTCTTTCATAATCGATCTTGGCTGTTTTTTGAAAGAAGTCGGAACCCAAAATACCGTCGTAGGGGATAGGAAAGGAATTTGGTACTAATTGAAATTTAAGCGGATATCCGTGAATTCGTATGGTTACCGAACCGTACGTGGTAACGGTTTCGTCGGTTATACCGCTCAGTCTGACTTTGTCGTTTTCGTCGCATATTATATCCCCGTTTGCCATTTTTATTTTTAATATGTTGAGTTCCGAACCCGTATCAACTAGGAACTCCGTCTCTTTAGCTAGGTCGTCAGAGGAAAGGACGATAGATGGGGAGGTAGCTTCTTCCTTTAGTTGGAGGACGTAGACACGATTGGCTTCTCTTCTTTTGTTATCGTTCTCACTGGGCGCCCTGGCGCGGTCTCTGCGGATGCGCCTTTCCTCAGAGACGTTGGTTCGTTTCCCGACTGAGATTCTCTCCATCTTTTCTTCCGGCATTCTTCTATCGTATGGCCGATGTTCTTACAATACGAGCATTCCTTCTTATGCTTCTGGTCTCGTGACGAGGAAGGAGAGTAGTGAGAGGATGGAGAGGATTGACGGGAGATCTCGGGAGGTGGAGTATAAGGCCCATGAACTTGTGTCTGTGACCGGCGTTGCTGGTCACGCGATTTCTTGTAACATTGGGTTTGTGTATGACCAATTCTCTTACAATACGAACACGAATCTGGGTCTGGAGGAGTTCTAGTAGGCCGGATATTTGGTCTATTGTTTCTTTTAGATTCAAAGTAATAATAATCCATAGGTTTTTCTTGGTATGTTTTTGCCTTATATTGTGGTCGCGGCCTTACTAATCCTCTTCTATCCCATTCGTGTTGTATTGATGAGTGTAATTGGATTGCTTTGTCATATGCATCGCCTAAGTCTCGGCAACGTAACGCGTTTAAGTAGGGATGGTAATCCATCGGTAACCCAGAACAAAAGCTTTTTAATGCCAATTCATCTATTTCTCGTTTCTTGCTATCCGTAATTTCTCCCCAAAACCTTTCTTCATCGAGAAGACCCTCGTATAAATCCTGTACACGGCCAATGTAATCGATAATCTGTTCGTTCTCCGACATGAGTACGTTTCTTAATTCTGTCCGGTAATAATCTAAAGAATGGTATGTGCCCAATGTCTGTCGGAGTCGACTATACAACTCGAACATCGTTTTCGGATTATGTCTATCTATAGCAATGTGTGCCGAATCTTGGAGCTTCCGTATCGCGGCTTGAGTAAACAAATCTTCCGGGTACGCGGGAATCATTTGTCGCGCGCGTTTACAAGCTCTAATAAATGAGGATAGAGGCATATTTTTCCCATCGTATCGTGGTATAGACGCGAAAGCCTCATTAATTTGATGATTAGGAAGGTGATGTTGGCTCTCCGTCCTGAGCGCCAAAATCTCCCTCATCAAGAACGTGAGAGGGTCTGCCTCTTCTGATTTTGCAGCGTTAAGACGCTGCGCATGATCGCGAAGTTCTTGTTCGCGTTCTCGAATGACGCGTTCGCGTTCAAGGAGGGCCCGTTCGGCCGCGTCTAATTTAGTCATTCGTAGTCGTACTTCATCGATCATAACTTCATCAGGTTGACGCGCAGCCATGCTGCGTGTTTCAATACGTTCGCTCCTTTCAGTAGACATAATGTATCGTTTCTATCCCACCGCTGTCACCAATTTTATGTTACGTCCCACTCGGCACGGGCCTTAAAAAAAAGAACTATGCTCTTTCCTTCAAGGAGCTCCTGCTTCAATGGGATATTTGCCCAATTCGGCCGTTACCTACTACGCGTAGTTCGTGGCACGGGACGGGCTTAACGATAGATTATGTCTTTGATAAGGATGATTCACTTACCTTTAATGCTTCTCTCCGTACAATTCTAAATAGCGAGCTGTTCGCGGGTCGCTTGGTGGTAGCTGTCCGGCAACGAAGGTACACTCCGGGCAGTTGATCGGTACGAGCCGATATTCAGTAATTCTGCAAGATGGAGACCTCAGGTCCTGCTGAGTATCGGGCCTGGGATGGCAGAGTGTGGTGTCCTCGATGATCCTAGGTCTGCAGGCCGACGGGTCGATGCCCAAGTTAGCCAGATGGTTTGTACCGCTATAATAGTTCGCGAGTAGACGCCGGAGACTATGTTTACGTCCGCCCCGACGTGTTTTCGGCATAGGTATTCTCTAGGATGCAATGGGACCTTTTAGGATGATTGAACCCGAGCGATTCGTACGCTCCGATAGTTCTGTGAAGAATGAACCCGGGCGATTCGTACGCCCCGATAGTTCTATGATTTAGGAGTATGAACCCGGGCGATTCGTACGCCCCGATAGTTCTAAGACTTGGAAAGAGTGAACCCGGGCGATTCGTACGCCCCGATAGTTCTAGGATAAAAGGTTGGAAAATGCGGAGAGAGATGAAGAGCTTGTCGACCACACGTCGGTTCAGGAACACGTAGATAATACGAGTCGCGAATGAGTAGTGACCGGGGTCCCGACTAATGAAACACAGACTTCTACTAATTCTAATTTATTCTAAGTTTAAATTATAATATGAATAGAATTGATACAGCGTAAAAGACTCTCCCGCGATTATTGTTCGAAACGTCCGTCGAAGTGATTCGTAGAAAATCTGTAGTCGAAAAAAATCCGTCGTGTGCTGCTCTGCAGCTCCTTATATACTGAATCTTAGCGGCGGCGGCTCGTGGCGAAGCGGCGGCGGCTCGTAGCGAAGCGGCGGCGGCTTGGCTCTAAAAGGGTGGTGATTGGCTGCCGTCTTCCCTTCTCTCGTCCTTGTTGGCGGTGGTGGGGTAGCGTGCGATGGTCCTGTGCGCGTTGAGCTGAAGCGCGTACTAGCGGTGGTAGGGATGAGCGTCTTGGCGTTACTTTGCTTGGCGTCAGCTGAATTCCGCGTGTGTGTGTTGGCCTAGGCCCGTGTGTGCGTTAGCTGTGCCATGTATCTTGTAACTTCGGAATTCTGAGTCCGTTCTGTAGACGCGCGTGATGACCACTTGTGGAGAGGTGCCGTAAGTGCCTGGTGGCCGCGTGCTTTCCCTAAGGCGCACGTGGTGGCCATGTGTGGGCGAAGGACCGGCTAGTCGGCGTTTACTTTCAGTCTCTTGTTAGGACTTTTGGTGACTTAAAGGCGCTTGTTAGGACTTCGCGTATATTATAAATGTGTGTGTTAAATACGTATCGATTATTATGTATCTATTATTTATAGCTAATTATTATATATGCATGTTCTAATCGTAAGGTGTTCCCCAGTGTAAATATAATATTTGTTAGTGTTGTAAAAGTTACTCCCTTCATGTCGGGCACGAATGTGTAAATTATAATATTGTTAATAAATGATATCAACTATACTATGAGTAATACATGATTTAATAAAAGACTCCCTATATAGCGGGCACGAGGAATTACATGTGATAATAAAAGACTCCCTATATAGCGGGCACGAGGAATATCTCTTTATATATTTTATAGGTCCGTACGTCGGGTGACGTAACACTTTATTATTGCTGTTATTATGGTCGTTATTGCCGTTATTATTGCAGTTGTTATTGACGTTATTGTCTTTATTATTGCCGTTTTTATTCCGATTATTATTAGCGTTATTATTGCCTTTATTATTACCATTATTAAAGCCGTTGTTGCCGTTATTATAGCAGTTATTATTGCCGTTATTTTCTTTATTATTGCGGTTACTATTTTCGTTTTTATTCTCATTATTATTGACGCTATTCTCTTTAGTATTGTCTTTATAATTGCCGTTGCTTTTACCATTATTAAGGCAGTTATTGCCGTTATTATTGCCGTTGTTATCGCAATTATTATTGCCGTAATTACTGCATTTATTATTGACATTAATGTCGTTTATATTGCCGTTATTATTGCAGTTATTATTGCACTTAATGTTTTAATTTTTGCCGTTATTATGCTCGTTATTGCCGTTATTATTGCAGTTATTATTGACGTTATTGTCTTTATTATTGCCGTTTTTATTCGGATTATTATCAGCGTTATTATTGCCTTTATTTTTGCCATTATTAAAGCCGTTATTGCCGTTATTATAACAGTTATTATTGACGATATTGTCTTTAATATTACCGTTATTAAGGCCGATATTGCAGTTAATATTGCCGTTATTATTGCATTTATTGTAGTTATTATCATCGTTATTATTGACGTTATTAAGGCCGTTATTGCCGTCAATAATGCAGTAATTATTGACGTTATTGTCTTTATTATTGCCGTTTTTATTCTGATTATTATTAACGTTATTATTGCCTTTATTATTGCCATTATTAAAGCCGTTATTGCCGTAATTATAACAGGTATTATTGACGGTTTTGTCTTTATTATTGTCGACGTTATTGCCATTATTATTGTCGTTTTTATTGCAGTTATTATTGCCCTTATTGTCGTTATTATTATCGTCATTATTGCCGTTATTAAGGCCGTTATTGCCGTTATTACTGGCCTTATTATTGCTATTATTAGTGTCTTTATTATTGCCATTATCATTGAAGATATTGCCGTTATTATTGCAACCATTATTGCAGTTATTATTGCAGTTATTGCCTTTATTATTACCGTTATAATTGCCTTTACTTTTGCCGTTATTAATGCCGTTATTGCCTTTAATATTGCAGTTACTATTGCCATTATTAAGGCCGTTATTGCCGTAATTATAGCAGTTATTATTGCCGTTATTGTCTTTATTATTGCGGTTACTATTTTCGTTTTTATTCTCATTATTATTGACGCTATTGTCTTTAGTATTGTCTTTATAATTGCCGTTGCTTTTCCATTATTAAGGCAGTTATTGCCGTTATTATTGCCTTTAATATTGCAGTTATTATTGCCGTTATGTAGGCCGAGATTGCAGTTATTACTGGCCCTTTTATTGCCTTTATTATTGCCATTATTAAAGCCGTTATTGCCGTTATTATAACAGTTATTGTTGACGTTATTGTCTTTAATATTGCCGTTTTTATTCTGATTATTATTAGCGTTATTATTGCCATTATTATAGCAGTTATTATTCTGTTATTATTGCCTTCATTTTTGCCGTTATTCATGTCGTTATTGCAGTTATTATTGATTTTATATTCTTTATTATTGCCGTCGTTATTGCCATTATTATTGTCGTTTTGATTGCAGTTATTATTGCCCTTATTATCGTTATTATTACCTTCATTATTTCCTTTATTATTGTCGTTATTAAGACAGTTATTGCAGTAATTATTGTTGTTATTATTGAAGTTATTATTGACGTTATTGTCTTTAATATTGCCGTCGATATTACCTTTATTATTACCGTTCTTATTGCCGTTGTTATTGCCATTATTATTGCCTTTATTGCCTTTAATATCACAGATATTATTGCCGTATTTGTCTTTATTATTGTCGACGTTATTGTCATTATTATTGCCGTTTCTAATGCAGTTATTATTGCTCTTATTATAGTTATTATTGCCGCTATTAAGGCCGTTATTGCCGTAAATATTGCAGTATTTATAGACGTTATTGTCGTTATTAAGTCCGTTATTATTGCCTTTATTATTGCCGTTATTATTCCTTTATTATTGCCATTGCTAAGACCGTTATTGCCATAATTATTGCAGTTATCATTGCCGTTGTTATCGCAATTATTATTGCCGTAATTACTGCATTTATTATTGACATTAATGTCGTTTATATTGCCGTTATTATTGCAGTTATTATTGCCCTTAATGTTTTAATTATTGCCGTTATTATGCTCGTTATTGCCGTTATTATTGCACGTATTATTGACGTTATTGTCTTTATTATTGCCGTTTATATTCCGATTATTATCAGCGTTATTATTGCCTTTATTATTAACATTATTAAAGCCGTTATTGCCGTTATTATAACAGTTATTATTGACGGTATTGTCTTTATTATGGCCGTTTTTAACGCTATTATTATTGCCGTTATTATTGCAGAGATTATTGCCCTTATTATCGTTATTATTACCGTTTTTATTGCCTTTATTTTTGCCGTTATTAAGACCGTTATTGCAGTTATTATTGCCGTTATTATTGAAGTTATTATTGCCGTTATAGTCTTTAATATGGCCGTCGATATTGCCATTATTATTACCTTTATTATTGCCGTTATTATTGCCATTGTTATTGCCATTATTATTGCCTTTATTGCCTGTAATATCACAGTTATTATTGCCGTTTTTGTCTTTATTATTGTCGACGTTATTGCCATTATTAT
Organism: Dolichovespula saxonica; assembly: GCA_911387935.1. Classification (NCBI taxonomy): domain Eukaryota; kingdom Metazoa; phylum Arthropoda; class Insecta; order Hymenoptera; family Vespidae; genus Dolichovespula; species Dolichovespula saxonica. The sequence continues at coordinate 557,646 of CAJVQX010000004.1, read as the reverse complement.
AGCCGTTTTGATAGCAGTTATTATTGCCCTTATTGTCGTTATTATTATCGTTATAATTGCCGTTTTTATAGCCGTTATTACCGTTATTATTGCAGTAATTATAGACGTTATTGTCGTTATTAAGTCCGTTATTATTGCCATTATTATAGCAGTTATTATTCTTTTATTATTGCCTTCATTTTTGCCGTTATTCATGTCGTTATTGCAGTTATTATTGATTTTATATTTTTTATTATTGCCGTCGTTATTGCCATTATTATTGCCGTTTTTATTGCAGTTATTATTGCCCTTATTTTTACTGTTAATCAGGCCGTTATTGCAGTTATTGTAGCCATTATAATTAACGTAATTATTACCTTTATAATTGGCATTATTACGTTCGTCATTGCCGTTATTATTGCAAATATTATTGCACTTATTAACGATGTTATTACCGTTATTATTGCTTTTATTATTGCCGTTATTATTCCTTTATTATTGCCGTTGCTAAGGCCGTTATTGCCGTAATTATTGCAGTTGCTATTGCCGATATTGTGTATATTATTGCCGTTAAAATTGCAGTTATTGCCTTTATTATTACCGTTATTATTGCCCTTATTATTACTGTTATGTAGCCCTATATTGCCGTTATTACTGGCCTTATTATTGCTATTATTATTGGCACTCTCATTGCCGTTATTATTGCCATTATTATTGCCGTTATTGCCTTTATTATTACCGTTATTATTGCCATAATTATTGCCGTTACTGCCTTTATTATTACCGTTATAATTGCCTTTATTATTGCTGTTATTAATGCCGTTATTGCAGTTATTATAGCCATTATTATTAACATTATTATTACCTTTATAATTGGCATTATAACGTACCTCATTGCCGTTATTATTGCCGAAATTATTGCACTTATTAACGTTATTATTACCGTTATTATTGCCGTTATGAAGACCGTTATTGCAGTTATTATTGCCGTTATAATAGAAGTTTTTATTAACGTTATTGTCTTTAATTTTGCCGTACATATTGCCATTATTATTACGATTATTATTGCCGTTATCATTGCTGTTGCTATTGCCATTATTATTGCCTTTATTGCCTTTAATATCACAGTTATTATTGCCGATTTTGTCTTTATTATTGTTGACGTTATTGCCATTATTATTGCCGTTTTTTTGCAGTTATTATTGCCCTTATTATCGTTATTATTATCGTCATTATTGCCGTTATTAACGCCGTTATTGCAGTTATTATTGCCGTTATTATTGAAGTTATTATTCACGTTATTGTCTTTAATATTGCCGTCGATATTGCCATTATTATTACCTTTATTATTGCCTTTATTATTGCCATTATTAAGGCCGTTATTGCCGTTATTATTGCAGTTATTATTGACGTTATTTTCTTTATTATTGCCGATGTTATTGCTATTATTATTGCCGTAATTATTGCAGAGATTATTGCCCTTATTATCGTTATTATTACTGTTTTTACTGTCTTTATTTTTGCCGTTATTAAGGCCGTTATTGCAGTTATTATTGCCGTTATTATTGCGGATATTATTGACGTTATTGTAGTTATTAAGGCCCTTATTATTGCCGATATTATTACCGTTATTATTGCCTTTATTATTGTCATTATTAAGGCCGTTATTGCCGTAATTATAGCAGTTATTATTGCCGTTATTATTGGAGTTATTATTTACGTTATTATTGCCTTTATTTTTGCTGTTATTCATGTCGTTATTGCAGTTATTATTGATTTTATATTCTTTATTATTGCCGTCGTTATTGCCATTATTATTGTCGTTTTGATTGCAGTTATTATTGCCCTTATTATCGTTATTATTACCTTCATTATTTCCTTTACTATTGTCGTTATTAAGACAGTTATTGCAGTTATTATTGCCGTTATTATTGAAGTTATTATTGACGTTATTGTCTTTAATATTGCCGTCGATATTGCCTTTATTATCACCGTTCTTGTTGTCGTTGTTTTTGCCAATATTATTGCCTTTATTATTGTCGTATTCAAGGCCGATATTGCCATTATTATTGCAGTATTCATTGCCGTAGTTATTGCAATTATTATTGTCGTAATTATTGCATTTATTATTGACATTAATGTCGTTTATATTGCCATTATTATTGCAGTTATTATTTTCTTTATTGTCTGAATTATTGCCGTTTTTATTCCGATTATTATTAGTGTTATTATTGCCTTTAGTATTACCATTTTTAAAGCCGTTATTGCCGTTATTATAACAGTTATTATTGACGATATTGTCTTTATTATTGCCATTATTACTAATATTATTATTGCCTTTATTATTGCAGAGATTATTGCCCTTATCATGGTTATTATGACCGTTTTTAATGTCTTTAATTTTGCCGTTAATAAGGCCGTTATTGCAGTTATTATTGCCGTTATTATTGAAGTTATTATTGACGTTATAGTCTTTAATTTTGCCGTCGATATTGCCATTATTATTACGCTTATTATTGCCGATATTATTGCTGTTGTTATTGCCATTATTATTGCCTTTATTGCCGTTATTATAACAGTTATTATTGACGGTATTGTCTTTATTATGGCCGTTTTTAACGCTATTATTATTGCCGTTATTATTGCAGAGATTATTGCCCTTATTATCGTTATTATTACCGTTTTTATTGCCTTTATTTTTGCCTTTATTAAGACCGTTATTGCAGTTATTATTGCCGTTATTATTGAAGTTATTATTGCCGTTATAGTCTTTAATATGGCCGTCGATATTGCCATTATTATTACCTTTATTATTGCCGTTATTATTGCCATTGTTATTGCCATTATTATTGCCTTTATTGCCTGTAATATCACAGTTATTATTGCCGTTTTTGTCTTTATTATTGTCGACGTTATTGCCATTATTATAGCCGTTTTGATAGCAGTTATTATTGCCCTTATTGTCATTATTATTATCGTTATAATTGCCGTTTTTAAGGCCGTTATTACCGTTAATATTGCAGTAATTATAGACGTTATTGTCGTTATTAAGTCCGTTATTATTGCCATTATTATAGCAGTTATTATTCTTTTATTATTGCCGTTGCTAAGGCCGTTATTTCCGTAATTATTGCAGTTGCTATTGCCGATATTGTGTATATTATTGCCGTTAAAATTGCAGTTATTATTGACGTAATTGTCTTAATTAAGGCCGTTAATGCCGTAATTTTAGCAGTTATTATTGCCGATATTTTCTTTATTATTACCGTTATTATTGCATCTATTATTGCCTTTATTTTCTTTAATTTTGCCGCTAATAATGCCGTTGTTATTGCCGTTATTATTGCCGTTATTATTGCGGATATTATTGACGTTATTGTCTTTAGTATTGTCTTTATAATTGCCGTTGCATTTCCATTATTAAGGCAGTTATTGCCGTTATTATTGCCGTTAATATTGCGGTTATTATTGCCGTTATTGTCTTTATTATTGCCTTTATTGCATTTAATATCACAGTTATTATTGCCGTCTTTGTCTTTATTATGGTCTACGTTATTGCCATTATTATTGCCGTTTTTATCGCAGTTATAATTGCCCTTATTGTCGTTATTATTATCGTTATTATTGCAGTTATTATTGCCTTTATTATTGCTATTATTAAGGCCGTTATTGGCGTAATTATTGCAGATATTATTGCCGTTATTTTCTTTATTATTGCCGTTATTATTGCCTTTATTATTGCAAATATTAAGGCCGTTATTGCCGTAATTATAGCAGTTATTATTGCCGTTGTTATTGCCATTATTATTGCCTTTATTGCATTTAATATCACAGTTATTATTGCCGTCTTTGTCTTTATTATGGTCTACGTTATTGCCATTATTATTGCCGTTTTTATCGCAGTTATTATTGCCCTTATTGTCGTTATTATTATCGTTATTATTGCCGTTATTAAGGCCGTTATTGCCGTTATTACTGGCCTTATTATTGGTATTATTAGTGTCTTTATTATTGCCATTATCATTGAAGATATTGCCGTTATTATTGCAACCATTATTGCAGTTATTATTGCCGTTATTGCCTTTATTATTACCGTTAAAATTGCCTTTACTTTTGCCGTTATTAATGCCGTTATTGCCTTTAATATTGCAGTTATTATTGCCGTTATGTAGGCCGATATTGCAGTTATTACTGGCCTTTTTATTGCCTTTATTATTGCCATTATTAACGCCGTTATTGCCGTTATTATAACAGTTATTGTTGACGTTATTGTCTTTAATATTGCCGTTTTTATTCTGATTATTATTAGCGTTATTATTGCCATTATTATAGCAGTTATTATTCTGTTATTATTGCCTTCATTTTTGCCGTTATTCATGTCGTAATTGCAGTTATTACTGATTTTATATTCTTTATTATTGCCGTCGTTATTGCCATTATTATTGTCTTTTTTATTGTAGTTATTATTGCCGTTATTATTAAAGTTATTATTGACGTTATTATTGCCTTTATTTTTGCTGTTATTCATGAGGTTATTGCAGTTATTATTGATTTTATATTCTTTATTATTGGCGTCGTTATTGCCAATATTATTGTCGTTTTTATTACAGTTATTATTGCCCGTATTATCGTTAATATTACCTTCATTATTTCCTTTATTATTGCCGTTATTAAGACCGTTATTTGAGTTATTATTGCCGTTATTATGGAAGTTATTATTGACGTTATTGTCTTTAATATTGCCGTCGATATTGTCTTTATTATTACCGTTCTTGTTGCCGTTGATTTTGACAATATTACTGCCTTTATTAGTCTAGTATTCAAGTCCGATATTGCCGTTATTATTACACTATTCATTGCCGTAGTTATTGCAATTATTATTGCCGTAATTATTGCATTTATTATTGACATTAATGCTTTTTATATTGCCATTATTATTGCAGTTATTATTTCCTTTATTGTCTTAATTATTCCCGTTTTTATTCCGATTATTATTAGTGTTATTATTGCCTTTATTATTACCATTTTTAAAGCAGTTATTGCCGTTATTATAACAGTTATTATTGACGATATTGTTTTTATTATTGCCATTATTATTGCCATTATTGAGGCCGTTATTGCCGTAATTATAGCAGTTATTATTACCGTTATTATTGGAGTTATTATTTACGTTATTATTGTCTTTATTTTTGCTGTTATTCATGTCGTTATTGCAGTTATTATTGATTTTATATTCTTTATTATTGCCGTCGTTATTGCTATTATTATTGTCGTTTTGATTGCAGTTATTATTGCTCTTATTATCGTTATTATTACCTTCATTATTTCCTTTATTATTGTCGTTATTAAGACAGTTATTGCAGTAATTATTGTTGTTATTATTGAAGTTATTATTGACGTTATTGTCTTTAATATTGCCGTCGATATTACCTTTATTATTACCGTTCTTATTGCCGTTGTTTTTGCCAATATTATTGCCGTAATTATTGCATTTATTGTTGACATTGATGTCGTTTAATTTGCCGTTATTATTGCACTTACTATTGCCCTTATTATTGCAGATATTATTGACTTTATTGACGTTAAAATTGCCTTTATTATTTCCATAATTATTAGTGTTATTATTGCCTTTATTATTGCCATTATTAATGCCGTTATTGCCATTATTATTGCAGTTATTTTTACTGTTATTGTCTTTATTATTGTCTATATTATTGCCGTTGTTATTGCCATTATTATTGCCGTTATTATTACAAAGATTATTGACCCTATTATAGTTGTTATTACCGTTTTTATTGTCTTTATTTTTGCCCTTATTAAGGCCGTTAGAGCAGATATTATTGCCGTTATTATTGCGGATATTATGGACGTTATTGCCGTAATTATAGCAGTTATTATTGCCGTTCTTGTCTTTATTATTGCGGTTTCTATTTGCCGTTGTTATTCCCATTATTATTGACGCTATTGTCTTTGGTATTGTCTTTATAATTGCCGTTATTATTGCCATTATTATTGCAGTTATTATTCCAGAGATTATTGACCCTATTATAGTTGTTATTACCGTTTTTATTGTCTTTATTTTTGCCGTTATTAAGGCCGTTATTGCAGATATTATTGCCGTTATTATTGCGGATATTATGGACGTTATTGCCGTAATTATAGCAGTTATTATTGCCGTTCTTGTCTTTATTATTGCGGTTACTATTGCCGTTGTTATTCCCATTATTATTGACGCTATTGTCTTTGGTATTGTCTTTATAATTGCCGTTATTATTGCCATTATTATTGCAGTTATTGCCGTTATTATTGCCATTATTTTTGCCGTTATTGTCTTTATTATTGCCGTTGTTATTGCCATTATTATTGCCATTATTCTCTTTAGTATTGCCGTTATTATAACCGTTGATATTGCCTCTTTTATTCTAGTTATTGCTACATGATTAACGTTATTTTTGTCGTTATTATTGCAATTAATATTGGCCCTCTCATTGCTGTAGTTATTGCCATTATTATTGCCGTTATTGCCTTTAACATTACCGTTATTATTGCACTTATTATTGCTGTTATGTAGCCCGATATTGCCGTTATTACTGTCCTTATTATTGCTATTATTATTGTCTTTATTATTGCCATTATTATTGAAGATATTGCCGTTATTATTGCAACCATTATTGCAGTTATTATTGCCGTTATTGCCTTTATTATTACCGTTAATATTGCCATAATTATTGCCGTTATTGCCTTTATTATTATCGTTATAATTGCCTTTATTATTGCAGTTATTAATAACGTTATTGCCGTTAATATTGCAGTTATTATTGCCGTTATGTAGGCCGATATTGAAGTTATAACTAGCTATTTTATTGCCTTTATTATTGCCATTATTAAGGCCGTTTTTGCCGTAATTATTGCAGTTGCTATAGCCGATATTGTGTATATTATTGCCGTTATAATTACAGTTATTATTGACGTTATTGTCTTTATTAAGGCCGTTATTATTACCGTTATTATTGCAGTTATTTTTGATATTATTGTCATTATTATTGCCGTTGTTATTGCCTTTATTTTTTCTATTAATCATGTCGTTATTGCAGTTATTATTGATTTTATATTCTTTATTAGTGCCGTCGATATTGCCATTATTAATGCCGTTTTTATTGCGGTTATTATTGCCATTATTATCGTTATTATTACCTTTATTATTTCCTTTATTATTGCCGTTATTAAGACCGTTATTGCAGTTATTATTGCCGTTATTATTGAAGTTATTATTGACGTTATTGTCTTTAATATTGCCGTCGATATTGCAATTATTATTAACTTTATTATTGCCGTTATTATTGCCGTTGATATTGCCATTATTATTGCCTTTATTGCCTTTAATATCACTGTTATTGTTGCCGTTTTTACTGCAATATCAGGGCGTTATTGCAGTAATTATAGCCATTATAATTAACGTAATTATTACCTTTATAATTGGCATTATTACGTTCGTCATTGCCGTTATTATTGCAAATATTATTGCACTTATTAACGTTGTTATTACCGTTATTATTGCTTTTATTATTGCCGTTATTATTCCTTTATTATTGCCATTGCTAAGACCGTTATTGCCTTAATTATTGCAGTTATCATTGCCGTTGTTATCGCAATTATTATTGCCGTAATTACTGCATTTATTATTGACAATAATGTCGCTTATATTGCCGTTATTATTGCAGTTATTATTGCCCTTAATGTTTTAATTATTGCCGTTATTATGCTCGTTATTGCCGTTATTATTGAAGTTATTATTGCCGTTATAGTCTATAATATGGCCGTCGATATTGCCATTATTATTACCTTTATTATTGCCGTTATTATTGCCATTGTTATTGACATTATTATTGCCTTTATTGCCTGTAATATCACAGTTATTATTGCCGTTTTTGCCTTTATTATTGTCGAAGTTATTGCCATTATTATAGCCGTTTTGATAGCAGTTATTATTGCCCTTATTGTCGTTATTATTATCGTTATAATTGCCGTTTTTAAGGCCGTTATTACCGTTAATATTGCAGTAATTATAGACGTTATTGTCGTTATTAAGTCCGTTATTATTGCCATTATTATAGCAGTTATTATTCTTTTATTATTTCCTTCATTTTTGCCGTTATTCATGTCGTTATTGCAGTTATTATTGATTTTATATTTTTTATTATTGCCGTCGTTATTGCCATTATTATTGCCGTTTTTATTGCAGTTATTATTGCCGTTATTTTTACTGTTAATCAGGCCGTTATTGCAGTTATTATAGCCATTATAATTAACTTAATTATTACCTTTATAATTGGCATTATTACGTTCGTCATTGCCGTTATTATTGCAAATATTATTGCACTTATTAACGTTGTTATTACCGTTATTATTGCTTTTATTATAGCCGTTATTATTCCTTTATTATTGCCGTTGCTAAGGCCGTTATTGCCGTAATTATTGCAGTTGCTATTGCCGATATTGTGTATATTATTGCCGTTAAAATTGCAGTTATTATTGACGTAATTGTCTTAATTAAGGCCGTTAATGCCGTAATTTTAGCAGTTATTATTGCCGTTATTTTCTTTATTATTACCGTTATTATTGCATCTATTATTGCCTTTATTTTCTTTAATTTTGCCGCTAATAATGCCGTTGTTATTGCCATTATTATTGCCGTTATTATTGCGGATATTATTGACGTTATTGTCTTTATTAAGGCCGTTATTATTGCCTTTATTTTGGCTGTTATTCATGTCGTTATTGCATTTATTATTGAGTTTATATTCTTTATTATTGCCGTCGTTATTGCCATTATTATTGCCGTTTTTACTTCAATTATTATTGCCCTTATTGTCGTTATTATTATCGTTATTATTGCCGTTATTGAGGCCGTTATTGCCGTTAATATTGCAGTAATTATTTACGTTATTGTCGTTATTAAGTCCGTTATAATGGCCATTATTATTACCGTTATGATTGCCTTTATTATTGCCATTATTAAGGCCGTTATTGCCGTAATTATAGCAGTTATTATTGCCGTTATTGTCTTTATTATTGCGATTACTATTTTCGTTTTTATTCTCATTATTATTGACGCTATTGTCTTTAGTATTTTCTTTATAATTGTCGTTGGTTTTGCCATTATTAAGGCAGTTATTGCCGTTATTATTGCCATTATTATTGCGGTTATTATTGCCGTTATTGTCTTTATTATTGCCCTTTTTATTGCCTTATTATTGCCGTTAATATCTTTAGTATTGCCTCTATTATAACCGTTGATATTGCCTTTTTTATTCTCGTTATTGCTACATTATTAACGTTATTGTTGCCGTTATTATTGCAATTATTATTGTCATTAATGTCGTTTATATTGCCGTTATTATTGCAGTTATTATTGCCGTTATTTTCTTTATTATTGCCGTTATTATTGCCTTTATTATTGCAATTATTAAGGCCGTTATTGCCGTAATTATAGCAGTTATTATTGCCGTTGTTATTGCCATTATTATTGCCCTTATTGCATTTAATATCACAGTTATTATTGCCGTCTTTGTCTTTATTATGGTCTACGTTATTGCCATTATTATTGCCGTTTTTATCGCAGTTATTATTGCCCTTATTGTCGTTATTATTATCGTTATTATTGCCGTTATTAAGGCCGTTATTTCCGTTATTACTGGCCTTATTATTGCTATTATTAGTGTCTTTATTATTGCCATTATCATTGAAGATATTGCCGTTATTATTGCAACCATTATTGCAGTTATTATTGCCGTTATTGCCTTTATTATTACCGTTAAAATTGCCTTTACTTTTGCCGTTATTAATGCAGTTATTGCCTTTAATATTGCAGTTATTATTTCCGTTATGTAGGCCGATATTGCATTTATTACTGGCCTTTTTATTGCCTTTATTATTGCCATTATTAAAGCCGTTATTGCCGTTATTATAACAGTTATTGTTGACGTTATTGTCTTTAATATTGCCGTTTTTATTCTGATTATTATTAGCGTTATTATTGCCATTATTATAGCAGTTATTATTCTGTTATTATTGCCTTCATTTTTGCCGTTATTCATGTCGTAATTGCAGTTATTATTGATTTTATATTCTTTATTATTGCCGTCGTTATTGCCATTATTATTGTCGTTTTTATCGCAGTTATTATTGCTGTTATTATCGTTATTATTACCTTCATTATTTCCTTTATTATTGTCGTTATTAAGACAGTTATTGCAGTAATTATTGTTGTTATTATTGAAGTTATTATTGACGTTATTGTCTTTAATATTGCCGTCGATATTACCTTTATTATTACCGTTCTTATTGCCGTTGTTTTTGCCAATATTATTGCCGTTATTGCCTTTATTATTGACGTATTCAAGGCCGTTATTGACGTTATTATTGCAGTTACCATTGCCGTTGTTATTGCTATTATTATTGCCGTAATTATTGCACTTATTTTTGACATTAATGCTTTTATATTGCCGTTATTATTGCAGATATTATTGCATTTATTGTCTTAATTATTACCGTTATTATGGTGGTTATTGCCGTTATTATTGAAGTTATTATTGACGTTATTGTCTTTAATATTGCCGTTGATATTGCCATTATTATTACCTTTGTTATAGCCGTTATTATTGCCGTTGTTATTGCCATTATTATTGCCTTTATTGCCTTTAATATCACAGATATTATTGCCGTTTTTGTTTTTATTATTGTCGACGTTATTGTCATTATTATTGCCGTTTTTAATGCAGTTATTATTGCTCTTATTATCGTTATTATTGCCGCTATTAAGGCCGTTATTGCCGCAAATATTGCAGCATTTATTGACGTTATTGTCGTTATTAAGTCCGTTATTATTGCCATTATTATTACCACTTTTATTGTCTTTATTATTGCCCTTATTAAGGCAGGTGTGCTACATTATTAACGTGAATGTTGCCGTTATTATTGCAATTATTATTGGCGATCTCACTGCCGTTGTTATTGCCATTATTATTGCCGTTATTGCCTTTATTATTACCGTTATTATTGCCCTTATTATTGCTGTTATGTAGCCCGATATTGCCGTTATTATTGCCGAAATTATTGCACTTATTAACGTTATTATTACCGTTATTATTGCCGTTATGAAGACCGTTATTGCAGTTATTATTGCCGTTATAATAGAAGTTTTTATTAACGTTATTGTCTTTAATTTTGCCGTCGATATTGCCATTATTATTACGATTATTATTGCCGTTATCATTGCTGTTGCTATTGCCATTATTATTGCCTTTATTGCCTTTAATATCACAGTTATTATTGCCGATTTTGTCTTTATTATTGTTGACGTTATTGCCATTATTATTGCCGTTTTTTTGCAGTTATTATTGCCCTTATTATCGTTATTATTATCGTCATTATTGCCGTTATTAACGCCGTTATAGCAGTTATTATTGCCGTTATTATTGAAGTTATTATTCACGTTATTGTCTTTAATATTGCCGTCGATATTGCCATTATTATTACCTTTATTATTGCCTTTATTATTGCCATTATTAAGGCCGTTATTGCCGTAATTATAGCAGTTATTATTGCCGTTATTGTCTTTATTATTGCGGTTACTATTGCGGTTGTTCTTCCCATTATTATTGACGCTATTGTCTTTAGTATTGTCTTTATAATTGCCGTAGTTATTGCCATTATTATTGCAGTTATTATTGCTGTTATTGTCTTTATTATTGCCGTTGTTATGCCATTATTATTGCCGTTATTCTCTTTAGTATTACCGTTATTATAACCGTTGATATTGCCTTTTTTATTCTCGTTATTGCTACATGATTAACGTTATTGTTGCCGTTATTATTGCAATTATTATTGGCGCTCTCATTGCTGTTGTTTTTGCCATTATTATTGCCGTTATTGCCTTTATTATTACCGTTATTAATGCCCTTATTATTGCTGTTATGTAGCCCGATATTGCCGTTATTACTTGCCTTATTATTGCTATTATTATTGTCATTATTATTGCCATTATTATTGAAGATATTGCCGTTATTATAGCAACCATTAATGCAGTTATTATTGCCGATGTCGCCTTTATTATTACCGTTATTGTTGTCATAATTACTGCCGTTATTGCCTTTATTATTATCGTTATAATTGCGTTTATTATTACCGTTATAATTGCCTTTATTATTGCTGTTATTAATGCCATTATTGCCGTTAATATTGCAGTTATTATTGTCGTTATGTAGGCCGATATTGCAGTTATTACTGGCCTTTTTATTGCCTTTATTATTGCCATTATTGCCGTTATTATAAAAGTTATTATTGACGTTATTGTCTTTATTATTGCCGTTGTTAACGCCATTATTATTGCCGTTAATATTGCAGAGATTACTGCCCCTATTATAGTTATTTTTACCGTTTCATTGTCTTTACTATTGCCGTTTTTAAGGCTATTATTGCTGTTATTATTGGCTTTATTATTGCGGATATTATTGACGTAATTGTCGTTATTATGTCCGTTATTATTGCCGTTATTATTACCGTTATTATTGCCTTTAATATTGCCAATATTAAGGCCGTTATTGCCGTAATTGTAGCAGTTATTATTACCGATATTTTCTTTATTATTGCCGTTGTCATTACTTTATTTTTACTGTTTTTCTTGTGGTTATTGCAGTTATTATTGATTTTATATTCTCTTATTGTCGTCGTTATTGCCATTATTATTGTCGTTTTTATTGTAGTTATTATTGCCCGTATTATCGTTAATATTACCTTTATTATTTCCTTTATTATTGCCGTTATTAAGACCGTTATTGCAGTTATTATTGCCGTTATTATTGAAGTTATTATTGACGTTATAATCTTTAAATTTGCCGTCGATATTGCCATTATTATTACGGTTATTATTGCCGTTATTATTGCTGTTGTTATTGCCATCGTTATTGTGTTTATTGCCTTTAATATCACAGTTATTATTGCCGTTTTTGTCTTGATTATTGTCGACGTTATTGCCAGTATTATTGCCGTTTTTATTGCAGTTATTATTGCCCTTATTGTCGTTATTATTATCGTCATTATTGCCGTTATTAAGGCCGTTATTGCAGTTATTATTGCCGTTATTATTGAAGTTATTATTGACGTTATTGTCTTTAATATTGCAGTCGATATTGCCATTATTATTACCTTTATTATTGCCTTTATTATTGTCATTATTAAGGCCGTTATTACCGTAATTATAGCAGTTATTATTGCCGATATTATCTTTGTTATTGCGGTTAGAATAGCCGTTGTTCTTCCCATTATTAATGACGCTATTGTCTTTAGTATTGTCTTTATAATTGCCGTTGTTATTGCCATTATTATTGCAGTTATTATTGCTGTTATTGTCTTTATTATTGCCGTTGTTATTGCCATTATTATTGCCGTTATTCTCTTTGGTATTGCCATTATTATCACCGTTGAAATTGCCTTTTTTATTCTCGTTATTGCTACATTATTAACGTAATTGTTGCCGTTATTATTGCAATTACTATTGGCGCTCTTTTTGCCGTTGTTATTGCCATTATTATTGCCGTTATTGCCTTTATTATTCCCGTTATTATTGCCCTTATTATTGCTGTTATGTAGCCCGATATTGCCGTTAGTACTTTCCATATTATTGCTATTATTATTATTTTTATTATTGCCATAATTATTGCCGTTATTCTCTCTGGTATGGCCGTTATTATAACCGTTGATATTGACTCTTTTATTCTCGTTATTGCTACATTATTAACGTTATTGTTGCCGTTATTATTGCAATAATAATTGGCGCTCTCATTGCCGTTGTTATTACCATTATTATTGCCATTATTATTAAAGATATTGCCGTTATTATAACAGTTGTTATTGACGTTATTGTCTTTATTATTGCCGTTATTATTGCCGTTGTTATTGCCATTATTAAGGCAGTTATTGCCGTTATAATTGCCATTATTATTGCAGATATTTTTGCCGTTATTGCCTTAATTATTACCGTTCTTATTGCCGTTGTTTTTGTCAATATTATTGCCGTTATTGCCTTTATTATTGCAGTATTCAAGGCCGTTATTGCCGTTATTATTGCAGAGATTATTGCCATATTATAGTTATTATTACCGTTTTTGTTGTCTTTACTTTTACCGTTATTAAGGCCGTTATTGCAGTTATTATTGGCTTTATTATAGTGGATAATATTGACGTTATTGTCGTTATTATGTCCGATATTATTGCCGTTATTATTACCGTTATAATTGCCTTTATTATTGCCATTACTAAGGCCGTTATTGCCGTAATTATAGCAGTTATTATTGCCGTTATTATTGAAGTTATTATTGACGTTATTATTGCCTTATTTTTGCTGTTATTCATGTCGTTATTGCACTTATTATTGATTTTATATTCTTTATTATTGCCGTCGTTATTGCCATTATTATTATCCTTTTTAGTGCAGTTATTATTGTCATTATTATCGTTATTATTACCTTTATTATTTCTTTTATTATTGCCGTTATTAAGAACGTTATTGCAGTTATTATTGCCGTTATTATTGAAGTTATTATTGACGTTATTGTCTTTTATATTACCGTCGATATTGCCTTTATTATTACCGTTCTTATTGCCGTTGTTTTTGCCTATGTTATTGTCGTTATTGCCTTTATTTTGCCGTATTCAAAGCCGTTATTGCCTTTATTATTGCAGTTATCATTACCGTTGTTATTGCAAATATTATTGTCGTAATTATTGCATTTATTGTTGACATTGATGTCGTTTATTTTGCCGTTATTATTGCACTTACTATTGCCCTTATATTGCAGATATTATTGACTTTATTGACGTTAAAATTGCCTTTATTATTGCCACAATTATTAGTGTTATTATTGCCTTTACTATTGATATTATTAATGCCGTTATTGCCATTATTATTGCAGTTATTTTTACTGTTATTGTCTTTATTATTGTCTATATTATTGCCGTTGTTATTGCCATTATTATTGCCGTTATTATTGCAGAGATTATTGACCCTATTATAGTTGTTATTACCGTTTTTATTGTCTTTACTTTTGCCGTTATTAAGGCCGTTAATGCAGATATTATTGCCGTTATTATTGCGGATATTATGGACGTTATTGCTGTAATTATAGCAGTTATTATTGCCGTTCTTGTCTTTATTATTGCGGTTAATATTGCCGTGGTTATTCCCATTATTATTGACGCTATTGTCTTTGGTATTGTCTTTATAATTGCCGTTATTATTGCCATTATTATTGCAGTTATTGCCATTATTATTGCCATTATTCTCTTTAGTATTGCCGTTATTATAACCGTTGATATTGCCTTTTTTATTCTCGTTATTGCTACATTATTAACGTTATTGTTGTCGTTATTATTGCAATTAATATTGGCGCTCTCATTGCTGTAGTTATTGCCATTAATTTTGCCGTTATTGCCTTTAACATTACCGTTATTATTGCACTTATTATTGCTGTTATGTAGCCCGATATTGCCGTTATTACTGGCCTTATTATTGCTATTATTATTGTCTTTATTATTGCCATTATTATTGAAGATATTGCCGTTATTATTGCAACCATTATTGCAGTTATTATTGCCGTTATTGCCTTTATTATTACCGTTAATATTGCCATAATTATTGCCGTTATTGCCTTTATTATTACCGTTATAATTGCCCTCTATATTGCTGTTATGTAGCCCGATATTGCCGAAATTACTGGCCTTATAATTGTTATTATTACTGTCTTTATTATTGCCATTATCATTGAAGATATTGCCGTTATTATTACAAACATTATTGCAGTTATTATTGCCGTTATTGCCTTTATTATTGCCGTTATTAATGCCGTTATTTCCGTTAATATTGCAGTCATTATTGCCGTTATGTATGCCGATATTTCAGTTATTTGTTACGTCCCACTCGGCACGGGCCTTAAAAAAAGAACTATGCTCTTTCCTTCAAGGAGCTCCTGCTTCAATGGGATATTTGCCCAATTCGGCCGTTACCTACTACGCGTAGTTCGTGGCACGGGACGGGCTTAACGATAGATTATGTCTTTGATAAGGATGATTCACTTACCTTTAATGCTTCTCTCCGTACAATTCTAAATAGCGAGCTGTTCGCGGGTCGCTCGGTGGCAGCTGTCCGGCAACGAAGGTACACTCCGGGCAGTTGATCGGTACGAGCCGATATTCAGTAACTCTGCAAGATGGAGACCTCAGGTCCTGCTGAGTATCGGGCCTGGGATGGCAGAGTGTGGTGTCCTCGATGATCCTAGGTCTACAGGCCGACGGGTCGATGCCCAAGTTAGCCAGATGGTTTGTACCGCTATAATAGTTCGCGAGTAGACGCCGGAGACTATTGTTACGTCACCCGACGTATGGACATATAAAATACATAAAGAAGTCCTCGTGCCCGCTATATAGGGAGTCTTTTATTATTAGCACATGTAAGTCCTCGTGCCCGCTATATAGGGAGTCTTTTATTATAGTACAAATGATACGTAATTTAATAAAAACTCAATATAACTAACCATTTACTAACAATATTATATTTCACACGTTCGTGCCCGACATAAAGGGAGTCATCTTTACAATACTAACCACTATTATAATACACACCTATAACATAAGTTTCAAGGGAGATACCTTACGCTTAAATATTGTAAACAATACATATACATATATTTGTAATTCTACAATGATGCGTCATACGCGGAAAAACACAAAGCGTCGCGCCAGACAAACAACAATGCGTCTTACGTAAAGGAAGCTCGTATACAAGTCATGATGACACGCCGCAAAGGGAAGGCCGTAAACGACCGAGTACACATGGCCGCAAATGGAGAGTACGTGCTAAATAGTCGCCGAACGGTTACCACGTACGCCCAAGGGAAAACAACGCGGTCGCCGGGCACACACACACGCCGTACTACCCCACAAGTGGTCACCACGTGCGCCTTAGGGAGAGACACGGACCACCACGCAATGCCATAGACTCGCACACGGACCTGGACCCACACACAAGCGGTAATCCGATGGCTACGAGCCGACAACACCGAGACGCATCCTCACTACTACCAGTAAGCGCCTCGCACCAAAGCACACAAAGCCGTTGCACGCTTCACTATAGACCATCCAGGAAGGACGAAAGAAAGAAAGACGGCAGCCAGTCACCATCTTCCAAGAACCGAGCCGCCGCCAAAGCAACAAACCGCCACCGCCAAAGCCACAAGCCGCCGCCAAAGCCACAAGCCGCCGCCGCTGGGACTTGTATATAAGGAGCTGCAGAGCAGCACACGATGGTTATTCCGGCATCAGATTTTCTACGATTTACTTCGACGGACGCTAGTTCCAACCAATAATCGCGAGAGAGTCTTTTTACACTGTATCAATTCTATTCGTAGTATAATTTTAAATTTAGAATAAATAATTATTAGTAGTAGACGTCTGAGTTTCATTAGTCGGGACCCCGGTCACTACTCGTTCGCGACTCGTATTAGCTACGTGTTCCTGAACCGACGTGTGGTCGACAAGCTCTTCATATCTCTCTCCGCATTTTCCAACCTTTTATCATAGAACTATCGGGGCGTACGAATCGCCCGGGTTCACTCTTTCCAAGTCTTAGAACTATCGGGGCGTACGAATCGCCCGGGTTCATATTCCTAAATCATAGAACCATCGGGGCGTACGAATCGCCCGGGTTCATTCTTCATAGAACTAACGGAGCGTACGAATCGCTCGGGTTCAATCATCCTAGAAGGTCCCGTTGTATCCTAGAGAATACGTATGCCGAAAACACGTCGGGGCGGACACAAGCATCGTCTCCGGCGACTACTCGCGAACTATTATAACGGTACAAACCATCTGGCTAACTTGGGCATCGACCCGTCGGCCTGCAGACTTAGGATCATCGAGGACACCACACTCTGCCATCCCAGGCCCGATACTCAGCAGGACCTGAGGTCTTCATCTTGCAGAGTTATTGAATATCGGCTCGTACCGATCGACTGCCCGGAGTGTACCTTCGTTGCCGGACAGCTACCACCAAGCGACCCTCGAACAGCTCGCTATCTAGAATTATATGGAAAGAAGCATTAAGGGTAAGTAAATCATCCTCTCGTCAAAGACATAATTTATCGTTAAGCCCGTCCCGAGCCACGAACTACACGTAGTAGGTAACGGCCGAATCGGGCAAATATCCCATTGAAGCAGGAGCTCCTTGAAGGAAAGAACATAGTTCTTTTTTTTAAGGCCCGTGCCGAGTGGGACGTAACAACAAAATTGGTGCATCGGCCGGGAAACGAACGATACATTATGTCAATTGAGAGGAGCGATCGCATTGAAACGCGCAGCATGACCACGCGTCAAACAGACGAAATAAGCCCCGACGAAAGGCGGCGTATAGCCAATACAATGGCTCAGTTAGATTCGCGGGAACGCGACCTTTTCGAACGCGAACAAAGACTACGCGAACGCGAAGAAACTCTCCGTACCACATCCGAGGAAGCAAAATTGGGAGAAACAGATACTCTCGCGTTCCTAATGAGGGAAATCGTCGCGCTACGAACGGAAAATCAGCTTCACTTGCCTAATCATCAGGTTAGCGAAGCTCTAGCATCTATTCCACGGTACGACGGAAAAAATATGCCTTTATCTTCTTACATTAGAGCATGCAAACGCGCACGTCAGATGATCCCCACCTATCCGGAGGAACTGTTTACTCTAGCCGCGATAAGGAAACTACAGGATTCCGCTTATGTCGCGATCGAGAGACACCATCCTAGAACAATGCTTGAATTAGGCAGCAGACTCAGGCAAACTTTGGGGACATACTACTCGTTAGATTTTTATAGGACTGAACTAAGAAACGTGCTTATGTCCGAAAATGAACCGATAATAGACTACATCGGTCGCGTACAAGACTTACACGAAAGTCTCCTTGACGAAGAAAGATTCTGGGGAGGGCTTACGGAAAGTAAAAAACAGGAAATAGACGAATTAGCTCTAAAAAGTTTTTGTTCGGGTCTACCATTAGATTATCACCCGTATCTAAACGACTTACGGTGCGGAGACCTAAGCGACGCTTACGATAAGGCGATTCAGCTACATTCGTCTATACAACATGAATGGGACAGACGAGGTCTGGCGAGGCCGCGGCCACAATACAAGACTAAGGCCTATCAAGAAAGACCAATGGATTATTATTATTATGAATCAAAAAGAAATAGTAAACCCAATACCCGGCCTACTAGACCTCCTCCGGACCCAGATGCATGTTCTTATTGCAAGAGGATTGGTCACACACAAGCACAATGTTATAGGAAATCGCGTGACCTGCAACGCCGGTCACAGACACAAGTTCATGGGCCTTACACTCCACCTCCCGAGAACTCCCGTCAATCCTCTCCATTCTCTCACTACTCTCCTTCCTCGTCACGAGATCAAAGGTATATAAAAAAATGCTCGTATTGTAAAAACATCGGCCATACGATAGAGGAATGCCGGAAGAAAAAGTGGAGGGAAGCCCAGTCGGGAAACGAACCGACGTCTCTGGGGAAAAGCGCATCCGCAGAGACCGCGTCAGCGCGCCCAGTACGGACAATAAGAAGAGAAGCAGCCACTCGCGTCTACTTCTTCCAATTGAAAGAAGAATCTACCTCTCCGTCTATCGTCCTTTCTTCCGACGATTTAGTCAAGGAAACAGAATTTTTAATCGACACGGGTTCGGAACTTAACATATTAAAAATAACAATGGCAAATGGAGACATATTATGTGACGAAAACGACAAGGTCAGACTGATCGGTATCACCGACAAAACTGTTACCACGTACGGTTCGGTGACCGTACACATTCACGGATATCCGGTTAAATTCCAACTGGTCCCGAATTCCTTTCCTATCCCTTACAACGGTATTTTGGGTTGCAACTTTTTACAAAAAACGGCTAAAATTGACTACGAAAAAGAAACTATAGAATGGCACGGAATAGTTATGCCATTTGTTCAATCAAAGGAGATAACTATTCCGTGGCGAACGAGTAAACGGATCCTTCCGATAGCAGGGACCAGCTCGAGTGACGATGATATATTCTCGCCGCTCGTTAAGAGACGTAATGTGCAAAAGACATCGAAAACCGAAACCGCACTCGAAACAAAAACACTTAACTTAAACACAAAAGAACAGACGATCGACACAGACGAAACGAACGACGACGAACTGGATCTATCACGCTACGAAAGTAATATTATAGAAATAAAAAACAGAATAACAATGCACAAAGGACACATAGCATTCTTTGTGACAAAGACCGGAACTCCTATTGACAAAGGAGCTAAAGAACTTGCCGACAATAAAAGACTACCAAACATTACCGACGTAACGCTTGGTAGAGTAAAGATTACAAAACGGGACAATAGATACCTCATCGCGTTACCCGTCCAGGAGAGAACATCCGTCTCTATTCAACTAGAAATTCTAGATGAAGTATTACATTCTCTTTTGGACGCGGCAATTGAATTGAATTTAGAGACAATAGCTATTTCAAGGGACAATATAGCAGACGTACCATGGATAAACATTAAACGCAAGATAAGTTCGATCTTCGCGGGTCACAAAACAAAAATTATTATATTAAAACATGAAATCGTAATACCCAGGGAGATCGAACGCGTCCAAATTATCCATGACAATCATGCTACTCCAATGGGAGGTCACAAAGGAGTCACTAAGACGTATTGGCGTATAAAACAACGATACTACTGGCCTAACCTTAAAACAGATATACAAAACTTCGTCCAAAACTGCCGCAGCTGTCAAACCAAGAAACTTGTTCGACAAAAAACCAGACAACCGATGACCCTTACCGACACACCAGGAAGGGCCTTCGACAAAATTTCGATGGATATAATAGGACCGATGCCTACTAGTAAACTAGGCAATAATTACATTTTAACAATACAAGATCTCCTTACCAAATATTCTATAGCGGTACCACTACAACAAGCTTCTTCGGTCGAAATAGCTGACGCATTTATAAAAAATTTAATATGTAAATTCGGCAGCCCGAAAGGGATACTAACTGATCAAGGTACTGCTTTCTTATCAGAATTGATGAAAGCAGTGGCCAAGAAATTTAGAATAGAAACATACCAAACCACCGCTTATCGACCGCAATCCAACGGATCAATAGAACGCTCACACCACGTGTTAGCAGAATTTTTGAAACACTTCATAAAGGATAATTCTGAATGGGACGATTGGGTCGATATAGCGATGTTTTCCTATAATACAAGTATACATGAAGGTACACAATACACTCCACACGAATTAATCTTTGGCCAGTTAGCGAAAACTCCGAACGAAAGCACACTTAACGACTTAAAGGACGAAACATACGCATCGTACTTGGCTGAATTGACGGAACAGTTACAGAAATCGCAGGAGGCCGCCAAAGAGAACCTCGAACGCGCGAAAATAAAATCTAAAAATTATTACGATAAAAAACAGAGGGTGGTGAACTTCTCAATGGGCGACTCCGTATACCTCCTAAAGGGAAAAATCAAAGGCAAGTTAGACAGCCAGTACGAAGGACCGTATAAGATCATACAAATTTTAAATAATAACAATGTAAAAATAGAAACGCCAAAAGGCCTCTCTGTCGTTCATACGGACAGATTAAAATTAAATAAAGTTAGAAAATAAGTCAAAACCTTCGTCCAGGACTCTATAAAACCGACTAACGGTTGACACGGTACAGCATGAAGCCACAGTAGATCTAAGAGTCTAGGACGACGGTCGTTAAGGTGTCTCCTCTTTATTTTATTTTTATTAGTATAACATAAGTCACCGCAGTCCGAGCAAAGCGTCATATTTTCTGTAAAGAAAACAAGCATCAAAACCAAAGAAGAATCTTCAACCAACAAGCCAAGAACTATACGTGTCTGAATACCATTCAATAAATGCCATCCAGTGTAAAGAAAGGACCGATAGGACCATCTATCACTGCGAAGTGTACTCGCACGTCTCAATAGTGCACAATGGCCAACACGAATACATTCATCCGCTCACCCAACGCCTATGCGAACAAGGAATAGTCTCCAGAAGCCTATCTTTGGGTCCCAACAGCCTCATAATGAGACGAAAAGGAACAGCACGCACCTACACAGCTTGACCATAAGTGGGTTCGTCAGTACAGGCGGAGCCTGCAAGGGCTCGCAATATAGCAATCTATACGGTACCTGGAACGACGTCGTAACACAGGCCAACGACTTTTGGGGAGCGTTTGTGACATTCGGATCAGCAAGCGCCGGAGTCATAAAAACGATACTCATGATCCTCCGATCAATAAAATATGTAACAGACACCGTCATCCACGGCTATGCATAACACTTACGGTTGAAGTATTCATCTAATGGGAGCCATTGGGGTTCGCTTACGCATCTTTAGCTTCACCTTGCCAAGTCAACAAAGGAAGAAAAAGCGGAGAACGACCAAAACCCGCCAGAAGATGCTGAAACAATAGAGCTACCTACGACAAAACCAAAGGACGCCACCACCACCCTACCCTTCGAATAGCAGATACTTGCAAGAGGAGCCGACATTCAAAATGCACGTATAACTACGTACATTTTTTTATAAGGAGGGAGGTGTTACGTCACCCGACGTATGGACATATAAAATACATAAAGAAGTCCTCGTGCCCGCTATATAGGGAGTCTTTTATTATTAGCACATGTAAGTCCTCGTGCCCGCTATATAGGGAGTCTTTTATTATAGTACAAATGATACGTAATTTAATAAAAACTCAATATAACTAACCATTTACTAACAATATTATATTTCACACGTTCGTGCCCGACATAAAGGGAGTCATCTTTACAATACTAACCACTATTATAATACACACCTATAACATAAGTTTCAAGGGAGATACCTTACGCTTAAATATTGTAAACAATACATATACATATATTTGTAATTCTACAATGATGCGTCATACGCGGAAAAACACAAAGCGTCGCGCCAGACAAACAACAATGCGTCTTACGTAAAGGAAGCTCGTATACAAGTCATGATGACACGCCGCAAAGGGAAGGCCGTAAACGACCGAGTACACATGGCCGCAAATGGAGAGTACGTGCTAAATAGTCGCCGAACGGTTACCACGTACGCCCAAGGGAAAACAACGCGGTCGCCGGGCACACACACACGCCGTACTACCCCACAAGTGGTCACCACGTGCGCCTTAGGGAGAGACACGGACCACCACGCAATGCCATAGACTCGCACACGGACCTGGACCCACACACAAGCGGTAATCCGATGGCTACGAGCCGACAACACCGAGACGCATCCTCACTACTACCAGTAAGCGCCTCGCACCAAAGCACACAAAGCCGTTGCACGCATCACTATAGACCATCCAGGAAGGACGAAAGAAAGAAAGACGGCAGCCAGTCACCATCTTCCAAGAACCGAGCCGCCGCCAAAGCAACAAACCGCCACCGCCAAAGCCACAAGCCGCCGCCAAAGCCACAAGCCGCCGCCGCTGGGACTTGTATATAAGGAGCTGCAGAGCAGCACACGATGGTTATTCCGGCATCAGATTTTCTACGATTTACTTCGACGGACGCTAGTTCCAACCAATAATCGCGAGAGAGTCTTTTTACACTGTATCAATTCTATTCGTAGTATAATTTTAAATTTAGAATAAATAATTATTAGTAGTAGACGTCTGAGTTTCATTAGTCGGGACCCCGGTCACTACTCGTTCGCGACTCGTATTAGCTACGTGTTCCTGAACCGACGTGTGGTCGACAAGCTCTTCATATCTCTCTCCGCATTTTCCAACCTTTTATCATAGAACTATCGGGGCGTACGAATCGCCCGGGTTCACTCTTTCCAAGTCTTAGAACTATCGGGGCGTACGAATCGCCCGGGTTCATATTCCTAAATCGTAGAACCATCGGGGCGTACGAATCGCCCGGGTTCATTCTTCATAGAACTAACGGAGCGTACGAATCGCTCGGGTTCAATCATCCTAGAAGGTCCCGTTGTATCCTAGAGAATACGTATGCCGAAAACACGTCGGGGCGGACACAAGCATCGTCTCCGGCGACTACTCGCGAACTATTATAACGGTACAAACCATCTGGCTAACTTGGGCATCGACCCGTCGGCCTGCAGACTTAGGATCATCGAGGACACCACACTCTGCCATCCCAGGCCCGATACTCAGCAGGACCTGAGGTCTTCATCTTGCAGAGTTATTGAATATCGGCTCGTACCGATCGACTGCCCGGAGTGTACCTTCGTTGCCGGACAGCTACCACCAAGCGACCCTCGAACAGCTCGCTATCTAGAATTATATGGAAAGAAGCATTAAGGGTAAGTAAATCATCCTCTCGTCAAAGACATAATTTATCGTTAAGCCCGTCCCGAGCCACGAACTACACGTAGTAGGTAACGGCCGAATCGGGCAAATATCCCATTGAAGCAGGAGCTCCTTGAAGGAAAGAACATAGTTCTTTTTTTTAAGGCCCGTGCCGAGTGGGACGTAACAACAAAATTGGTGCATCGGCCGGGAAACTAACGATACATTATGTCAATTGAGAGGAGCGATCGCATTGAAACGCGCAGCATGACCACGCGTCAAACAGACGAAATAAGCCCCGACGAAAGGCGGCGTATAGCCAATACAATGGCTCAGTTAGATTCGCGGGAACGCGACCTTTTCGAACGCGAACAAAGACTACGCGAACGCGAAGAAACTCTCCGTACCACATCCGAGGAAGCAAAATTGGGAGAAACAGATACTCTCGCGTTCCTAATGAGGGAAATCGTCGCGCTACGAACGGAAAATCAGCTTCACTTGCCTAATCATCAGGTTAGCGAAGCTCTAGCATCTATTCCACGGTACGACGGAAAAAATATGCCTTTATCTTCTTACATTAGAGCATGCAAACGCGCACGTCAGATGATCCCCACCTATCCGGAGGAACTGTTTACTCTAGCCGCGATAAGGAAACTACAGGATTCCGCTTATGTCGCGATCGAGAGACACCATCCTAGAACAATGCTTGAATTAGGCAGCAGACTCAGGCAAACTTTGGGGACATACTACTCGTTAGATTTTTATAGGACTGAACTAAGAAACGTGCTTATGTCCGAAAATGAACCGATAATAGACTACATCGGTCGCGTACAAGACTTACACGAAAGTCTCCTTGACGAAGAAAGATTCTGGGGAGGGCTTACGGAAAGTAAAAAACAGGAAATAGACGAATTAGCTCTAAAAAGTTTTTGTTCGGGTCTACCATTAGATTATCACCCGTATCTAAACGACTTACGGTGCGGAGACCTAAGCGACGCTTACGATAAGGCGATTCAGCTACATTCGTCTATACAACATGAATGGGACAGACGAGGTCTGGCGAGGCCGCGGCCACAATACAAGACTAAGGCCTATCAAGAAAGACCAATGGATTATTATTATTATGAATCAAAAAGAAATAGTAAACCCAATACCCGGCCTACTAGACCTCCTCCGGACCCAGATGCATGTTCTTATTGCAAGAGGATTGGTCACACACAAGCACAATGTTTTAGGAAATCGCGTGACCTGCAACGCCGGTCACAGACACAAGTTCATGGGCCTTACACTCCACCTCCCGAGAACTCCCGTCAATCCTCTCCATTCTCTCACTACTCTCCTTCCTCGTCACGAGATCAAAGGTATATAAAAAAATGCTCGTATTGTAAAAACATCGGCCATACGATAGAGGAATGCCGGAAGAAAAAGTGGAGGGAAGCCCAGTCGGGAAACGAACCGACGTCTCTGGGGAAAAGCGCATCCGCAGAGACCGCGTCAGCGCGCCCAGTACGGACAATAAGAAGAGAAGCAGCCACTCGCGTCTACTTCTTCCAATTGAAAGAAGAATCTACCTCTCCGTCTATCGTCCTTTCTTCCGACGATTTAGTCAAGGAAACAGAATTTTTAATCGACACGGGTTCGGAACTTAACATATTAAAAATAACAATGGCAAATGGAGACATATTATGTGACGAAAACGACAAGGTCAGACTGATCGGTATCACCGACAAAACTGTTACCACGTACGGTTCGGTGACCGTACACATTCACGGATATCCGGTTAAATTCCAACTGGTCCCGAATTCCTTTCCTATCCCTTACAACGGTATTTTGGGTTGCAACTTTTTACAAAAAACGGCTAAAATTGACTACGAAAAAGAAACTATAGAATGGCACGGAATAGTTATGCCATTTGTTCAATCAAAGGAGATAACTATTCCGTGGCGAACGAGTAAACGGATCCTTCCGATAGCAGGGACCAGCTCGAGTGACGATGATATATTCTCGCCGCTCGTTAAGAGACGTAATGTGCAAAAGACATCGAAAACCGAAACCGCACTCGAAACAAAAACACTTAACTTAAACACAAAAGAACAGACGATCGACACAGACGAAACGAACGACGACGAACTGGATCTATCACGCTACGAAAGTAATATTATAGAAATAAAAAACAGAATAACAATGCACAAAGGACACATAGCATTCTTTGTGACAAAGACCGGAACTCCTATTGACAAAGGAGCTAAAGAACTTGCCGACAATAAAAGACTACCAAACATTACCGACGTAACGCTTGGTAGAGTAAAGATTACAAAACGGGACAATAGATACCTCATCGCGTTACCCGTCCAGGAGAGAACATCCGTCTCTATTCAACTAGAAATTCTAGATGAAGTATTACATTCTCTTTTGGACGCGGCAATTGAATTGAATTTAGAGACAATAGCTATTTCAAGGGACAATATAGCAGACGTACCATGGATAAACATTAAACGCAAGATAAGTTCGATCTTCGCGGGTCACAAAACAAAAATTATTATATTAAAACATGAAATCGTAATACCCAGGGAGATCGAACGCGTCCAAATTATCCATGACAATCATGCTACTCCAATGGGAGGTCACAAAGGAGTCACTAAGACGTATTGGCGTATAAAACAACGATACTACTGGCCTAACCTTAAAACAGATATACAAAACTTCGTCCAAAACTGCCGCAGCTGTCAAACCAAGAAACTTGTTCGACAAAAAACCAGACAACCGATGACCCTTACCGACACACCAGGAAGGGCCTTCGACAAAATTTCGATGGATATAATAGGACCGATGCCTACTAGTAAACTAGGCAATAATTACATTTTAACAATACAAGATCTCCTTACCAAATATTCTATAGCGGTACCACTACAACAAGCTTCTTCGGTCGAAATAGCTGACGCATTTATAAAAAATTTAATATGTAAATTCGGCAGCCCGAAAGGGATACTAACTGATCAAGGTACTGCTTTCTTATCAGAATTGATGAAAGCAGTGGCCAAGAAATTTAGAATAGAAACATACCAAACCACCGCTTATCGACCGCAATCCAACGGATCAATAGAACGCTCACACCACGTGTTAGCAGAATTTTTGAAACACTTCATAAAGGATAATTCTGAATGGGACGATTGGGTCGATATAGCGATGTTTTCCTATAATACAAGTATACATGAAGGTACACAATACACTCCACACGAATTAATCTTTGGCCAGTTAGCGAAAACTCCGAACGAAAGCACACTTAACGACTTAAAGGACGAAACATACGCATCGTACTTGGCTGAATTGACGGAACAGTTACAGAAATCGCAGGAGGCCGCCAAAGAGAACCTCGAACGCGCGAAAATAAAATCTAAAAATTATTACGATAAAAAACAGAGGGTGGTGAACTTCTCAATGGGCGACTCCGTATACCTCCTAAAGGGAAAAATCAAAGGCAAGTTAGACAGCCAGTACGAAGGACCGTATAAGATCATACAAATTTTAAATAATAACAATGTAAAAATAGAAACGCCAAAAGGCCTCTCTGTCGTTCATACGGACAGATTAAAATTAAATAAAGTTAGAAAATAAGTCAAAACCTTCGTCCAGGACTCTATAAAACCGACTAACGGTTGACACGGTACAGCATGAAGCCACAGTAGATCTAAGAGTCTAGGACGACGGTCGTTAAGGTGTCTCCTCTTTATTTTATTTTTATTAGTATAACATAAGTCACCGCAGTCCGAGCAAAGCGTCATATTTTCTGTAAAGAAAACAAGCATCAAAACCAAAGAAGAATCTTCAACCAACAAGCCAAGAACTATACGTGTCTGAATACCATTCAATAAATGCCATCCAGTGTAAAGAAAGGACCGATAGGACCATCTATCACTGCGAAGTGTACTCGCACGTCTCAATAGTGCACAATGGCCAACACGAATACATTCATCCGCTCACCCAACGCCTATGCGAACAAGGAATAGTCTCCAGAAGCCTATCTTTGGGTCCCAACAGCCTCATAATGAGACGAAAAGGAACAGCACGCACCTACACAGCTTGACCATAAGTGGGTTCGTCAGTACAGGCGGAGCCTGCAAGGGCTCGCAATATAGCAATCTATACGGTACCTGGAACGACGTCGTAACACAGGCCAACGACTTTTGGGGAGCGTTTGTGACATTCGGATCAGCAAGCGCCGGAGTCATAAAAACGATACTCATGATCCTCCGATCAATAAAATATGTAACAGACACCGTCATCCACGGCTATGCATAACACTTACGGTTGAAGTATTCATCTAATGGGAGCCATTGGGGTTCGCTTACGCATCTTTAGCTTCACCTTGCCAAGTCAACAAAGGAAGAAAAAGCGGAGAACGACCAAAACCCGCCAGAAGATGCTGAAACAATAGAGCTACCTACGACAAAACCAAAGGACGCCACCACCACCCTACCCTTCGAATAGCAGATACTTGCAAGAGGAGCCGACATTCAAAATGCACGTATAACTACGTACATTTTTTTATAAGGAGGGAGGTGTTACGTCACCCGACGTATGGACATATAAAATACATAAAGAAGTCCTCGTGCCCGCTATATAGGGAGTCTTTTATTATTAGCACATGTAAGTCCTCGTGCCCGCTATATAGGGAGTCTTTTATTATAGTACAAATGATACGTAATTTAATAAAAACTCAATATAACTAACCATTTACTAACAATATTATATTTCACACGTTCGTGCCCGACATAAAGGGAGTCATCTTTACAATACTAACCACTATTATAATACACACCTATAACATAAGTTTCAAGGGAGATACCTTACGCTTAAATATTGTAAACAATACATATACATATATTTGTAATTCTACAATGATGCGTCATACGCGGAAAAACACAAAGCGTCGCGCCAGACAAACAACAATGCGTCTTACGTAAAGGAAGCTCGTATACAAGTCATGATGACACGCCGCAAAGGGAAGGCCGTAAACGACCGAGTACACATGGCCGCAAATGGAGAGTACGTGCTAAATAGTCGCCGAACGGTTACCACGTACGCCCAAGGGAAAACAACGCGGTCGCCGGGCACACACACACGCCGTACTACCCCACAAGTGGTCACCACGTGCGCCTTAGGGAGAGACACGGACCACCACGCAATGCCATAGACTCGCACACGGACCTGGACCCACACACAAGCGGTAATCCGATGGCTACGAGCCGACAACACCGAGACGCATCCTCACTACTACCAGTAAGCGCCTCGCACCAAAGCACACAAAGCCGTTGCACGCTTCACTATAGACCATCCAGGAAGGACGAAAGAAAGAAAGACGGCAGCCAGTCACCATCTTCCAAGAACCGAGCCGCCGCCAAAGCAACAAACCGCCACCGCCAAAGCCACAAGCCGCCGCCAAAGCCACAAGCCGCCGCCGCTGGGACTTGTATATAAGGAGCTGCAGAGCAGCACACGGTGGTCATTCCCGACAACAGATTCCTACGGGTCATTTCGACGGTCATTCCCGACAACAGATTCCTACGGGTTATTCCGGCATCAGATTTTCTACGATTTACTTCGACGGACGCTAGTTCCAACCAATAATCGCGAGAGAGTCTTTTTACACTGTATCAATTCTATTCGTAGTATAATTTTAAATTTAGAATAAATAATTATTAGTAGTAGACGTCTGAGTTTCATTAGTCGGGACCCCGGTCACTACTCGTTCGCGACTCGTATTAGCTACGTGTTCCTGAACCGACGTGTGGTCGACAAGCTCTTCATATCTCTCTCCGCATTTTCCAACCTTTTATCATAGAACTATCGGGGCGTACGAATCGCCCGGGTTCACTCTTTCCAAGTCTTAGAACTATCGGGGCGTACGAATCGCCCGGGTTCATATTCCTAAATCATAGAACCATCGGGGCGTACGAATCGCCCGGGTTCATTCTTCATAGAACTAACGGAGCGTACGAATCGCTCGGGTTCAATCATCCTAGAAGGTCCCGTTGTATCCTAGAGAATACGTATGCCGAAAACACGTCGGGGCGGACACAAGCATCGTCTCCGGCGACTACTCGCGAACTATTATAACGGTACAAACCATCTGGCTAACTTGGGCATCGACCCGTCGGCCTGCAGACTTAGGATCATCGAGGACACCACACTCTGCCATCCCAGGCCCGATACTCAGCAGGACCTGAGGTCTTCATCTTGCAGAGTTATTGAATATCGGCTCGTACCGATCGACTGCCCGGAGTGTACCTTCGTTGCCGGACAGCTACCACCAAGCGACCCTCGAACAGCTCGCTATCTAGAATTATATGGAAAGAAGCATTAAGGGTAAGTAAATCATCCTCTCGTCAAAGACATAATTTATCGTTAAGCCCGTCCCGAGCCACGAACTACACGTAGTAGGTAACGGCCGAATCGGGCAAATATCCCATTGAAGCAGGAGCTCCTTGAAGGAAAGAACATAGTTCTTTTTTTTAAGGCCCGTGCCGAGTGGGACGTAACAACAAAATTGGTGCATCGGCCGGGAAACTAACGATACATTATGTCAATTGAGAGGAGCGATCGCATTGAAACGCGCAGCATGACCACGCGTCAAACAGACGAAATAAGCCCCGACGAAAGGCGGCGTATAGCCAATACAATGGCTCAGTTAGATTCGCGGGAACGCGACCTTTTCGAACGCGAACAAAGACTACGCGAACGCGAAGAAACTCTCCGTACCACATCCGAGGAAGCAAAATTGGGAGAAACAGATACTCTCGCGTTCCTAATAAGGGAAATCGTCGCGCTACGAACGGAAAATCAGCTTCACTTGCCTAATCATCAGGTTAGCGAAGCTCTAGCATCTATTCCACGGTACGACGGAAAAAATATGCCTTTATCTTCTTACATTAGAGCATGCAAACGCGCACGTCAGATGATCCCCACCTATCCGGAGGAACTGTTTACTCTAGCCGCGATAAGGAAACTACAGGATTCCGCTTATGTCGCGATCGAGAGACACCATCCTAGAACAATGCTTGAATTAGGCAGCAGACTCAGGCAAACTTTGGGGACATACTACTCGTTAGATTTTTATAGGACTGAACTAAGAAACGTGCTTATGTCCGAAAATGAACCGATAATAGACTACATCGGTCGCGTACAAGACTTACACGAAAGTCTCCTTGACGAAGAAAGATTCTGGGGAGGGCTTACGGAAAGTAAAAAACAGGAAATAGACGAATTAGCTCTAAAAAGTTTTTGTTCGGGTCTACCATTAGATTATCACCCGTATCTAAACGACTTACGGTGCGGAGACCTAAGCGACGCATACGATAAGGCGATTCAGCTACATTCGTCTATACAACATGAATGGGACAGACGAGGTCTGGCAAGGCCGCGGCCACAATACAAGACTAAGGCCTATCAAGAAAGACCAATGGATTATTATTATTATGAATCAAAAAGAAATAGTAAACCCAATACCCGGCCTACTAGACCTCCTCCGGACCCAGATGCATGTTCTTATTGCAAGAGGATTGGTCACACACAAGCACAATGTTATAGGAAATCGCGTGACCTGCAACGCCGGTCACAGACACAAGTTCATGGGCCTTACACTCCACCTCCCGAGAACTCCCGTCAATCCTCTCCATTCTCTCACTACTCTCCTTCCTCGTCACGAGATCAAAGGTATATAAAAAAATGCTCGTATTGTAAAAACATCGGCCATACGATAGAGGAATGCCGGAAGAAAAAGTGGAGGGAAGCCCAGTCGGGAAACGAACCGACGTCTCTGGGGAAAAGCGCATCCGCAGAGACCGCGTCAGCGCGCCCAGTACGGACAATAAGAAGAGAAGCAGCCACTCGCGTCTACTTCTTCCAATTGAAAGAAGAATCTACCTCTCCGTCTATCGTCCTTTCTTCCGACGATTTAGTCAAGGAAACAGAATTTTTAATCGACACGGGTTCGGAACTTAACATATTAAAAATAACAATGGCAAATGGAGACATATTATGTGACGAAAACGACAAGGTCAGACTGATCGGTATCACCGACAAAACTGTTACCACGTACGGTTCGGTGACCGTACACATTCACGGATATCCGGTTAAATTCCAACTGGTCCCGAATTCCTTTCCTATCCCTTACAACGGTATTTTGGGTTGCAACTTTTTACAAAAAACGGCTAAAATTGACTACGAAAAAGAAACTATAGAATGGCACGGAATAGTTATGCCATTTGTTCAATCAAAGGAGATAACTATTCCGTGGCGAACGAGTAAACGGATCCTTCCGATAGCAGGGACCAGCTCGAGTGACGATGATATATTCTCGCCGCTCGTTAAGAGACGTAATGTGCAAAAGACATCGAAAACCGAAACCGCACTCGAAACAAAAACACTTAACTTAAACACAAAAGAACAGACGATCGACACAGACGAAACGAACGACGACGAACTGGATCTATCACGTTACGAAAGTAATATTATAGAAATAAAAGACAGAATAACAATGCACAAAGGACACATAGCATTTTTTGTGACAAAGACCGGAACTCCTATTGACAAAGGAGCCAAAGAACTTGCCGACAATAAAAGACTACGAAACATTACCGACGTAACGCTTGGTAGAGTAAAAAATTACAAAACAAGACAACCGATACTTCATCGCGTTACCCGTCCAGGAGAGAACATCTCTCTCTATTCAATTAGAAATCTTAGAGGTAGTAATACATTCTCTTTTGGACGCGGCAATCGAACTAAATTTAAAAAAAAAAAAAAAAAAAAAAAAACTATAGCTATTTGTAGGAATAATATCGCAGACGAAACTTACACATCGTACTTGGCTGAACTAACAGAACAATTACAGAAATCGCAGAAGGCCGCCAAAGAGAACCTCAAACGCGCAAAAATAAAGTCCAATAGTTATTACGACAGAAAACAAAAAGTAGTGAGCTTCTCAATGGGCGACTCCGTATACCTCCTAAAGGGAAAAATCAAAGGCAAGTTAGACAGCCAGTACGAAGGACCGTATAAGATCATACAAATTTTAAATAATAACAATGTAAAAATAGAAACGCCAAAAGGCCTCTCTGTCGTTCATACGGACAGATTAAAATTAAATAAAGTTAGAAAATAAGTCAAAACCTTCGTCCAGGACTCTATAAAACCGACTAACGGTTGACACGGTACAGCATGAAGCCACAGTAGATCTAAGAGTCTAGGACGACGGTCGTTAAGGTGTCTCCTCTTTATTTTATTTTTATTAGTATAACATAAGTCACCGCAGTCCGAGCAAAGCGTCATATTTTCTGTAAAGAAAACAAGCATCAAAACCAAAGAAGAATCTTCAACCAACAAGCCAAGAACTATACGTGTCTGAATACCATTCAATAAATGCCATCCAGTGTAAAGAAAGGACCGATAGGACCATCTATCACTGCGAAGTGTACTCGCACGTCTCAATAGTGCACAATGGCCAACACGAATACATTCATCCGCTCACCCAACGCCTATGCGAACAAGGAATAGTCTCCAGAAGCCTATCTTTGGGTCCCAACAGCCTCATAATGAGACGAAAAGGAACAGCAC
This sequence comes from Dolichovespula saxonica, assembly GCA_911387935.1. NCBI lineage: Eukaryota > Metazoa > Arthropoda > Insecta > Hymenoptera > Vespidae > Dolichovespula > Dolichovespula saxonica. Next base: position 523,622 of record CAJVQX010000004.1, on the reverse strand, counting down.
GCACCTACACAGCTTGACCATAAGTGGGTTCGTCAGTACAGGCGGAGCCTGCAAGGGCTCGCAATATAGCAATCTATACGGTACCTGGAACGACGTCGTAACACAGGCCAACGACTTTTGGGGAGCGTTTGTGACATTCGGATCAGCAAGCACCGGAGTCATAAAAACAATACTCATGATCCTCCGATCAATAAAATATATAACAGACACCGTCATCCACGGCTATGCATAACACTTACGGTTGAAGTATTCATCTAATGGGAGCCATTGGGGTTCGCCTACGCATCTTTTGCTTCACCTTGCCAAGTCAACAAAGGAAGAAAAAGCGGAGTACGACCAAAACCCGCCAGAAGATGCTGAAACAATAGAGCTACCTACGACAAAACCAAAGGACGCCACCACCACCCTACCCTTCGAATAGCAGATACTTGCAAGAGGAGCCGACATTCAAAATGCACGTATAACTACGTACATTTTTTTATAAGGAGGGAGGTGTTACGTCACCCGACGTATGGACATATAAAATACATAAAGAAGTCCTCGTGCCCGCTATATAGGGAGTCTTTTATTATTAGCACATGTAAGTCCTCGTGCCCGCTATATAGGGAGTCTTTTATTATAGTACAAATAATACGTAATTTAATAAAAACTCAATATAACTAACCATTTACTAACAATATTATATTTCACACGTTCGTGCCCGACATAAAGGGAGTCATCTTTACAATACTAACCACTATTATAATACACACCTATAACATAAGTTTCAAGGGAGATACCTTACGCTTAAATATTGTAAACAATACATATACATATATTTGTAATTCTACAATGATGCGTCATACGCGGAAAAACACAAAGCGTCGCGCCAGACAAACAACAATGCGTCTTACGTAAAGGAAGCTCGTATACAAGTCATGATGACACGCCGCAAAGGGAAGGCCGTAAACGACCGAGTACACATGGCCGCAAATGGAGAGTACGTGCTAAATAGTCGCCGAACGGTTACCACGTACGCCCAAGGGAAAACAACGCGGTCGCCGGGCACACACACACGCCGTACTACCCCACAAGTGGTCACCACGTGCGCCTTAGGGAGAGACACGGACCACCACGCAATGCCATAGACTCGCACACGGACCTGGACCCACACACAAGCGGTAATCCGATGGCTACGAGCCGACAACACCGAGACGCATCCTCACTACTACCAGTAAGCGCCTCGCACCAAAGCACACAAAGCCGTTGCACGCTTCACTATAGACCATCCAGGAAGGACGAAAGAAAGAAAGACGGCAGCCAGTCACCATCTTCCAAGAACCGAGCCGCCGCCAAAGCAACAAACCGCCACCGCCAAAGCCACAAGCCGCCGCCAAAGCCACAAGCCGCCGCCGCTGGGACTTGTATATAAGGAGCTGCAGAGCAGCACACGATGGTCATTCCCGACAACAGATTCCTACGGGTTATTCCGGCATCAGATTTTCTACGATTTACTTCGACGGACGCTAGTTCCAACCAATAATCGCGAGAGAGTCTTTTTACACTGTATCAATTCTATTCGTAGTATAATTTTAAATTTAGAATAAATAATTATTAGTAGTAGACGTCTGAGTTTCATTAGTCGGGACCCCGGTCACTACTCGTTCGCGACTCGTATTAGCTACGTGTTCCTGAACCGACGTGTGGTCGACAAGCTCTTCATATCTCTCTCCGCATTTTCCAACCTTTTATCATAGAACTATCGGGGCGTACGAATCGCCCGGGTTCACTCTTTCCAAGTCTTAGAACTATCGGGGCGTACGAATCGCCCGGGTTCATATTCCTAAATCATAGAACCATCGGGGCGTACGAATCGCCCGGGTTCATTCTTCATAGAACTAACGGAGCGTACGAATCGCTCGGGTTCAATCATCCTAGAAGGTCCCGTTGTATCCTAGAGAATACGTATGCCGAAAACACGTCGGGGCGGACACAAGCATCGTCTCCGGCGACTACTCGCGAACTATTATAACGGTACAAACCATCTGGCTAACTTGGGCATCGACCCGTCGGCCTGCAGACTTAGGATCATCGAGGACACCACACTCTGCCATCCCAGGCCCGATACTCAGCAGGACCTGAGGTCTTCATCTTGCAGAGTTATTGAATATCGGCTCGTACCGATCGACTGCCCGGAGTGTACCTTCGTTGCCGGACAGCTACCACCAAGCGACCCTCGAACAGCTCGCTATCTAGAATTATATGGAAAGAAGCATTAAGGGTAAGTAAATCATCCTCTCGTCAAAGACATAATTTATCGTTAAGCCCGTCCCGAGCCACGAACTACACGTAGTAGGTAACGGCCGAATCGGGCAAATATCCCATTGAAGCAGGAGCTCCTTGAAGGAAAGAACATAGTTCTTTTTTTTAAGGCCCGTGCCGAGTGGGACGTAACAGTGCCTGGCGGCCGCGTGCTTTCCCTAAGGCGCACATGGTGGCCATGTGTGGGCGGAGGACAGGCCTGTCGACGTTTACTTTCAGTCTCTTGTTAGGACTTTTGGTGACTTAAAGGCGCTTGTTAGGACTTCGCGTATATTATAAATGTGTGCGTTAAATACGTATCAATTATTATGTATCTATTATTTATAGCTAATTATTATATATGCATGTTCTAATCGTAAGGTGTTCCCCAGTGTAAATATAATATTTGTTAGTGTTGTAAAAGTTACTCCCTTCATGTCGGGCACGAATGTGTAAATTATAATATTGTTAATAAATGATATCAACTATACTATGAGTAATACATGATTTAATAAGCTGACTCCCTATATAGCGGGCACGAGGAAATTACACGTGATAATAAAAGACTCCCTATATAGCGGGCACGAGGAGTATCTCTTTATATATTTTATAAGTCCGTACGTCGGGTGACGTAACACTTCCCCCCTTATAATAAAATGCACGTAGTTATACGTGCATTTTGAAGGCTGATTCTTCTTGTAAGTACTTACTAATTGAAGGGAAAGTGTTTACGGCTTCTTTCTGTCCTGTCGTAGGTGGTTCTATCGCGTCAGCATCTTCTGGCGGTTTTTGTTCGCTCTCCACCTTCTCTTCCGTTGGTGACTTAGCGAGGTGGAGCAAAAGGTGTGTAAGTGAGCCCCAAAGTGCTCCTACTAAATGAATACTCCAACCATAGATGCTATGTAGTGCATAGCCGTGGATGACGGTGTCTGCTACATATTTTATCAATCGGAGGATCATGAGTATCGCTATGACTCCGGCGCTTGCTGATCCGAATGTCACGAACGCTCCCCATAGTCGTTGGCCTGTGCTGGTCGCTATTTTGTCTAATGCTTCTTCGTCCATAAGGTTGTATAGCGAGATCTGTCCCTTTGGTATGTGTTGTCCGCTGACTCCACGTAATAGTGTGTTCAAAACAGCGGGTTTTTCCGCAGGTTCCATGATATGCGAACGTAGTTTATTTAGATCTTCGTTGGAGTAGATTCCGCTCGTTGCCAAATGTTGCGGGCTGATGTATTTCCATTGTGGTTTTGTTAATGGCTGAATCGTCGGCGGTGGTACGCTTTCAACGAGTTTCGGTGTTATTCTGTACCATGATCCATGTAGTAGGTACATTGCTGGTAGTAGCTCGTTGCAATCCGCCATTGCTGCTTCTTGTGTGATGATATGGGTTTTTGGTGTTAGGAAGCAAGACTGATTGCGGTAAGTTATTGGTAGGCTTTTGTAGCAGTTTTCCGTAGAGCGTACTTTTATTTCCACCGGTGTACATTTAATCAAGTGTATTACTTCTCCCGCTATCACTGCCATATAACCTGGTTCTTTCATGAAGGAATATGCGGTTTCATCAGGAGACAAGTTTGCTAAGGATAAAGCGTTCTTCAAAATTTGTCTCTCGAGCGCACATTTCTGGCGGGTTATGTCTATATATAAATCAGTAAGTTGTGTTTTTAAATGGCGTTCGACGTATATGAATTTAGAATTTATATATGCGAAGATGTCTAAATTTTCTACAGGGGTTTTTGTCTTAGCTTTGAAGATTCTTCCAGGAGAGGTTTCCAATATGAAAAGTTTCGGATGTTCGGTACGGATGATCGTATATCCGCACAGTGTAAATTCTTCTGTTTTTGTAAGTGCGAAGGTGACATCCTTGGACGTGACTGTGTATAGGACTGGTCCTGTTACTGGTCCTTTAGTTGTGAGTTTTGTTGCGAGGCCTTCGTACAAAACGTCGTATTCATTGAATCCGCAACTATCCGAAGGTAGAGTTTCCCAAAAGTTTTCGGCTCCTCCTTCGTCTTGACAATTTTCGGCTGTGTAAGCGCAGATGGTACCCGATTGCAGATGTATCTGGTCTGCTTTGATGGAGGCGGCTGCATAGTAGTCTTTCAAGGTGACTTCTACCGAGGCCTGTACAACGACGTCGTCCCAGGTACCATAGGGGTCGCTATATTGCGAGCCCTTGCAGGCTCCGTCTGTACCGACGGATCCACTTATGGTCAGGCTGTGAAGGTGCGTGCTGTTTCTCTTAAGTCCCGTTATGAGGCTGTTGGGGCCCAGAGATAGGCTTCCGGTGACTTGCGCTTGTTCGCATAGGCGTTGGGTGAGCGGATGAATGTATTCGCGTCGGCCATTGTGTACGATTGAAACGTGCGAGTACATTCCGCAGTGATAGATGGTCCTATCGATCCTCACTTTACATTGTATTACATTTATTGGGTGGTATTCAGACACTTGTAGTAATTGAATGTATAGTTCTTGGCTTGTTGGTTGGAGATTCGGCGTCTCGCATTCAGAGACGTCCAGCAACGAGAATGTAGTCACGTTGAGTGAGGAACCGGCACAGTCGTATCCGGTTAGGCTCTGCGTAGTTCCTACTATTGTAAGTAGTATAACGAATGATAATTTCTTCATTATGATTCGAGGTTTCTTCTTTAGCTTCGATGCTTTTGCTTCTTTATGGACAATTGACGCTCTGCTCGGACTGGAGTGACTTATATTATAATGAAAATGGAGGGGAGACACCTTATCGACCGTCGTCCCGGACTCTGAGAACTACTGTGGCGCCATGCTGCGCCGTGGCAACCGTTAGTCGGTAAGGTAGAGTCCTAGACGTAGGCTTTAACTTATTTTCTAGCCTTGTTTAATTTGAGTCTGTCCATATGAACGACAGAGAGGCCTTTTGGCGTTTCTATTTTTACATTGCTATTATTAAGAATTTGTACAATTTTATATGGTCCCTCGTACTGGCTGTCTAACTTGCCTTTGATTTTTCCCTTTAGGAGGTACACGGAGTCGCCCGTCGAGAAGCTCACCACCTTCTGTTTTTTATCGTAATAATTTTTAGATTTTATTTTCGCGCGTTCGAGGTTCTCTTTGGCGGCCTCCTGCGATTTCTGTAATTGTTCCGTCAATTCAGCCAAGTACGATGCGTAAGTTTCGTCTTTTAAGTCGTTAAGTGTGCTATCGTTCGGAGTTTTCGCTAACTGGCCAAAGATTAATTCGTGTGGAGTGTATTGTGTACCTTCATGTATACTTGTATTATAAGAAAACATCGCTATATCGACCCAATCGTCCCATTCAGAATTATCCTTTATAAAGTGTTTCAAAAATTCTGCTAACACGTGGTGTGAGCGTTCTATTGATCCGTTGGATTGCGGTCGATAAGCGGTGGTTTGGTATGTTTCTATTCTAAATTTCTTGGCCACTGCTTTCATCAATTCTGATAAGAAAGCAGTACCTTGATCAGTTAGTATCCCTTTCGGGCTGCCGTATTTACATATTAAATTTTTTATAAATGCATCAGCTACTTCAACCGAAGAAGCTTGTTGTAGTGGTACCGCTATAGAATATTTGGTAAGGAGATCTTGTATTGTTAGGATATAATTATTGCCTTGTTTACTGGTAGGCATCGGTCCTACTATATCCATCGAAACTTTGTCGAAGGCCCTTCCCGGCGTGTCGGTAAGGGTCATCGGTTGTCTGGTTTTTTGTCGAACAAGCTTCTTGGTCTGGCAGCTGCGGCAGTTTTGGATAAAGTTTTGTATATCGGGTTTAAGGTTAGGCCAGTAGTACCGTTGTTTTATACGCCAATATGTCTTAGTGACTCCTTTGTGACCTCCCACAGGAGTAGCGTGATTGTCATGGATAATTTGGACGCGTTCGATCTCCCTGGGTATTATGATTTCATGCTTTAGTATAATAATTTTAGTTTCGTGGCCCGCGAAGATCGAACTTATCTTGCGTTTAATGTTTATCCATGATACGTCTGCAATATTATCCCTTGAAATAGCTATTGTCTTTAAGTTTAATTCAATTGCCGCGTCCAAAAGAGAATGTAATACTTCGTCTAAAATTTCTAATTGAATAGAGACGGATGTTCTCTCCTGGACGGGTAACGCGATGAGGTATCTATTGTCCCGTTTTGTAATCTTTACTCTACCAAGCGTTACGTCGGTAATGTTTGGTAGTCTTTTATTGTCGGCAAGTTCTTTGGCTCCTTTGTCATTAGGGGTTCCGGTCTTTGTTACAAAAAATGCTATGTGCCCTTTGTGCATTGTTATCCTGTCTTTTACTTCTATAATATTACCTTCGTAACGTGATAGATCCAGTTCGTCGTCGTTCGTTTCGTCTGTATCGTTCGTCTGTTCGTTTATGTTTATGTTTATGTTAGGTGTTTCCGTTTCAAGTGCGGTCTCGGGTTTTGATATTTCTTGCGTGCGACGTCTCTTAGCGAGCGACGAGAATATTTCGTCGTCACTCGAGCTGGTCCCTGCTATCGGAAGGATCTGTTTACTCACCTCGATAGGGTTACGCGATAGCGCGTCGGCATTGACGTTTCGTTTACCGGCTTTATAAACAATATCGTATTCATACTCGGCGAGTTTGAGTCGCCATCTGATAAGCCGAGACGTCGGGTCTTTCACAGAATTTAACCACACTAACGGACGGTGGTCGGTGATTAAACTGAATTTACAACCGTATAGATAAGGTCGGAAGTAATTAACGGCGTATATAATGGCAAGCAGCTCTTTCTCTATTGTCGAATAATTTTGTTCCGCTTGATTTAAGATTCTTGACGTGTAAGCTATGGGCAGATCTTTACCGACTTCTCCCTGACTGAGAATTCCCCCGATCGCGTAATTTGATGCGTCGGTAGTTACTAGGAAAGGTTTGGTAAAATCAGGGAATTGCAAGAGCGGTTGTTCACACAAAAGGCTTGTTAAAGTTTTGAATGCCTTGTTTTGAGCGTCCTCCCACTTAAACGGTACGTCTTTCTTTAAGAGATTCGTCAGCGGTTTACTTGTACCTGAGAAATTTGGTATGAAGCGTCGATAATAGCCTGCCAGTCCCAGGAATTGTTTTATGTTCTTTGCATTCTTTGGCGTCGGGAAGTTCTTGACTGCCTCTATTTTTCCTGGGTCTGGTTTCACTCCATCCGCGCTAATGATATGTCCGAGATATACAACCTCCTTCCTGAGAAGATTGCATTTCTCGGGCTGTAGTTTTAGATTGGCGTCACGGAGACGCGCACATAATTTCCGGTATTTCAAAAGATGCTCTCGTAGCGAGCTGGAGTATATGACTATGTCGTCTAGGTAAACGAATAATTCATTACCTTGCAATCCGGTCAGGACATTGTTCATCAAGCGTTGGAAGGTGGAAGGAGCGTTTTTGAGACCAAAGGGCATACGTTTAAATTCATAATGCCCGAATGGCGTGGAGAAAGCCGTTTTCGGCGCGTCTTCTTTATCCATGCCGATTTGATGGAAGCCCGATGCGAGATCGAACGTACTAAAATATTTCGCGCTTCCTAGTTGATCTAATATTTCCGTTATGTTCGGCAGTGGATAACTGTCTTTAATAGTTTTTTCGTTTAACATCCGGTAGTCGATGACTAATCTCCATCTTTTATTCCCTTTTGCGTCCGGTTTCTTCGGAACTATCCATAGTGGAGAATTATACGGGGACGTAGATGGTTTGATCACGTTGTTTTCTAGAAGTTCTCCTATCTGTTTGTTTATCTCTTCCTTATGAATGGGCGGGAAGCGATACTGTCGGACATTTACTGGAATAGAGTCCACTGTCTCTATCTTGTGTGTTACGGTGTCTGAGTACGTCAATCTGTCGCCCGGTAAATGGAATAAATCTATAGATTCTCTTATCATATCTTTTGCTACGGTTTTCTCTTCGTCGTTCAGTTCGTCCAAATTAATATTCTGTAGGGCTAGTGCGTAACGTTCGTCTGTCTTGTTTATGTGTTTGCAGGATTTGGAAGGGGTAATGTGAGTAGGGAGGACGGTATGTTGGGTCTCGGTTTCCTGTTCGAGTTTCGGAGAATTGTTTATTAGACTGCTTATGTCATCGTCTCTCGATTCGAGTCGAGGCACTTGAGACGTAATCTCCTCTGAATGCGATAAGAGTTCGGTTTTATTTATCTCGAACTCTTCTAGTGTTACAGACGGAGGTTTTATGTTGACGTCCGTATCGTTGGTGTTAATTATTTTGATATATGCTTCGCCGTGGTTATTTGACACCACTGCTTCTCCGGCATAAATTCCTTCTCCGAAATTCAAACGCGGCAAATATCCTGTTGCTAAATCGCTATTCTTTATCTTTATTTTACAGACATTGCTCGTTCGCCCCGGAATGGTTATCTCCTTTGATTGAACAAAGGGCATAACTATTCCGTGCCACTCTATAGACTCTCTTTCATAATCGATCTTGGCTGTTTTTTGAAAGAAGTCGGAACCCAAAATACCGTCGTAGGGGATAGGAAAGGAATTTGGTACTAATTGAAATTTAAGCGGATATCCGTGAATTCGTATGGTTACCGAACCGTACGTGGTAACGGTTTCGTCGGTTATACCGCTCAGTCTGACTTTGTCGTTTTCGTCGCATATTATATCCCCGTTTGCCATTTTTATTTTTAATATGTTGAGTTCCGAACCCGTATCAACTAGGAACTCCGTCTCTTTAGCTAGGTCGTCAGAGGAAAGGACGATAGATGGGGAGGTAGCTTCTTCCTTTAGTTGGAGGACGTAGACACGATTGGCTTCTCTTCTTTTGTTATCGTTCTCACTGGGCGCCCTGGCGCGGTCTCTGCGGATGCGCCTTTCCTCAGAGACGTTGGTTCGTTTCCCGACTGAGATTCTCTCCATCTTTTCTTCCGGCATTCTTCTATCGTATGGCCGATGTTCTTACAATACGAGCATTCCTTCTTATGCTTCTGGTCTCGTGACGAGGAAGGAGAGTAGTGAGAGGATGGAGAGGATTGACGGGAGATCTCGGGAGGTGGAGTATAAGGCCCATGAACTTGTGTCTGTGACCGGCGTTGCTGGTCACGCGATTTCTTGTAACATTGGGTTTGTGTATGACCAATTCTCTTACAATACGAACACGAATCTGGGTCTGGAGGAGTTCTAGTAGGCCGGATATTTGGTCTATTGTTTCTTTTAGATTCAAAGTAATAATAATCCATAGGTTTTTCTTGGTATGTTTTTGCCTTATATTGTGGTCGCGGCCTTACTAATCCTCTTCTATCCCATTCGTGTTGTATTGATGAGTGTAATTGGATTGCTTTGTCATATGCATCGCCTAAGTCTCGGCAACGTAACGCGTTTAAGTAGGGATGGTAATCCATCGGTAACCCAGAACAAAAGCTTTTTAATGCCAATTCATCTATTTCTCGTTTCTTGCTATCCGTAATTTCTCCCCAAAACCTTTCTTCATCGAGAAGACCCTCGTATAAATCCTGTACACGGCCAATGTAATCGATAATCTGTTCGTTCTCCGACATGAGTACGTTTCTTAGTTCTGTCCGGTAATAATCTAAAGAATGGTATGTGCCCAATGTCTGTCGGAGTCGACTATACAACTCGAACATCGTTTTCGGATTATGTCTATCTATAGCAATGTGTGCCGAATCTTGGAGCTTCCGTATCGCGGCTTGAGTAAACAAATCTTCCGGGTACGCGGGAATCATTTGTCGCGCGCGTTTACAAGCTCTAATAAATGAGGATAGAGGCATATTTTTCCCATCGTATCGTGGTATAGACGCGAAAGCCTCATTAATTTGATGATTAGGAAGGTGATGTTGGCTCTCCGTCCTGAGCGCCAAAATCTCCCTCATCAAGAACGTGAGAGGGTCTGCCTCTTCTGATTTTGCAGCGTTAAGACGCTGCGCATGATCGCGAAGTTCTTGTTCGCGTTCTCGAATGACGCGTTCGCGTTCAAGGAGGGCCCGTTCGGCCGCGTCTAATTTAGTCATTCGTAGTCGTACTTCATCGATCATAACTTCATCAGGTTGACGCGCAGCCATGCTGCGTGTTTCAATACGTTCGCTCCTTTCAGTAGACATAATGTATCGTTTCTATCCCACCGCTGTCACCAATTTTATGTTACGTCCCACTCGGCACGGGCCTTAAAAAAAGAACTATGCTCTTTCCTTCAAGGAGCTCCTGCTTCAATGGGATATTTGCCCAATTCGGCCGTTACCTACTACGCGTAGTTCGTGGCACGGGACGGGCTTAACGATAGATTATGTCTTTGATAAGGATGATTCACTTACCTTTAATGCTTCTCTCCGTACAATTCTAAATAGCGAGCTGTTCGCGGGTCGCTCGGTGGCAGCTGTCCGGCAACGAAGGTACACTCCGGGCAGTTGATCGGTACGAGCCGATATTCAGTAACTCTGCAAGATGGAGACCTCAGGTCCTGCTGAGTATCGGGCCTGGGATGGCAGAGTGTGGTGTCCTCGATGATCCTAGGTCTACAGGCCGACGGGTCGATGCCCAAGTTAGCCAGATGGTTTGTACCGCTATAATAGTTCGCGAGTAGACGCCGGAGACTATGTTTGCGTCCGCCCCGACGTGTTTTCGGCATACGTATTCTATAGGATGCAACGGGACCTTTTAGGATGATTGAACCCGAGCGCTTCGTACGCTCCGATAGTTCTATGAAGAATGAACCCGGGCGATTCGTACGCCCCGATAGTTCTATGATTTAGGAGTATGAACCCGGGCGATTCGTACGCCCCGATAGTTCTAGGATAAAAGGTTGGAAAATGCGGAGAGAGATGAAGAGCTTGTCGACCACACGTCGGTTCAGGAACACGTAGATAATACGAGTCGCGAATGAGTAGTGACCGGGGTCCCGACTAATGAAACACAGACTTCTACTAATTCTAATTTATTCTAAGTTTAAATTATAATATGAATAGAATTGATACAGCGTAAAAGACTCTCCCGCGATTATTGTTCGAAACGTCCGTCGAAGTGATTCGTAGAAAATCTGTAGTCGAAAAAATCCGTCGTGTGCTGCTCTGCAGCTCCTTATATACTGAATCTTAGCGGCGGCGGCTCGTGGCGAAGCGGCGGCGGCTCGTAGCGAAGCGGCGGCGGCTTGGCTCTAAGAGGATGGTGATTGGCTGCCGTCTTCCCTTCTCTCGTCCTTGTTGGCGGTGGTGGGGTAGCGTGCGATGGTCCTGTGCGCGTTGAGCTGAAGCGCGTACTAGCGGTGGTAGGGATGAGCGTCTTGGCGTTACTTTGCTTGGCGTCAGCTGAATTCCGCGTGTGTGTGTTGGCCTAGGCCCGTGTGTGTGTTAGCTGTGCCATGTATCTTGTAACTTCGGAATTCTGAGTCCGTTCTGTAGACGCGCGTGATGACCACTTGTGGAGAGGTGCCGTAAGTGCCTGGCGGCCGCGTGCTTTCCCTAAGGCGCACATGGTGGCCATGTGTGGGCGGAGGACAGGCCTGTCGACGTTTACTTTCAGTCTCTTGTTAGGACTTTTGGTGACTTAAAGGCGCTTGTTAGGACTTCGCGTATATTATAAATGTGTGCGTTAAATACGTATCAATTATTATGTATCTATTATTTATAGCTAATTATTATATATGCATGTTCTAATCGTAAGGTGTTCCCCAGTGTAAATATAATATTTGTTAGTGTTGTAAAAGTTACTCCCTTCATGTCGGGCACGAATGTGTAAATTATAATATTGTTAATAAATGATATCAACTATACTATGAGTAATACATGATTTAATAAGCTGACTCCCTATATAGCGGGCACGAGGAAATTACACGTGATAATAAAAGACTCCCTATATAGCGGGCACGAGGAGTATCTCTTTATATATTTTATAAGTCCGTACGTCGGGTGACGTAACATATTACTGGCCTTTTTATTCCCTTTATTATTGCCATTATTAAAGCCGTTATTGCCTTTATTATAACAGTTATTATTGACGTTATTGTCTTTATTATTGCCGTTGTTAATGCCATTATTATTACCGTCATTATTGCCTTTATTATTGCCATTATTAAGGCCGTTATTGCCGTAATTATAGCAGTTATTATTACCGATATTTTCTTTATTATTGCCGTTGTTATTACTTTATTTTTACTGTTTTTCATGTGGTTATTGCAGTTATTATTGATTTTATATTCTTTATTATTGCCGTCGTTATTGCCATTATTATTGTCGTTTTTATTACAGTTATTATTGCCCGTATTATCGTTAATATTACCTTCATTATTTCCTTTATTATTGCAGTTATTAAGACCGTTATTTGAGTTATTATTGCCGTTATTATTACTGATATTATCGACGTTATTGCCGTAATTATAGCATTATTATTGCCGTTATTGTCTTTATTATTGCGGTTACTATTGCGGTTGTTCTTCCCATTATTATTGACGCTATTGTCTTTAGTATTGTCTTTATAATTGCCGTAGTTATTGCCATTATTATTGCAGTTATTATTGCTGTTATTGTCTTTATTATTGCCGTTGTTATGCCATTATTATTGCCGTTATTCTCTTTAGTATTACCGCTATTATATCCGTTGATATTGCCTTTTTTATTCTCGTTATTGCTACATGATTAACGTTATTGTTGCCGTTATTATTGCAATTATTATTGGCGCTCTCATTGCTGTTGTTTTTGCCATTATTATTGCCGTTATTGCCTTTATTATTACCGTTATTAATGCCCTTATTATTGCTGTTATGTAGCCCGATATTGCCGTTATTACTTGCCTTATTATTGCTATTATTATTGTCTTTATTATTGCCATTATTATTGAAGATATTGCCGTTATTATAGCAACCATTAATGCAGTTATTATTGCCGTTGTCGCATTTATTATTACCGTTATTGTTGTCATAATTATTGCCGTTATTGCCTTTATTATTATCGTTATAATTACCTTTATTATTACCGTTATAATTGCCTCTATTATTGCTGTTATTAATGCCGTTATTGCCGTTAATATTGCAGTTATTTTTGCCGTTATGTAGCCCGATATTGCCGAAATTACTGGCCTTATTATTGTTATTATTACTGTCTTTATTATATCCATTATCATTGAAGATATTGCCGTTATTATTGCCGTTATTGCCTTTATTATTGCCGTTATTAATGGCGTTATTGCCGTTAATATTGCAGTCATTATTGCCGTTATGTATGCCGATATTTCAGTTATTACTTGCCTTTTTATTCCCTTTATTATTGCCATTATTAAAGCCGTTATTGCCGTTATTATTGCAGTTATTATTGACGTTATTTTCTTTATTATTGCCGATGTTATTGCTATTATTATTGCCGTAATTATTGCAGAGATTATTGCCCTTATTATCGTTAGTATTACTGTTTTTATTGTCTTGATTTTTGCCGTTATTAAGGCAGTTATTGCAGTTATTATTGCCGTTATTATTGCGGATATTATTGACGTTATTGTCTTTATTAAGGCCGTTATCATTGCCATTATTATTACCGTTATTATTGCCTTTATTATTGCCATTATTAAGGCTGTTATTGCCGTAAGTATAGCAGTTATTATTGCCGTTATTATTGGAGTTATTATTTACGTTATTATTGCCTTTATTTTTGCTGTTATTCATGTCGTTATTGCAGTTATTATTGATTTTATATTCTTTATTATTGCCGTCGTTATTGTCATTATTATTGTCGTTTTGATTGCAGTTATTATTGTCATTATTATCGTTATTATTACCTTCATTATTTCCTTTACTATTGTCGTTATTAAGACAGTTATTGCAGTTATTATTGTCGTTATGATTGATGTTATTATTAACGTTATTGTCTTTGATATTGCCGTCGATATTGCCATTATTATTACCTTTATTATTGCCGTTATTATTGCCGTTGTTATTGCCATTATTATTGCCTTTATTGCCTTTAATATCACAGTTATTATTGCTGTTATTCCCGTTATTATTGTCGACGTTATTGCCATTATTATTGCCGTTTTTATCGCAGTTATTATTGCCCTTATTGTCGTTATTATTATCGTCATTATTGCCGTAATTAACGCCGTTATTGCAGTTATTATTGCCGTTATTATTGAAGTTATTAATCACGTTATTGTCTTTAATATTGCCGTCGATATTGCCATTATTATTACCTTTATTATTGCCTTTATTATTGCCATTATTAAGGCCGTTATTGCCGTAATTATAGCAGTTATTATTGCCGTTATTGTCTTTATTATTGCGGTTAATATTGCGGTTGTTCTTCCCATTATTATTGACGCTATTGTCTTTAGTATTGTCTTTATAATTGCCGTAGTTATTGCCATTATTATTGCAGTTATTATTGCTGTTATTGTCTTTATTATTGCCGTTGTTATATTTATTATTATTGCCGTTATTCTCTTTAGTATTGCCGTTATTATAACCGTTGATATTGCCTTTTTTATTCTAGTTATTGCTACATTATTAACGTTATTATTGTCGTTATTATTGCAATTATTAATGGCGCTCTCATTGCCGTTGTTATTACCATTATTATTGCCATTATTATTGAAGATATTGCCGTTATTATTGCAATCATTATTGCAGTTATTATTGCCGATAACGCCTTTATTATTACCGTTATTATTGCCATAATTTTTGCCGTTATTTTTCTTATTATTACCGTTATAATTGCCTTTATTATTACCGTTCTTAATGCCGTTGTTTTTTCAATATTAAAGCCGTTATTGCCGTTATTATAACAGTTATTATTGACGTTATTGTCTTTATTATTGCCGCTGTTATTGCCATTATTATTGCCGTTATTATTGCAGATATTATTGCCCTTATTATCGTTATTATTACAGTTTTTATTGTCTTTATTTTTGCCGTTATTAAGGCCGTTATTGCAGTTATTATTGCCGTTATTATTGCGGATATTATTGACGTTATTGTCGTTATTAAGGCCGTTATCATTGCCATTATTATTACCGTTATTATTGCCTTTATTATTGCCATTATTAAGGCTGTTATTGCCGTAAGTATAGCACTTATTATTACCGTTATTATTGGAGTTATTATTTACGTTATTATTGCCTTTATTTTTGCTGTTATTCATGTCGTTATTGCAGTTATTATTGATTTTATATTCTTTATTATTGCCGTCGTTATTGCCATTATTATTGTCGTTTTGATTGCAGTTATTATTGCTCTTATTATCGTTATTATTACCTTCATTATTTCCTTTATTATTGTCGTTATTAAGACAGTTATTGCAGTAATTATTGTTGTTATTATTGAAGTTATTATTGACGTTATTGTCTTTAATATTGCCGTCGATATTACCTTTATTATTACCGGTCTTATTGCCGTTGTTTTTGCCAATATTATTGCCGTTATTGCCCTTATTATTGACGTATTCAAGGCCGTTATTGACGTTATTATTGCAGTTACCATTGCCGTTGTTATTGCTATTATTATTGCCGTAATTATTGCATTTATTTTTGACATTAATGCTTTTATATTGCCGTTATTATTGCAGTTATTATTGCATTTATTGTCTTAATTATTGCCGTTATTATGGTCGTTATTGCCGTTATTATAACAATTATGATTGACGTTATCGTCTTTATTATTGCCGTTGTTATTGCCATTATTATTGCCGTTATTTTTGCAGAGATTATTGTCCCTATTATACTTATTATTACCGTTTTTATTGTTTTTATTTTTTCCGCTATTAAGGCCGTTATTGCCGTTAATATTGCAGTTATTCTTGCCGTTATGAAGGGAGATATTGCAGTTATTACTGGCCTTTTTATTGTCTTTATTATTGCCTTTATTAAAGCCGTTAGTGCCGTTATTATAACAGTTATTATTGACGTTATCATTGTCGTTGTTATTGCAATTATTATTGCCGTAATTATTGCATTTATTATTGACATTGATAAGGTTATATTGCCGTTATTATTTCAGTTATTATTGCCTTTATTGTCTTTATTATTGCTGTTATTATGGTCGTTATTGCCGTTATTATTGCAATTATTATTGACGTTATTTTCTTTATTATTGCCGTTTTTATTCCGATTATTATTAGCGTTATTATTGCCTTTATTTTTGCCTTTATTAGAGCCGTTATTGCCGTTATTATAACAGTCATTATTGACGTTATTGTCTTTATTATTGCCGTTGTTATTGCCTTTATTTTTGCTGTTATTCATGTCGTTATTGCAGTTATTATTGATTTTATATTCTTTATTATGCCGTCGTAATTGCCGTTATTATTGTCGTTTTGATTGCAGTTATTATTGCCCTTATTATCGTTATTATTACCTTTATTATTTACTTTATTATTGCAGTTATTAAGAACGTTATTGCAGTTTTTATTGCCGTTATTATTGTCGTTATGTAGGCCGATATTGCAGTTATTACTGGCCTTTTTATTGCCTTTATTATTGAAAATATTATAGCCGTTATTGCCGTTATTATAACAATTATGATTGACGTTATCGTCTTTATTATTGCCGTTGTAATTGCCATTATTATTGCAGTTATTTTTGTTGTTATTGTCATTATTATTGATGTTATTATAGCCTTTATTTTTGCTGTAATTCATTGCCGTTGTTATTTCCATTATTATTGCTGTTATTGCCTTAATTATTACCGTTCTTATTGCCGTTGTTTTTGCCAATATTATTGCCGTTATTGCCTTTATTATTGCTGTATTCAAGGCCGTTATTGCCGTTAATATTGCAGTAATTATTGACGTTATTGTCGTTATTGAGCCCGTTATTATTGCCATTATTATTACCGTTATTATTGCCTTTATTATTGCCTTTATTAAGGCCGTTATTGCCGTAATTATAGCAGTTATTATTGCCCTTATTGTCTTTATTATTGCAGTTACTATTGTCGTTCTTAATCCCATTATTATTGACGCTATGGTATTTAGTATTGTCTTTATAATTGCAGTTGTTATTGCCATTATTAAGGCAGTTATTGCCGTTATAATTGCCATTATTATTGCAGTTATTATTGCCGTTATTGTCTTTATTATTGCCGTTGTTATTGCCATTATTATTGCCGTTATTCTCAATAGAATTACCGTTATTATAACCGTTGATATTGCCTTTTTTATTCTCGTTATTGGTACATTATTAACGTTATTTTTGCTGATATTATGGCAATTATTATTGGCGCTCCCATTGCCATTGTTATTGCCATTATTATTGCCGTAATTTCCTTTATTATTACCGTTATTATTGTCCTTATTATTGCTGTTATGTAGCCCAATATTGCCGTTAGTACTGGCCATAGTATTGCTATTATTATTTTCATTATTGCCATAATTATTGCCGTTATTCTCTCTAGTATAGCCGTTATTATAACCGTTGATATTGACTCTTTTATTCTCGTTATTGCTACATTATTAACGATATTGTTGCCGTTATTATTGCAATAATTATTGGCGCTCTCATTGCCGTTGTTATTACCATTATTATTGCCATTATTATTGAAGATATTGCCGTTATTATTGCCCTTATTATTGCTGTTATGTAGCCCGATATTGCCGATATTACTGGCCTTATTATTGCTATTATTATTGTCTTTATTATTGTCATTATTATTGAAGATATTGCCGTTATTGTAGCAACCATTATTGCAGTTATTATTGCCGTTATCGCCTTTGTTATTACCGTTATTATTGCCATAATTATTGCCGTTATTGCCTTTATTATTGCCGTTATTAATACCGTTATTGCCGTTATTATTGCAGTTATTATTGCCCTTATTGTCGTTATTATTATCGTTATTATTACCTTTATTAAGGCCGTTATTGCCGTTAATATTGCAGTAATTATTGACGTTATTGTAGTTATTAAATCCGTTATTATTGCCATTATTATAGCAGTTATTATTGCCGTTATTGTCTTTATTATTGCCGTTGTTATTGCCATTATTATTGCCGTTATTCTCTTTGGTATTGCCATTATTATCACCGTTGAAATTGCCTTTTTTATTCTCGTTATTGCTACATTATTAACGTAATTGTTGCCGTTATTATTGCAATTACTATTGGCGCTCTTTTTGCCGTTGTTATTGCCATTATTATTGTCGTTATTGCCTTTATTATTCCCGTTATTATTGCCCTTATTATTGCTGTTATGTAGCCCGATATTGCCGTTAGTACTGGCCATATTATTGCTATTATTATTATTTTTATTATTGCCATAATTATTGCCGTTATTCTCTCTGGTATGGCCGTTATTATAACCGTTGATATTGACTCTTTTATTCTCGTTATTGCTACATTATTAACGTTATTGTTGCCGTCATTATTGCAATAATTATTGGCGCTCTCATTGCCGTTGTTATTACCATTATTATTGCCATTATTATTGAAGATATTGCCGTTATTATAACAGTTATTATTGACGTTATTGTCTTTATTATTGCCGTTATTATTGCCGTTGTTATTGCCATTATTAAGGCAGTTATTGCCGTTATAATTGCCATTATTATTGCAGATATTTTTGCCGTTATTGCCTTAATTATTACCGTTCTTATTGCCGTTGTTTTTGTCAATATTATTGCCGTTATTGCCTTTATTATTGCAGTATTCAAGGCCGTTATTGCCGTTATTATTGCAGAGATTATTGCCATATTATAGTTATTATTACCGTTTTTGTTGTCTTTACTTTTACCGTTATTAAGGCCGTTATTGCAGTTATTATTGGCTTTATTATAGTGGATAATATTGACGTTATTGTCGTTATTATGTCCGATATTATTGCCGTTATTATTACCATTATAATTGCCTTTATTATTGCCATTACTAAGGCCGTTATTGCCGTAATTATAGCAGTTATTATTGACGTTATTTTCTTTATTATTGCCGATGTTATTGCTATTATTATTGCCGTAATTATTGCAGAGATTATTGCCCTTATTATCGTTAGTATTACTGTTTTTATTGTCTTTATTTTTGCCGTTATTAAGGCCGTTATTGCAGTTATTATTGCCGTTATTATTGCGGATATTATTGACGTTATTGTCGTTATTAAGGCCGTTATCATTGCCATTATTATTACCGTTATTATTGCCTTTATTATTGCCATTATTAAGGCTGTTATTGCCGTAAGTATAGCACTTATTATTACCGTTATTATTGGAGTTATTATTTACGTTATTATTGCCTTTATTTTTGCTGTTATTCATGTCGTTATTGCAGTTATTATTGATTTTATATTCTTTATTATTGCCGTCGTTATTGCCATTATTATTGTCGTTTTGATTGCAGTTATTATTGCTCTTATTATCGTTATTATTACCTTCATTATTTCCTTTATTATTGTCGTTATTAAGACAGTTATTGCAGTAATTATTGTTGTTATTATTGAAGTTATTATTGACGTTATTGTCTTTAATATTGCCGTCGATATTACCTTTATTATTACCGTTCTTATTGCCGTTGTTTTTGCCAATATTATTGCCGTTATTGCCCTTATTATTGACGTATTCAAGGCCGTTATTGACGTTATTATTGCAGTTATCATTGCCGTTGTTATTGCTATTATTATTGCCGTAATTATTGCATTTATTTTTGACATTAATGCTTTTATATTGCCGTTATTATTGCAGTTATTATTGCATTTATTGTCTTAATTATTGCCGTTATTATGGTCGTTATTGCCGTTATTATAACAATTATGATTGACGTTATCGTCTTTATTATTGCCGTTGTTATTGCCATTATTATTGCCGTTATTTTTGCAGAGATTATTGCCCCTATTATACTTATTATTACCGTTTTTATTGTTTTTATTTTTTCCGCTATTAAGGCCGTTATTGCCGTTAATATTGCAGTTATTCTTGCCGTTATGAAGGGAGATATTGCAGTTATTACTGGCCTTTTTATTGTCTTTATTATTGCCTTTATTAAAGCCGTTAGTGCCGTTATTATAACAGTTATTATTGTCGTTATCATTGTCGTTGTTATTGCAATTATTATTGCCGTAATTATTGCATTTATTATTGACATTGATAAGGTTATATTGCCGTTATTATTTCAGTTATTATTGCCTTTATTGTCTTTATTATTGCTGTTATTATGGTCGTTATTGCCGTTATTATTGCAGTTGTTATTGACGTTATTTTCTTTATTATTGCCGTTTTTATTCCGATTATTATTAGCGTTATTATTGCCTTTTTTTTGCCTTTATTAGAGCCGTTATTGCCGTTATTATAACAGTCATTATTGACGTTATTGTCTTTATTATTGCCGTTGTTATTGCCTTTATTTTTGCTGTTATTCATGTCGTTATTGCAGTTATTATTGATTTTATATTCTTTATTATGCCGTCGTTATTGCCGTTATTATTGTCGTTTTGATTGCAGTTATTATTGCCCTTATTATCGTTATTATTACCTTTATTATTTCCTTTATTATTGCAGTTATTAAGAACGTTATTGCAGTTTTTATTGCCGTTATTATTGAAGTTATTATTGACGTTATTGTCTTTAATATTGCCATCGATATTGCCTTTATTATTACCGTTCTTATTGCCGTTGTTTTTGCCAATATTATTGCCGTTAATGCCTTTATTTTGCCGTATTCAAGGCCGTTATTGCCTTTATTATTGAAGTTATCATTGGCGTTGTTATTGCAATTATTATTGTCGTAATTATTGCATTTATTGTTGACATTGATGTCGTTTATATTGCCGTTATTATTGCAGTTATTATTGCCTTTATTGTCTTAAATATTGCCGTTACTATGCTCGTTATTGCCGTTATTTTTGCAGTTATTATTGACGTTATTGTCTTTATTATTGCCGTTTTTATTCCGATTATTATTAGCGTTATTATTGCCTTTATTATTGCCATTATTAAAGCCGTTATTGCCTTAATTATAGCAGTTATTATTGCCGTAGTTATTGCCATTATTATTGCATTTATTGCCTTTAATATCGCAGTTATTATTGCCGTCTTTGTCTTTATTATTGTCGTCGTTATTGCCATTATTATTGCTGTTTTTATTACAGAGATTATTGCCCTTATTATCGTTATTATTACCGTTTTTATTGCCTTTATTTTTGCCGTTATTAAGACCGTTATTGCAGTTATTATTGCCGTTATTATTGAAGTTATTATTGACGTTATATTATTTAATTTTGCTGTCGATATTGCCATTATTATCACGCTTATTATTGCCGTTATTATTGCTGTTGTTATTGCCATTATTATTGCCTTTATTGCCTTTAATATTACCGTTAATATTGCCATAATTATTGCCGTTATTGCCTTTATTATTATCGTTATAATTGCCTTTGTTATTGCCGTTATTAATGCCGTTATTGCCGTTAATATTGCAGTTATTATTGCCGTTATGTAGGCCGATATTGAAGTTATTACTGGCTATTTTATTGCCTTTATTATTGCCATTATTAAGGCCGTTTTTGCCGTAATTATTGCAGTTGCTATTGCCGATATTGTGTATATTATTGCCGTTATTATTGCAGTTATTATTGACGTTATTGTCTTTATTAAGGCCGTTATTATTGCCGTTATTATTGCAGTTATTATTGTCGTTATTATTGCCTTTATTTTTGCCGTTGTTCCTGTCGTTATTGCAGTTATTATTGATTTTATATTCTTTATTATTGCCGTCGTTATTGCCATTATTATTGTCGTTTTG
Source organism: Dolichovespula saxonica (assembly GCA_911387935.1). Classification (NCBI taxonomy): domain Eukaryota; kingdom Metazoa; phylum Arthropoda; class Insecta; order Hymenoptera; family Vespidae; genus Dolichovespula; species Dolichovespula saxonica. The sequence continues at coordinate 501,673 of CAJVQX010000004.1, read as the reverse complement.
ATTGCAGTTATTATTGCCCTTATTATCGTTATTATTACCTTTATTATTTCCTTTATTATTGCCGTTATTAAGACCGTTATTGCAGTTATTATTGTTGTTATTATTGAAGTTATTATTGACGTTATTGTCTTTATTATTGCCGTTTTTATTCCGATTATTATTAGCGTTATTATTGCCTTTATTTTTGCCTTTGTTAGAGCCGTTATTGCCGTTATTATAACAGTTATTATCGACGTTATTGTCTTTATTATTGCCGTTGTTATTGCTATTATTATTGCCGTTATTATTGAAGTTATTATTGCCGTTATAATCTTTAATATGGCCGTCGATATTGCCATTATTATTACCTTTATTATTGCCGTTATTATTGCCATTGTTATTGCCATTATTATTGCCTTTATTGCCTTTTATATCACAGTTATTATTGCCGTTTTTGTCTTTGTTATTGTCGACGTTATTGCCATTATTATTGCCGTTTTTATAGCAGTTATTATTGCCCTTATTGTCGTTATTATTATCGTTATTGCAGTTATTATTGATTTTATATTCTTTATTATTGCCGTCGTTATTGCCATTATTATTGACGTATTTATTGCAGTTATTATTGCCGTTATTGTCTTTATTATCGCGCTATCTATTGCCGTTGTTATTCCCATTATTATTGACGCTATTGTCTTATTAATAATAATTATATAATTATATTAATTATTAATATTGTCTTTATAATTGCCGTTGTTATTGCCATTATTAATGCAGTTATTGCCGTTATTATTGCCATTATTATTGCAGTTATTATTACCGTTATTGTCTTTATTATTGCCGTTGTTATTGCCATTATTATTGCCAATATTCTCTTTAGTATTGCCGTTATTATAACCGTTGATATTGCCTTTTTTATTCTCGTTATTGCTACATTATTAACGTTATTGTTGTCGTTATTATTGCAATTAATATTGGCGCCCTCATTGCTGTAGTTATTGCCATTATTATTGCCGTTATTGCCTTTAACATTACCGTTATTATTGCACTTATTATTGCTGTTATGTAGCCCGATATTGCCGATATTACTGGCCTTATTATTGCTATTATTATTGTCTTTATTATTGTCATTATTATTGAAGATATTGCCGTTATTATTGCAACCATTATTGTAGTTATTATTGCCGTTATTGCCTTTAATATTACCGTTAATATTGCCATAATTATTGCCGTTATTGCCTTTATTATTATCGTTATAATTGCCTTTATTATTGCAGTTATTAATAACGTTATTGCCGTTAATATTGAATATATTATTGCCGTTATGTAGGCCGATATTGAAGTTATTACTGGCTATTTTATTGCCTTTATTATTGCCATTATTAAGGCCGTTTTTGCCGTAATTATTGCAGTTGCTATTGCCGATATTGTGTATATTATTGCCGTTATAATTACAGTTATTATTGACGTTATTGTCTTTATTAAGGCCGTTATTATTACCGTTATAATTGCAGTTATTTTTGATATTATTGTCATTATTATTGCCGTTCTTATTGCCTTTATTTTTTCTATTAATCATGTCGTTATTGCAGTTATTATTGATTTTATATTCTTGATTATTGCCGTCGTTATTGCCATTATTATTGTCGTTTTGATTGCAGTTATTATTGCTCTTATTATCGTTATTATTACCTCTATTATTTCCTTTATTATTGCCCTTATTAAGACCGTTAATGCAGTGTTGCGTCCCACTCGGCACGGGCCTTAAAAAAAAGAACTATGCTCTTTCCTTCAAGGAGCTCCTGCTTCAATGGGATATTTGCCCAATTCGGCCGTTACCTACTACGCGTAGTTCGTGGCACGGGACGGGCTTAACGATAGATTATGTCTTTGATAAGGATGATTCACTTACCTTTAATGCTTCTCTCCGTACAATTCTAAATAGCGAGCTGTTCGCGGGTCGCTTGGTGGTAGCTGTCCGGCAACGAAGGTACACTCCGGGCAGTTGATCGGTACGAGCCGATATTCAGTAATTCTGCAAGATGGAGACCTCAGGTCCTGCTGAGTATCGGGCCTGGGATGGCAGAGTGTGGTGTCCTCGATGATCCTAGGTCTGCAGGCCGACGGGTCGATGCCCAAGTTAGCCAGATGGTTTGTACCGCTATAATAGTTCGCGAGTAGACGCCGGAGACTATGTTTACGTCCGCCCCGACGTGTTTTCGGCATAAGTATTCTCTAGGATGCAATGGGACCTTTTAGGATGATTGAACCCGAGCGATTCGTACGCTCCGATAGTTCTGTGAAGAATGAACCCGGGCGATTCGTACGCCCCGATAGTTCTAAGACTTGGAAAGAGTGAACCCGGGCGATTCGTACGCCCCGATAGTTCTAGGATAAAAGGTTGGAAAATGCGGAGAGAGATGAAGAGCTTGTCGACCACACGTCGGTTCAGGAACACGTAGATAATACGAGTCGCGAATGAGTAGTGACCGGGGTCCCGACTAATGAAACACAGACTTCTACTAATTCTAATTTATTCTAAGTTTAAATTATAATATGAATAGAATTGATACAGCGTAAAAGACTCTCCCGCGATTATTGTTCGAAACGTCCGTCGAAGTGATTCGTAGAAAATCTGTAGTCGAAAAAATCCGTCGTGTGCTGCTCTGCAGCTCCTTATATACTGAATCTTAGCGACGGCGGCTCGTGGCGAAGCGGCGGCGGCTCGTAGCGAAGCGGCGGCGGCTTGGCTCTAAGAGGATGGTGATTGGCTGCCGTCTTCCCTTCTCTCGTCCTTGTTGGCGGTGGTGAGGTAGCGTGCGATGGTCCTGTGCGCGTTGAGCTGAAGCGCGTACTAGCGGTGGTAGGGATGAGCGTCTTGGCGTTACTTTGCTTGGCGTCAGCTGAATTCCGCGTGTGTGTGTTGGCCTAGGCCCGTGTGTGTGTTAGCTGTGCCATGTATCTTGTAACTTCGGAATTCTGAGTCCGTTCTGTAGACGCGCGTGATGACCACTTGTGGAGAGGTGCCGTAAGTGCCTGGCGGCCGCGTGCTTTCCCTAAGGCGCACGTGGTGGCCATGTGTGGGCGGAGGACAGGCCTGTCGACGTTTACTTTCAGTCTCTTGTTAGGACTTTTGGTGACTTAAAGGCGCTTGTTAGGACTTCGCGTATATTATAAATGTGTGCGTTAAATACGTATCAATTATTATGTATCTATTATTTATAGCTAATTATTATATATGCATGTTCTAATCGTAAGGTGTTCCCCAGTGTAAATATAATATTTGTTAGTGTTGTAAAAGTTACTCCCTTCATGTCGGGCACGAATGTGTAAATTATAATATTGTTAATAAATGATATCAACTATACTATGAGTAATACATGATTTAATAAGCTGACTCCCTATATAGCGGGCACGAGGAAATTACACGTGATAATAAAAGACTCCCTATATAGCGGGCACGAGGAGTATCTCTTTATATATTTTATAAGTCCGTACGTCGGGTGACGTAACACTTCCCCCCTTATAATAAAATGTACGTAGTTATACGTGCATTTTGAAGGCTGATTCTTCTTGTAAGTACTTACTAATTGAAGGGAAAGTGTTTACGGCTTCTTTCTGTCCTGTCGTAGGTGGTTCTATCGCGTCAGCATCTTCTGGCGGTTTTTGTTCGCTCTCCACCTTCTCTTCCGTTGGTGACTTAGCGAGGTGGAGCAAAAGGTGTGTAAGTGAGCCCCAAAGTGCTCCTACTAAATGAATACTCCAACCATAGATGCTATGTAGTGCATAGCCGTGGATGACGGTGTCTGCTACATATTTTATCAATCGGAGGATCATGAGTATCGCTATGACTCCGGCGCTTGCTGATCCGAATGTCACGAACGCTCCCCATAGTCGTTGGCCTGTGCTGGTCGCTATTTTGTCTAATGCTTCTTCGTCCATAAGGTTGTATAGCGAGATCTGTCCCTTTGGTATGTGTTGTCCGCTGACTCCACGTAATAGTGTGTTCAAAACAGCGGGTTTTTCCGCAGGTTCCATGATATGCGAACGTAGTTTATTTAGATCTTCGTTGGAGTAGATTCCGCTCGTTGCCAAATGTTGCGGGCTGATGTATTTCCATTGTGGTTTTGTTAATGGCTGAATCGTCGGCGGTGGTACGCTTTCAACGGGTTTCGGTGTTATTCTGTACCATGATCCATGTAGTAGGTACATTGCTGGTAGTAGTTCGTTGCAATCCGCCATTGCTGCTTCTTGTGTGATGATATGGGTTTTTGGTGTTAGGAAGCAAGACTGATTGCGGTAAGTTATTGGTAGGCTTTTGTAGCAGTTTTCCGTAGAGCGTACTTTTATTTCCACCGGTGTACATTTAATCAAGTGTATTACTTCTCCCGCTATCACTGCCATATAACCTGGTTCTTTCATGAAGGAATATGCGGTTTCATCAGGAGACAAGTTTGCTAAGGATAAAGCGTTCTTCAAAATTTGTCTCTCGAGCGCACATTTCTGGCGGGTTATGTCTATATATAAATCAGTAAGTTGTGTTTTTAAATGGCGTTCGACGTATATGAATTTAGAATTTATATATGCGAAGATGTCTAAATTTTCTACAGGGGTTTTTGTCTTAGCTTTGAAGATTCTTCCAGGAGAGGTTTCCAATATGAAAAGTTTCGGATGTTCGGTACGGATGATCGTATATCCGCACAGTGTAAATTCTTCTGTTTTTGTAAGTGCGAAGGTGACATCCTTGGACGTAACTGTGTATAGGACTGGTCCTTTTACTGGTCCTTTAGTTGTGAGTTTTGTTGCGAGGCCTTCGTACAAAACGTCGTATTCATTGAATCCGCAACTATCCGAAGGTAGAGTTTCCCAAAAGTTTTCGGCTCCTCCTTCGTCTTGACAATTTTCGGCTGTGTAAGCGCAGATGGTACCCGATTGCAGATGTATCTGGTCTGCTTTGATGGAGGCGGCTGCATAGTAGTCTTTCAAGGTGACTTCTACCGAGGCCTGTACAACGACGTCGTCCCAGGTACCATAGGGGTCGCTATATTGCGAGCCCTTGCAGGCTCCGTCTGTACCGACGGATCCACTTATGGTCAGGCTGTGAAGGTGCGTGCTGTTTCTCTTAAGTCCCGTTATGAGGCTGTTGGGGCCCAGAGATAGGCTTCCGGTGACTTGCGCTTGTTCGCATAGGCGTTGGGTGAGCGGATGAATGTATTCGCGTCGGCCATTGTGTACGATTGAAACGTGCGAGTACATTCCGCAGTGATAGATGGTCCTATCGATCCTCACTTTACATTGTATTACATTTATTGGGTGGTATTCAGACACTTGTAGTAATTGAATGTATAGTTCTTGGCTTGTTGGTTGGAGATTCGGCGTCTCGCATTCAGAGACGTCCAGCAACGAGAATGTAGTCACGTTGAGTGAGGAACCGGCACAGTCGTATCCGGTTAGGCTCTGCGTAGTTCCTACTATTGTAAGTAGTATAACGAATGATAATTTCTTCATTATGATTCGAGGTTTCTTCTTTAGCTTCGATGCTTTTGCTTCTTTATGGACAATTGACGCTCTGCTCGGACTGGAGTGACTTATATTATAATGAAAATGGAGGGGAGACACCTTATCGACCGTCGTCCCGGACTCTGAGAACTACTGTGGCGCCATGCTGCGCCGTGGCAACCGTTAGTCGGTAAGGTAGAGTCCTAGACGTAGGCTTTAACTTATTTTCTAGCCTTGTTTAATTTGAGTCTGTCCGTATGAACGACAGAGAGGCCTTTTGGCGTTTCTATTTTTACATTGCTATTATTAAGAATTTGTACAATTTTATATGGTCCCTCGTACTGGCTGTCTAACTTGCCTTTGATTTTTCCCTTTAGGAGGTACACGGAGTCGCCCGTTGAGAAGCTCACCACCCTCTGTTTTTTATCGTAATAATTTTTAGATTTTATTTTCGCGCGTTCGAGGTTCTCTTTGGCGGCCTCCTGCGATTTCTGTAATTGTTCCGTCAATTCAGCCAAGTACGATGCGTAAGTTTCGTCCTTTAAGTCGTTAAGTGTGCTATCGTTCGGAGTTTTCGCTAACTGGCCAAAGATTAATTCGTGTGGAGTGTATTGTGTACCTTCATGTATACTTGTATTATAAGAAAACATCGCTATATCGACCCAATCGTCCCATTCAGAATTATCCTTTATAAAGTGTTTCAAAAATTCTGCTAACACGTGGTGTGAGCGTTCTATTGATCCGTTGGATTGTGGTCGATAAGCGGTGGTTTGGTATGTTTCTATTCTAAATTTCTTGGCCACTGCTTTCATCAATTCTGATAAGAAAGCAGTACCTTGATCAGTTAGTATCCCTTTCGGGCTGCCGTATTTACATATTAAATTTTTTATAAATGCATCAGCTACTTCGACCGAAGAAGCTTGTTGTAGTGGTACCGCTATAGAATATTTGGTAAGGAGATCTTGTATTGTTAGGATATAATTATTGCCTTGTTTACTGGTAGGCATCGGTCCTACTATATCCATCGAAACTTTGTCGAAGGCCCTTCCCGGCGTGTCGGTAAGGGTCATCGGTTGTCTGGTTTTTTGTCGAACAAGCTTCTTGGTCTGGCAGCTGCGGCAGTTTTGGATAAAGTTTTGTATATCGGGTTTAAGGTTAGGCCAGTAGTACCGTTGTTTTATACGCCAATATGTCTTAGTGACTCCTTTGTGACCTCCCACAGGAGTAGCGTGATTGTCATGGATAATTTGGACGCGTTCGATCTCCCTGGGTATTATGATTTCATGCTTTAGTATAATAATTTTAGTTTCGTGGCCCGCGAAGATCGAACTTATCTTGCGTTTAATGTTTATCCATGATACGTCTGCAATATTATCCCTTGAAATAGCTATTGTCTTTAAGTTTAATTCAATTGCCGCGTCCAAAAGAGAATGTAATACTTCGTCTAAAATTTCTAATTGAATAGAGACGGATGTTCTCTCCTGGACGGGTAACGCGATGAGGTATCTATTGTCCCGTTTTGTAATCTTTACTCTACCAAGCGTTACGTCGGTAATGTTTGGTAGTCTTTTATTGTCGGCAAGTTCTTTGGCTCCTTTGTCAATAGGGGTTCCGGTCTTTGTTACAAAAAATGCTATGTGTCCTTTGTGCATTGTTATCCTGTCTTTTATTTCTATAATATTACCTTCGTAACGTGATAGATCCAGTTCGTCGTCGTTCGTTTCGTCTGTATCGTTCGTCTGTTCGTTTATGTTTATGTTTATGTTAGGTGTTTCCGTTTCAAGTGCGGTCTCGGGTTTTGATATTTCTTGCGTGCGACGTCTCTTAGCGAGCGACGAGAATATTTCGTCGTCACTCGAGCTGGTCCCTGCTATCGGAAGGATCCGTTTACTCACCTCGATAGGGTTACGCGATAGCGCGTCGGCATTGACGTTTCGTTTACCGGCTTTATAAACAATATCGTATTCATACTCGGCGAGTTTGAGTCGCCATCTGATAAGCCGAGACGTCGGGTCTTTCACAGAATTTAACCACACTAACGGACGGTGGTCGGTGATTAAACTGAATTTACGACCGTATAGATAAGGTCGGAAGTAATTAACGGCGTATATAATGGCAAGCAGCTCTTTCTCTATTGTCGAATAATTTTGTTCCGCTTGATTTAAGATTCTTGACGTGTAAGCTATGGGCAGATCTTTACCGACTTCTCCCTGACTGAGAATTCCCCCGATCGCGTAATTTGATGCGTCGGTAGTTACTAGGAAAGGTTTGGTAAAATCAGGGAATTGCAAGAGCGGTTGTTCACACAAAAGGCTTGTTAAAGTTTTGAATGCCTTGTTTTGAGCGTCCTCCCACTTAAACGGTACGTCTTTCTTTAAGAGATTCGTCAGCGGTTTACTTGTACCTGAGAAATTTGGTATGAAGCGTCGATAATAGCCTGCCAGTCCCAGGAATTGTTTTATGTTCTTTGCATTCTTTGGCGTCGGGAAGTTCTTGACTGCCTCTATTTTTCCTGGGTCTGGTTTCACTCCATCCGCGCTAATGATATGTCCGAGATATACAACCTCCTTCCTGAGAAGATTGCATTTCTCGGGCTGTAGTTTTAGATTGGCGTCACGGAGACGCGCACATAATTTTCGGTATTTCAAAAGATGCTCTCGTAGCGAGCTGGAGTATATGACTATGTCGTCTAGGTAAACGAATAATTCATTACCTTGCAATCCGGTCAGGACATTGTTCATCAAGCGTTGGAAGGTGGAAGGAGCGTTTTTGAGACCAAAGGGCATACGTTTAAATTCATAATGCCCGAATGGCGTGGAGAAAGCCGTTTTCGGCGCGTCTTCTTTATCCATGCCGATTTGATGGAAGCCCGATGCGAGATCGAACGTACTAAAATATTTCGCGCTTCCTAGTTGATCTAATATTTCCGTTATGTTCGGCAGTGGATAACTGTCTTTAATAGTTTTTTCGTTTAACATCCGGTAGTCGATGACTAATCTCCATCTTTTATTCCCTTTTGCGTCCGGTTTCTTCGGAACTATCCATAGTGGAGAATTATACGGGGACGTAGATGATTTGATCACGTTGTTTTCTAGAAGTTCTCCTATCTGTTTGTTTATCTCTTCCTTATGAATGGGCGGGAAGCGGTACTGTCGGACATTCAATGGAATAGAGTCCACTGTCTCTATCTTGTGTGTTACGGTGTCGGAGTACGTCAGTCTGTCGCCCGGTAAATGAAATAAATCTATGGATTCTCTGATCATATCTTTTGCTACGGATTTCTCTTCGTCGTTCAGTTCGTCCAAATTAATATTCTGTAGGGCTAGTGCGTAACGTTCGTCTGTCTTGTTTATGTGTTTGCAGGATTTGGAAGGGGTAATGTGAGTAGGGAGGACGGTATGTTGGGTCTCGGTTTCCTGTTCGAGTTTCGGAGAATTGTTTATTAGACTGCTTATGTCATCGTCTTTCGATTCGAGTCGAGGCACTTGAGACGTGATTTCCTCTGAATGCGATAAGAGTTCGGTATTACTTATCTCGAACTCTTCTAGTGTTACAGACGGAGGTTTTATGTTGACGTCCGTATCGTTGGTGTTAATTATTTTGATATATGCTTCGCCGTGGTTATTTGACACCACTGCTTCTCCGGCATAAATTCCTTCTCCGAAATTCAAACGCGGCAAATATCCCGTTTCTAAATCGCTATTTCTTATCTTTATTTTACAGACATTGCTCGTTCGCCCCGGAATGGTTATCTCCTTTGATTGAACAAAGGGCATAACTATTCCGTGCCACTCTATAGACTCTCTTTCATAATCAATTTTGGCTGTTTTTTGAAAGAAGTCGGAACCCAAAATACCGTCGTAGGGGATAGGAAAGGAATTTGGTACTAATTGGAATTTAAGCGGATATCCGTGAATTCGTATGGTTACCGAACCGTACGTGGTAACGGTTTCGTCGGTGATACCGCTCAGTCTGACTTTGTCGTTTTCGTTGCATATCATATCCCCGTTTGCCATTTTTATTTTTAATATGTTGAGTTCCGAACCCGTATCAACTAGGAACTCCGTCTCTTTAGCTAGGTCGTCAGAGGAAAGGACGATAGATGGGGAGGTAGCTTCTTCCTTTAGTTGGAGGACGTAGACACGATTGGCTTCTCTTCTTTTGTTATCGTTCTCACCGGGCGCCCTGGCGCGGTCTCTGCGGATGCGCCTTTCCTCAGAGACGTTGGTTCGTTTCCCGACTGAGATTCTCTCCATCTTTTCTTTCGGCATTCTTCTATTGTATGACCGATATTTTTGCAATACGAGCATTCTTTCTTATGCTTTTGGTCTCGTGGTGAGGAAGGAGAGTAGTGAGAGGATGGAGAGGATTGACGGGAATTTCCGGGAGGTGGAGTATAAGGCCCATGAACTTGTGTCTGTGACCGGCGTTGCTGGTCACGCGATTTCTTGTAACATTGGGTTTGTGTATGACCAATTCTCTTACAATACGAACACGAATCTGGGTCTGGAGGAGTTCTAGTAGGTCGGATATTTGGTCTATTGTTTCTTTTAGATTCAAAGTAATAATAATCCATAGGTTTTTCTTGGTATGTTTTTGCCTTATATTGTGGTCGCGGCCTTACTAATCCTCTTCTATCCCATTCGTGTTGTATTGACGAGTGTAATTGGATTGCTTTGTCATATGCATCGCCTAAGTCTCGGCAACGTAACGCGTTTAAGTAGGGATGGTAATCCATCGGTAACCCAGAACAAAAGCTTTTTAATGCCAATTCATCTATTTCTCGTTTCTTGCTATCCGTGATTTCTCCCCAAAACCTTTCTTCATCGAGAAGACCCTCGTATAAATCCTGTACACGGCCAATGTAATCGATAATCTGTTCGTTCTCCGACATGAGTACGTTTCTTAATTCTGTCCGGTAATAATCTAAAGAATGGTATGTGCCCAATGTCTGTCGGAGTCGACTATACAACTCGAACATCGTTTTCGGATTATGTCTATCTATCGCAATGTGTGCCGAATCTTGGAGCTTCCGTATCGCGGCTTGAGTAAACAAATCTTCCGGGTACGCGGGAATCATTTGTCGCGCGCGTTTACAAGCTCTAATAAATGAGGATAGAGGCATATTTTTCCCATCGTATCGTGGTATAGACGCGAAAGCCTCATTAATTTGATGATTAGGAAGGTGATGTTGGCTCTCCGTCCTGAGCGCCAAAATCTCCCTCATCAAGAACGTGAGAGGGTCTGCCTCTTCTGATTTTGCAGCGTTAAGACGCTGCGCGTGATCGCGAAGTTCTTGTTCGCGTTCTCGAATGACGCGTTCGCGTTCAAGGAGGGCCCGTTCGGCCGCGTCTAATTTAGTCATTCGTAGTCGTACTTCATCGATCATAACTTCATCAGGTTGACGCGCAGCCATGCTGCGTGTTTCAATACGTTCGCTCCTTTCAGTAGACATAATGTATCGTTTCTATCCCACCGCTGTCACCAATTTTATGTTGCGTCCCACTCGGCACGGGCCTTAAAAAAAAGAACTATGCTCTTTCCTTCAAGGAGCTCCTGCTTCAATGGGATATTTGCCCAATTCGGCCGTTACCTACTACGCGTAGTTCGTGGCACGGGACGGGCTTAACGATAGATTATGTCTTTGATAAGGATGATTCACTTACCTTTAATGCTTCTCTCCGTACAATTCTAAATAGCGAGCTGTTCGCGGGTCGCTTGGTGGTAGCTGTCCGGCAACGAAGGTACACTCCGGGCAGTTGATCGGTACGAGCCGATATTCAGTAATTCTGCAAGATGGAGACCTCAGGTCCTGCTGAGTATCGGGCCTGGGATGGCAGAGTGTGGTGTCCTCGATGATCCTAGGTCTGCAGGCCGACGGGTCGATGCCCAAGTTAGCCAGATGGTTTGTACCGCTATAATAGTTCGCGAGTAGACGCCGGAGACTATGTTTACGTCCGCCCCGACGTGTTTTCGGCATAAGTATTCTCTAGGATGCAATGGGACCTTTTAGGATGATTGAACCCGAGCGATTCGTACGCTCCGATAGTTCTGTGAAGAATGAACCCGGGCGATTCGTACGCCCCGATAGTTCTAAGACTTGGAAAGAGTGAACCCGGGCGATTCGTACGCCCCGATAGTTCTAGGATAAAAGGTTGGAAAATGCGGAGAGAGATGAAGAGCTTGTCGACCACACGTCGGTTCAGGAACACGTAGATAATACGAGTCGCGAATGAGTAGTGACCGGGGTCCCGACTAATGAAACACAGACTTCTACTAATTCTAATTTATTCTAAGTTTAAATTATAATATGAATAGAATTGATACAGCGTAAAAGACTCTCCCGCGATTATTGTTCGAAACGTCCGTCGAAGTGATTCGTAGAAAATCTGTAGTCGAAAAAATCCGTCGTGTGCTGCTCTGCAGCTCCTTATATACTGAATCTTAGCGACGGCGGCTCGTGGCGAAGCGGCGGCGGCTCGTAGCGAAGCGGCGGCGGCTTGGCTCTAAGAGGATGGTGATTGGCTGCCGTCTTCCCTTCTCTCGTCCTTGTTGGCGGTGGTGGGGTAGCGTGCGATGGTCCTGTGCGCGTTGAGCTGAAGCGCGTACTAGCGGTGGTAGGGATGAGCGTCTTGGCGTTACTTTGCTTGGCGTCAGCTGAATTCCGCGTGTGTGTGTTGGCCTAGGCCCGTGTGTGTGTTAGCTGTGCCATGTATCTTGTAACTTCGGAATTCTGAGTCCGTTCTGTAGACGCGCGTGATGACCACTTGTGGAGAGGTGCCGTAAGTGCCTGGCGGCCGCGTGCTTTCCCTAAGGCGCACGTGGTGGCCATGTGTGGGCGGAGGACAGGCCTGTCGACGTTTACTTTCAGTCTCTTGTTAGGACTTTTGGTGACTTAAAGGCGCTTGTTAGGACTTCGCGTATATTATAAATGTGTGCGTTAAATACGTATCAATTATTATGTATCTATTATTTATAGCTAATTATTATATATGCATGTTCTAATCGTAAGGTGTTCCCCAGTGTAAATATAATATTTGTTAGTGTTGTAAAAGTTACTCCCTTCATGTCGGGCACGAATGTGTAAATTATAATATTGTTAATAAATGATATCAACTATACTATGAGTAATACATGATTTAATAAGCTGACTCCCTATATAGCGGGCACGAGGAAATTACACGTGATAATAAAAGACTCCCTATATAGCGGGCACGAGGAGTATCTCTTTATATATTTTATAAGTCCGTACGTCGGGTGACGTAACAGCAGTTAATATTGCCGTTATTATTGAAGCTATTATTGACTTTATAGTCTTTAAAATTGACGTCGATATTGCCATTATTATTACCTTTATTATTGCCGTTGTTATTGCCTTTATTTTTGCTGTTATTCATGTCGTTATTGCAATTATTATTGATTTTATATTCTTTATTATTGCCGTCGTTATTGCCATTATTATTGTCTTTTTATTGTAGTTATTATTGCCGTTATTATCGTTATTATTACCTTTATTATTTCCTTTATTATTGCCGTTATTAATACCGTTATTGTAGTTATTATTGCCGTTATTATTGAAGTTATTATTGACGTTATTATTGCCTTTATTTTTGCTGTTATTCATGTCGTTATTGCAGTTATTATTGATTTTATATTCTTTATTATTGCCGTCGATATTGCCATTATTATTGTCGTTTTTATTGCCGTTATTATTGCAGAGATTATTGTCCCTATTATCGTTATTATTACCGTTTTTATTGTCTCTATTTTTGCCGTTATTCAGTCCGTTATTGCAGTTATTGTAGCCATTATTATTAACGATATTATTACCTTTATAATTGGCATTATTACCTACGTCATTGCCGTAAATTTTGCAGATATTATTGCACTTATTAACGTTATTATTACCGTTATTATTAATTTTATTATTGCCGTTATTATTCCTTTATTATTGCCGTATTCAAAGCCGTTATTGCCATTATTATTGCAGTTATCATTGGCGTTGTTATTGCAATTATTATTGCCGTAATTATTGCATTTATTATTGACATTAATGTCGTTTATATTGTCGTTATTATTGCAGTTATTATTGCATTTATTGTCTTAATTATTGCCGTTTTTATGGTCGTTATTGCCGTTATTATTGCAGTTATTATTGACGTTATTGTCTTTAATATTGCCGTTTTTATTCTGATTATTATTAGCGTTATTATTGCCATTATTATAGCAGTTATTATTCTGTTATTATTGCCTTCATTTTTGCCGTTATTCATGTCGTAATTGCAGTTATTACTGATTTTATATTCTTTATTATTGCCGTCGTTATTGCCATTATTATTGTCGTTTTTATTATAGTTATTATTGCCGTTATTATTAAAGTTATTATTGACGTTATTATTGCCTTTATTTTTGCTGTTATTCATGTCGTTATTATAGTTATTAATGATTTTATATTCTTTATTATTGCCGTCGTTATTGCCATTATTATTGCCGTAATTATTGCTGTTATTATTGCCGTTATAGTCTTCATTATTGCGCTTACTATTGCCGTTGTTATTCCCATTATTATTGATGCTATTGTCTTTAGTATTGTCTTTTTTAATTGCCGTTGTTATTGCCATTATTAAGGCAGTTATTGCCGTTATTATTGCTATTATTATTGCAGTTATTATTGCCGTTATTGTCTTTATTATTGCCGTTGTTATTGCCATTATTATTGCCGTTATTATTGCAGAGATTATTTGCCATATTATAATTGTTATTACCGTTTTGATTGTCTTTATTTTTGCCGTTATTAAGGCCGTTATTGCAGATATTATTGTCGTTATTATTGCGTATATTATCGACGTTATTGCCGTAATTATAGCATTATTATTGCCGTTATTATTGAAGTTATTATTGACGTTATTTTCTATAATATTGCCGTCGCTATTGCCTCTATTATTGCCGTTGTTATTGCCGTTGTTTTAGCCAATATTATTGCCGTTAATCTCTTTAGTATTGCCGTTATTATAATCGTTGATATTGCATTTTTTTTCTCGTTATTGCTACATTATTGACGTTAATGTTGCCGTTAATATTACAATTATTATTGGCACTCTCATTGCCGTTGTTATTGCCATTATTATTGCCGTTATTGCCTTTACTATTACTGTTATTATTGCCCTTATTATTGCTCTTATGTAGCCCGATATTGCCGTTATTACTGGCCTTATTATTGCTATTATTACTGTCTTTATTATTGCCATTATTATTGAAGATATTGCCATTTTATAGGATCCATTATGGCAGTTATTATTGCCGTTATCGCCTTTATTTTTACCGTTATTATTGCCATATTATTGCCGTTATTGCCTTTATTATTACCGTTATTATTGCTCTTATTATTGCTGTTATGTAGCCCGATATTGCCGAAATTACTGGCCTTATTATTGCTATTATTATTGTCTTTATTATTGCCATTATCATTGAAGATATTGCCGTTATTATTACAAACATTATTGCAGTTATTATTGCCGTTATTATTGCGGATATTATTGACGTTATTGTCGTTATTATTGCCATTATTACTACCGTTATTATTGCCTTTATTATTGACATTAGTAAGACCGTTATTGCCTTTTTTTTGCAGTTATTATTGCCCTTATTGTCGTTATTATTATCGTCATTATTGCCATTATTAAGGCCGTTATTGCAGTTATTATTGCCGTTATTATTGAAGTTATTTTTGACGTTATTGTCTTTTATATTACCGTCGATATTGCCTTTATTTTTACCGTTCTTATTGCCGTTGTTTTTGCCAATATTATTGCCGTTATTGACTTTATTTTACCGTATTCAAGGCCGTTATTGCCTTTATTATTGCAGTTATCATTGCCGTTGTTATTGCAATTATTATTGTCGTAATTATTGCATTTATTGTTTACATTGATGTCGTTTATATTGCCGTTATTATTGCAGTTATTATTGCCTTTATTGTCTTAATTATTGCCGTTATTATGGTCTTTATTGCCGTTATTATTGCAGTTATTATTGACGATATTGTCTTTATTATTGCCATTATTACTGCTATTATTATAGCCTTTATTATTGCAGAGATTATTGCCCTTATTATGGTTATTATTACCGTTTTTAATGTCTTTAATATTGCCGTTATTAAGGCCGTTATTGCAGTTATTATTGCCGTTTTTATTGCGGATATTATTGACGTTATTGTTTTTATTAAGGCCGTTATTATTGCCTTTATTTTTGCTGTTATTAATGCGTTATTGCATTTATTATTGAGTTTATATTCTTTATTATTGCCGTCGTTATTGCCATTATTATTGCCGTTAATGTTGCAGAGATTATTGCCCCTCTTATAGTTATTATTACCGTTTCATTGTCTTTACTTTTGCCGTTATAAAGGCCGTTATTGCAGTTATTATTGGTGTTATTATTGCGGATATTATTGACGTTATTGTCGTTTCTAAGGCCTTTATTATTGCCATTATTATTACCGTTATCATTGCCGTTATTATTACCATTATTAAGGTCGTTATTGCGTTAATTATAGCAGTTATTATTGCCATTATTTTCTTTATTATTGCCGTTATTATTCCCTTTATTTTTGCTGTTATTCATGACGTTATTTCAGTTATTATTGATTTTATATTCTTTATTGTTGCCGTCGTTATTGCCCTTATTATCGTTATTATTACCGTTTTTATTGTCTTTATTTCTGCCGTTATTGAGGCCGTTATTGCAGTTATTATTGCCGTTATTATTGCGGATATTATTGACGTTATTGTCGTTATTATGTCCGATATTTATGCCGTTATTATTACCGTTATTATTGCCTTTATTATTGCCATTATTAAAGCCGTTATTGCCATTATTATAGCAGTTATTATTGCGGTATCATTGCCGTTGTTATTGCAATTATTATTGCCGTAATTATTGCATTTATTATTGACATTAATGCCGTTATTGCCGTTATTATTGTAGTTATTAATGACGTTATTGTCTTTATTATTCCCGTTTTTATTCCGATTATTATTAGCGTTATTATTGCCTTTATTATTGCCATTATTAAGGCCGTTATTGCCGTTATTATTGCAGTTATTATTGACATTATTGTCTTTATTAAGGCCCTTATTATTGCCGTTATTATTGCAGTTATTTTTGATGTTATAGTCTTTATTATTTCATGTAGTTATTGCCTTTATTTTTGCTGTTATTTATGTTTTTATAGCAGTTATTATTGTTTTTATATTCCTTATTATTGCCATTATTATATTCGTTATTACTGCAGTTATTATTGCCCTCATTATCATTATTATTATCTTTATTATTTCCTCTATTATTGCCGATATTAAGACCGTTAATGCAGCTATTATTGCCGTTATTATTGAAGTTAATATTGCCGTTATCGCCTTTATTATTACCGTTATTGTTGCCATAATTATTGCCGTTATTGCCTTTATTATTATCGTTATAATTGCCTTTATTATTACCGTTATAATTCCCTCTATTATTGCTGTTATTAATGCCATTATTGCCGTTAATATTGCAGTTATTATTGCCATTATGTAGGCCGATATTGCAGTTATTACTGTCCTTTTTATTGCCTTTATTATTGCCATTATTAAAGCCGTTATTGCCGTTATTATAACAGTTATTGTTGACGTTATTGTCTATATTATTGCCATTGTTATTGCCATTATTATTGCCGTTATTATTGCAGAGATTATTTGCCATAATATAGTTGTTATTACCGTTTTTATTGTCTTTATTTTTGCCGTTATTAAGGCCGTTATTGCAGATATTATTGTCGTTATTATTGCGTATATTATCGACGTTATTGCCGTAATTATAGCATTATTATTGCCGTTATTATTGAAGTTATTATTGACGTTATTTTCTATAATATTGCCGTCGCTATTGCCTCTATTATTGCCGTTATTATTGCCGTTGTTTTAGCCAATATTATTGCCGTTGTTTTAGCCAAAATTATTGCCGTTAATCTCTTTAGTATTGCCGTTATTATAATCGTTGATATTGCCTTTTTTTTCTCGTTATTGCTACATTATTGACGTTATTGTTGCCGTTAAAATTGCAATTATTATTGGCGCTCTCATTGCCGTTGTTATAGCCATTATTATTGCCGTTATTGCCTTTACTATTACTGTTATTATTGCCCTTATTATTGCTCTTATGTAGCCCGATATTGCCGTTATTACTGGCCTTATTATTGCTATTATTACTGTCTTTATTATTACCATTATTATTGAAGATATTGCCGTTATTATTGCAACCATTATTGCAGTTATTATTGCCGTTATTAATGCCGTTATTGCCGTTAATATTGCAGTCATTATTGCCGTTATGTATGCCGATATTTCAGTTATTACTGGCCTTTTTATTCCCTTTATTATTGCCATTATTGAAGCCGTTATTGCCGTTATTATAACAGTTATTATTGACGTTATTTTCTTTATTATTGCCGTTGTTATTACTTTATTTTTACTGTTTTTCATGTGGTTATTGCAGTTATTATTGATTTTATATTCTCTTATTGTCGTCGTTATTGCCATTATTATTGTCGTTTTTATTGTAGTTATTATTGCCCGTATTATCGTTAATATTACCTTCATTATTTCCTTTATTATTGCAGTTATTAAGACCGTTATTTGAGTTATTATTGCCGTTATTATGGAAGTTATTATTGACGTTATTGTCTTTAATATTGCCGTCGATATTGCCTTTATTATTACCGTTCTTGTTGCCGTTGTTTTTGCCAATATTATTGCCTTTAATATTGTAGTATTCAAGTCCGATATTGCCGTTATTATTGCAGTAACATTGCCGTAGTTATTGCAATTATTATTGCCGTAATTATTGCATTTATTATTGACATTAATGCTTTTTATATAGCCATTATTATCGCAGTTATTATTTCCTTTATTGTCTTAATTATTCCCGTTTTTATTCCGATAATTATTAGTGTTATTATTGCCTTTATTATTACCATTTTTAAAGCCGTTATTGCCGTTATTATAACAGTTATTATTGACGTTTTTTTTTTATTATTGCCGTTATTATTGCTATTATTATTGCCTTTATTATTAAAGAGATTATTGCCCTTATTATGGTTATTATTACCGTTTTTGTTGTCTTTATTTTTGCCGTTATTAAGGCCGTTATTGCAGTTGTTATTGCCGTTATTATGGCGGATATTATTGACGTTATTGTCTTTATTAAGGCCGTTATTATTGCCTTTATTTTGGCTGTTATTCATGTCGTTATTGCATTTATTATTGAGTTTATATTCTTTATTATTGCCGTCGTTATTGCCATTATTATTGCCGTTTTTATTTCAATTATTATTGCCCTTATTGTCGTTATTATTATTGTTATTATTGCCGTTATTAAGGCCTAATTGCCGTTAATATTGCAGTAATTATTTACGTTATTGTCGTTATTAAGTCCGTTATTATTGCCATTATTATTGCCATTATTAAGGCCTTTATTGCCGTAATTATAGAGGTTATTATTGCCGTTATTGTCTTTATTATTGCGGTTACTTTTTTTGTTTTTATTCTCATTATTATTGACGCTATTGTCTTTAGTATTGTCTTTATAATTGCCGTTGTTTTTGCCATTATTAAGGCAGTTATTGTCGTTATAATTGCCATTATTATTGCGGTTATTATTGCCGTTATTGTCTTTATTATTGCCGTTTTTATTGCCTTATTATTGCTGTCAATCTCTTTAGTATTGCCGCTATTATAACCGTTGATATTGCCTTTTTTATACTCGTTATTGCTACATTATTAATGTTATTGTTGCCGTTATTATTGCAATTATTATTGACATTAATGTCGTTTATATTGCCGTTATTATTGCATTTATTATTGCCTTAATTATTGCTATTATTAAGGCCGTTATTGGCGTAATTAATGCAGTTATTATTGCCGATATTTTCTTTATTATTGCCGTTACTATTGCCTTTATTATTGCCATTATTAAGGCCGTTATTGCCGTAATTATAGCAGTTATTATTTCCGTTGTTATTGCCATTATTATTGCCTTTATTGCATTTAATATCAGAGTTATTATTGCCGTCTTTGTCTTTATTATGGTCTACGTTATTGCCATTATTATTGCCGTTTTTATTGCAGTTTTTATTGCCCTTATTGTCGTTATTATTATCGTTATTATTGCCGTTATTAAGGCCGTTATTGCCGTTAATATTGCAGTAATTATTGACGTTATTGTCGTTATTAAGTCCGTTATTATTGCCATTTTTATTACCGTTATTATTGTCTTTAGTATTGCCAATATTACGGCCGTTATTGCCGTTATTATTGCACTTATTATTGCCCTTATTATTGTTATTATTACCGTTATTATGCACTATATTAATGTCGTTGTTACTGCCGTTATTGCAGTTATTATTGCCGTTATTATTGCGGATATTATTGACGTTATTGTCGTTATTATTGCCATTATTACTACCGTTATTATTGCCTTTATTATTGACATTAGTAAGACCGTTATTGCCTTTTTTTTGCAGTTATTATTGCCCTTATTGTCGTTATTATTATCGTCATTATTGCCATTATTAAGGCCGTTATTGCAGTTATTATTGCCGTTATTATTGAAGTTATTTTTGACGTTATTGTCTTTTATATTACCGTCGATATTGCCTTTATTTTTACCGTTCTTATTGCCGTTGTTTTTGCCAATATTATTGCCGTTATTGACTTTATTTTACCGTATTCAAGGCCGTTATTGCCTTTATTATTGCAGTTATCATTGCCGTTGTTATTGCAATTATTATTGTCGTAATTATTGCATTTATTGTTTACATTGATGTCGTTTATATTGCCGTTATTATTGCAGTTATTATTGCCTTTATTGTCTTAATTATTGCCGTTATTATGGTCTTTATTGCCGTTATTATTGCAGTTATTATTGACGTTATTTTCTTTATTATTGCCGATGTTATTGCTATTATTATTGCCGTAATTATTGCAGAGATTATTGCCCTTATTATCGTTATTATTACCGTTTTTACTGTCTTTATTTTTGCCGTTATTAAGGCCGTTATTGCAGTTGTTATTGCCGTTATTATGGCGGATATTATTGACGTTATTGTCTTTATTAAGGCCGTTATTATTGCCTTTATTTTGGCTGTTATTCATGTCGTTATTGCATTTATTATTGAGTTTATATTCTTTATTATTGCCGTCGTTATTGCCATTATTATTGCCGTTTTTATTTCAATTATTATTGCCCTTATTGTCGTTATTATTATTGTTATTATTGCCGTTATTAAGGCCTAATTGCCGTTAATATTGCAGTAATTATTTACGTTATTGTCGTTATTAAGTCCGTTATTATTGCCATTATTATTGCCATTATTAAGGCCTTTATTGCCGTAATTATAGAGGTTATTATTGCCGTTATTGTCTTTATTATTGCGGTTACTTTTTTTGTTTTTATTCTCATTATTATTGACGCTATTGTCTTTAGTATTGTCTTTATAATTGCCGTTGTTTTTGCCATTATTAAGGCAGTTATTGTCGTTATAATTGCCATTATTATTGCGGTTATTATTGCCGTTATTGTCTTTATTATTGCCGTTTTTATTGCCTTATTATTGCTGTCAATCTCTTTAGTATTGCCGCTATTATAACCGTTGATATTGCCTTTTTTATACTCGTTATTGCTACATTATTAATGTTATTGTTGCCGTTATTATTGCAATTATTATTGACATTAATGTCGTTTATATTGCCGTTATTATTGCATTTATTATTGCCTTAATTATTGCTATTATTAAGGCCGTTATTGGCGTAATTAATGCAGTTATTATTGCCGATATTTTCTTTATTATTGCCGTTACTATTGCCTTTATTATTGCCATTATTAAGGCCGTTATTGCCGTAATTATAGCAGTTATTATTTCCGTTGTTATTGCCATTATTATTGCCTTTATTGCATTTAATATCAGAGTTATTATTGCCGTCTTTGTCTTTATTATGGTCTACGTTATTGCCATTATTATTGCCGTTTTTATTGCAGTTTTTATTGCCCTTATTGTCGTTATTATTATCGTTATTATTGCCGTTATTAAGGCCGTTATTGCCGTTAATATTGCAGTAATTATTGACGATATTGTCGTTATTAAGTCCGTTATTATTGCCATTTTTATTACCGTTATTATTGCCTTTAGTATTGCCAATATTACGGCCGTTATTGCCGTTATTATTGCACTTATTATTGCCCTTATTATTGTTATTATTACCGTTATTATGCACTATATTAATGTCGTTGTTACTGCCGTTATTGCAGTTATTATTGCCGTTATTATTGCGGATATTATTGACGTTATTGTCGTTATTATTGCCATTATTACTACCGTTATTATTGCCTTTATTATTGACATTAGTAAGACCGTTATTGCCTTTTTTTTGCAGTTATTATTGCCCTTATTGTCGTTATTATTATCGTCATTATTGCCATTATTAAGGCCGTTATTGCAGTTATTATTGCCGTTATTATTGAAGTTATTTTTGACGTTATTGTCTTTTATATTACCGTCGATATTGCCTTTATTTTTACCGTTCTTATTGCCGTTGTTTTTGCCAATATTATTGCCGTTATTGACTTTATTTTACCGTATTCAAGGCCGTTATTGCCTTTATTATTGCAGTTATCATTGCCGTTGTTATTGCAATTATTATTGTCGTAATTATTGCATTTATTGTTTACTTTGATGTCGTTTATATTGCCGTTATTATTGCAGTTATTATTGCCTTTATTGTCTTAATTATTGCCGTTATTATGGTCTTTATTGCCGTTATTATTGCAGTTATTATTGACGTTATTGCCTTTATTATTGCCGTTGTTATTGCCATTATTATTGCCGTTATTATTGCAGAGTTTATTGCCCCTATTATATTTATTATTACCGTTTTTATTGTCTTTATTTGTGCCGTTTTTAAGGCCGTTATTGCAGTTATTATTGCCGTTATTATTGCCGTTATTATTGCGGATATTATTGACGTTATTGTAGTTATCAAGGCCCTTATTATTGCCGATATTATTACCGTTATTATTGCCTTTATTATTGTCATTATTAAGGCCGTTATTGCCGTAATTATAGCAGTTATTATTGCCGTTATTATTGGAGTTATTATTTACGTTATTATTGCCTTTATTTTTGCTGTTATTCATGTCGTTATTGCAGTTATTATTGATTTTATATTCTTTATTATTGCCGTCGTTATTGCCATTATTATTGTCGTTTTGATTGCAGTTATTATTGCCCTTATTATCGTTATTATTACCTTCATTATTTCCTTTACTATTGTCGTTATTAAGACAGTTATTGCAGTTATTATTGCCGTTATTATTGAAGTTATTATTGACGTTATTGTCTTTAATATTGCCGTCGATATTGCCTTTATTATCACCGTTCTTGTTGTCGTTGTTTTTGCCAATATTATTGCCTTTATTATTGTCGTATTCAAGGCTGATATTGCCATTATTATTGCAGTATTCATTGCCGTAGTTATTGCAATTATTATTGCCGTAATTATTGCATTTATTATTGACATTAATGTCGTTTATATTGCCATTATTATTGCAGTTATTATTTCCTTTATTGTCTTAATTATTGCCGTTTTTATTCCGATTATTATTAGTGTTATTATTGCCTTTAGTATTACCATTTTTAAAGCCGTTATTGCCGTTATTATAACAGTTATTATTGACGATATTGTCTTTATTATTGCCATTATAACTAATATTATTATTGCCTTTATTATTGCAGAGATTATTGCCCTTATCATCGTTATTATGACCGTTTTTAATGTCTTTAATTTTGCCGTTAATAAGGCCGTTATTGCAGTTATTATTGCCGTTATTATTGAAGTTATTATTGACGTTATAGTCTTTAATTTTGCCGTCGATATTGCCATTATTATTACGCTTATTATTGCCGATATTATTGCTGTTGTTATTGCCATTATTATTGCCTTTATTGCCGTTATTATAACAGTTATTATTGACGGT
This sequence comes from Dolichovespula saxonica, assembly GCA_911387935.1. Lineage (NCBI taxonomy): Eukaryota > Metazoa > Arthropoda > Insecta > Hymenoptera > Vespidae > Dolichovespula > Dolichovespula saxonica. The sequence continues at coordinate 478,129 of CAJVQX010000004.1, read as the reverse complement.
ATTGTCTTTATTATGGCCGTTTTTAACGCTATTATTATTGCCGTTATTATTGCAGAGATTATTGCCCTTATTATCGTTATTATTACCGTTTTTATTGCCTTTATTTTTGCCTTTATTAAGACCGTTATTGCAGTTATTATTGCCGTTATTATTGAAGTTATTATTGCCGTTATAGTCTTTAATATGGCCGTCGATATTGCCATTATTATTACCTTTATTATTGCCGTTATTATTGCCATTGTTATTGCCATTATTATTGCCTTTATTGCCTGTAATATCACAGTTATTATTGCCGTTTTTGTCTTTATTATTGTCGACGTTATTGCCATTATTATAGCCGTTTTGATAGCAGTTATTATTGCCCTTATTGTCGTTATTATTATCGTTATAATTGCCGTTTTTAAGGCCGTTATTACCGTTAATATTGCAGTAATTATAGACGTTATTGTCGTTATTAAGTCCGTTATTATTGCCATTATTATAGCAGTTATTATTCTTTTATTATTGCCTTCATTTTTGCCGTTATTCATGTCGTTATTGCAGTTATTATTGATTTTATATTTTTTATTATTGCCGTCGTTATTGCCATTATTATTGCCGTTTTTATTGCAGTTATTATTGCCCTTATTTTTACTGTTAATCAGGCCGTTATTGCAGTTATTATAGCCATTATAATTAACGTAATTATTACCTTTATAATTGGCATTATTAAGTTCGTCATTGCCGTTATTATTGCAAATATTATTGCACTTATTAACGTTATTATTACCGTTATTATTGCTTTTATTATTGCCGTTATTATTCCTTTATTATTGCCGTTGCTAAGGCCGTTATTGCCGTAATTATTGCAGTTGCTATTGCCGATATTGTGTATATTATTGCCGTTAAAATTGCAGTTATTATTGACGTAATTGTCTTAATTAAGGCCGTTAATGCCGTAATTTTAGCAGTTATTATTGCCGTTATTTTCTTTATTATTACCGTTATTATTGCATCTATTATTGCCTTTATTTTCTTTAATTTTGCCGCTAATAATGCCGTTGTTATTGCCATTATTATTGCCGTTATTATTGCGGATATTATTGACGTTATTGTCTTTAGTATTGTCTTTATAATTGCCGTTGCTTTTCCATTATTAAGGCAGTTATTGCCGTTATTATTGCCGTTAATATTGCGGTTATTATTGCCGTTATTGTCTTTATTATTGCCTTTATTGCATTTAATATCACAGTTATTATTGCCGTCTTTGTCTTTATTATGGTCTACGTTATTGCCATTATTATTGCCGTTTTTATCGCAGTTATTATTGCCCTTATTGTCGTTATTATTATCGTTATTATTGCCGTTATTAAGGCCGTTATTGCCGTTATTACTGGCCTTATTATTGCTATTATTAGTGTCTTTATTATTGCCATTATCATTGAAGATATTGCCGTTATTATTGCAACCATTATTGCAGTTATTATTGGCGTTATTGCCTTTATTATTACCGTTATAATTGCCTTTACTTTTGCCGTTATTAATGCCGTTATTGCCTTTAATATTGCAGTTACTATTGCCATTATTAAGGCCGTTATTGCCGTAATTATAGCAGTTATTATTGCCGTTATTGTCTTTATTATTGCGGTTACTATTTTCGTTTTTATTCTCATCATTATTGACGCTATTGTCTTTAGTATTGTCTTTATAATTGCCGTTGCTTTTCCATTATTAAGGCAGTTATTGCCGTTATTATTGCCTTTAATATTGCAGTTATTATTGCCGTTATGTAGGCCGAGATTGCAGTTATTACTGGCCCTTTTATTGCCTTTATTATTGCCATTATTAAAGCCGTTATTGCCGTTATTATAACAGTTATTGTTGACGTTATTGTCTTTAATATTGCCGTTTTTATTCTGATTATTATTAGCGTTATTATTGCCATTATTATAGCAGTTATTATTCTGTTATTATTGCCTTCATTTTTGCCGTTATTCATGTCGTTATTGCAGTTATTATTGATTTTATATTCTTTATTATTGCCGTCGTTATTGCCATTATTATTGTCGTTTTGATTGCAGTTATTATTGCCCTTATTATCGTTATTATTACCTTCATTATTTCCTTTATTATTGTCGTTATTAAGACAGTTATTGCAGTAATTATTGTTGTTATTATTGAAGTTATTATTGCCGTTATTGCCTTTATTATTGACGTATTCAAGGCCGTTATTGACGTTATTATTGCAGTTACCATTGCCGTTGTTATTGCTATTATTATTGCCGTAATTATTTGCATTTATTTTTGACATTAATGCTTTTATATTGCCGTTATTATTGCAGTTTTATTGCATTTATTGTCTTAATTATTGCCGTTATTATGGTCGTTATTGCCGTTATTATTGAAGTTATTATTGACGTTATTGTCTTTATTATTGCCGTTGTTATATTTATTATTATTGCCGTTATTCTCTTTAGTATTGCCTTTTTTATTCTCGTTATTGCTACATGATTAACATGAATGTTGCCGTTATTATTGCAATTATTATTGGCGGTCTCACTGCCGTTGTTATTGCCATTATTATTGCCGTTATTGCCTTTATTATTACCGTTATTATTGCCCTTATTATTGCTGTTATGTAGCCCGATATTGCCGTTATTACTGGCCTTATTATTGCTATTATTATTGGCACTCTCATTGCCGTTATTATTGCCATTATTATTGCCGTTATTGCCTTTATTATTACCGTTATTATTGCCATAATTATTGCCGTTATTGCCTTTATTATTACCGTTATAATTGCCTTTATTATTGCTGTTATTAATGCCGTTATTGCAGTTATTATAGCCATTATTATTAACATTATTATTACCTTTATAATTGGCATTATAACGTACCTCATTGCCGTTATTATTGCAGATATTATTGCACTTATTAACGTTATTATTACCGTTATTATTGCCGTTATGAAGACCGTTATTGCAGTTATTATTGCCGTTATAATAGAAGTTTTTATTAACGTTATTGTCTTTAATTTTGCCGTCGATATTGCCATTATTATTACGATTATTATTGCCGTTATTATTGCTGTTGCTATTGCCATTATTATTGCCTTTATTGCCTTTAATATCACAGTTATTATTGCCGATTTTGTCTTTATTATTGTCGACGTTATTGCCATTATTATTGCCGTTTTTTTGCAGTTATTATTGCCCTTATTATCGTTATTATTATCGTCATTATTGCCGTTATTAACGCCGTTATTGCAGTTAATATTGCAGTAATTATAGACGTTATTGTAGTTATTAAATCCGTTATTATTGCCATTATTATAGCAGTTATTATTGCCGTTATTGTCTTTATTATTGCCGTTGTTATTGCCATTATTATTGCCGTTATTCTCTTTGGTATTGCCATTATTATCACCGTTGAAATTGCCTTTTTTATTCTCTTTATTGCTACATTATTAACGTAATTGTTGCCGTTATTATTGCAATTACTATTGGCGCTCTCTCTGCCATTGTTATTGCCATTATTATTGCCGTTATTGCCTTTATTATTACCGTTATTATTGCCCTTATTATTGCTGTTATGTAGCCCGATATTGCCGTTAGTACTGGCCATATTATTGCTATTATTATTATTTTTATTATTGCTATAATTTTTGCCGTTATTTCCTTTATTATTACCGTTATAATTGCATTTATTATTGACGTTATTAATGCCGTTATTGCCGTTAATATTGCAGTTATTATTGCCGTTATGTAGGCCGATTTTCCAGTTATTACTGTCCTTTTTATTGCCTTTATTATTGCCATTATTAAAGCCGTTATTGCCGTTATTATAACAGTTATGGTTGACGTTATTGTCTATATTATTGCGTTGTTATTGCCATTATTATTGCCGTTATTATGGCAGAGATTATTGCCATATTATAGTTATTATTACCGTTTTTATTGTCTTTACTTTTACCGTTATTAAGGTCGCTATTGCAGTTATTATTGGCTTTATTATAGTGGATATTATTGACGTTATTGTCCTTATTATGTCCGATATTATTACCGTTATTATTGCCTTTATTATTGCCATTATTAAGGCTGTTATTGCCGTAAGTATAGCAGTTATTATTGCCGTTATTATTGGAGTTATTATTTACGTTATTATTGCCTTTATTTTTGCTGTTATTCATGTCGTTATTGCAGTTATTATTGATTTTATATTCTTTATTATTGCCGTCGTTATTGCAATTATTATTGTCGTTTTGATTGCAGTTATTATTGCCATTATTATCGTTATTATTACCTTCATTATTTCCTTTACTATTGTCGTTATTAAGACAGTTATTGCAGTTATTATTGTCGTTATAATTGATGTTATTATTAACGTTATTGTCTTTGATATTGCCGTCGATATTGCCATTATTATTACCTTTATTATTGCCGTTATTATTGCCGTTGTTATTGCCATTATTATTGCCTTAATTGCCTTTAATATCACAGTTATTATTGCAGTCTTTGTCTGTATTATTGTCGACGTTATTGCCATTATTATTGCCGTTTTTATCGCAGTTATTATTGCCCTTATTGTCGTTATGATTATCGTTATTATTGCCGTTATTGAGGCCGTTATTGCAGTTATTATTGCCGTTATTATTGAAGTTATTATTGACGTTATTGTCTTTTATATTACCGTAGATATTGCCTTTATTATTACCGTTCTTATTGCCGTTGTTTTTGCCAATATTATTGCCGTTATTGCCTTTATTTTGCCGTATTCAAGGCCGTTATTGCCTTTATTATTGCAGTTATCATTGCCGTTGTAATTGCAAATATTATTGTCGTAATTATTGCATTTATTGTTGACATTGATGTCGTTTATTTTGCCGTTATTATTGCACTTACTATTGCCCTTATTATTGCAGATATTATTGACTTTATTGACGTTAAAATTGCCTTTATTATTGCCATAATTATTAGTGTTATTATTGCCTTTATTATTGCCATTATTAATGCCGTTATTGCCATTATTATTGCAGTTATTTTTACTGTTATTGTCTTTATTATTATCTATATTATTGCCGTTGTTATTGCCATTATTATTGCCGTTATTATTCCAGAGATTATTGACCCTATTATAGTTGTTATTACCGTTTTTATTGTCTTTATTTTTGCCGTTATTAAGGCCGTTATTGCAGTTGTTATTGCCGTTATTATTGCGGATATTATTGACGTTATTGTCTTTATTAAGGCCGTTATTATTGCCTTTATTTTGGCTGTTATTCATGTCGTTATTGCATTTATTATTGAGTTTATATTCTTTATTATTGCCGTCGTTATTGCCATCATTATTGCCGTTTTTACTTCAATTATTATTGCCCTTATTGTCGTTATTATTATCGTTATTATTGCCGTTATTGAGGCCGTTATTGCCGTTAATATTGCAGTAATTATTTACGTTATTGTCATTATTAAGTCTGTTATAATGGCCATTATTATTACCGTTATTATTGCCTTTATTATTGCCATTATTAAAGCCGTTATTGCCGTAATTATAGCAGTTATTATTGCCGTTATTGTCTTTATTATTGCCCTTTTTATTGCCTTATTATTGCCGTTAATCTCTTTAGTATTGCCGCTATTATAACCGTTGATATTGCCTTTTTTATTCTCGTTATTGCTACATTATTAACGTTATTGTTGCCGTTATTATTGCAATTATTATTGTCATTAATGTCGTTTATATTGCCGTTATTATTGCAGTTATTATTGCCTTTATTATTGCTATTATTAAGGCCGTTATTGGCGTAATTATTGCAGTTATTATTGCCGTTATTTTCTTTATTATTGCCGTTATTATTGCCTTTATTATTGCAATTATTAAGGCCGTTATTGCCGTAATTATAGCAGTTATTATTGCCGTTGTTATTGCCATTATTATTGCCTTTATTGCATTTAATATCACAGTTATTATTGCCGTCTTTGTCTTTATTATGGTCTACGTTATTGCCATTATTATTGCCGTTTTTATCGCAGTTATTATTGCCCTTATTGTCGTTATTATTATCGTTATTATTGCCGTTATTAAGGCCGTTATTGCCGTTATTACTGGCCTTATTATTGGTATTATTAGTGTCTTTATTATTGCCATTATCATTGAAGATATTGCCGTTATTATTGCAACCATTATTGCAGTTATTATTGCCGTTATTGCCTTTATTATTACCGTTAAAATTGCCTTTACTTTTGCCGTTATTAATGCCGTTATTGCCTTTAATATTGCAGTTATTATTGCCGTTATGTAGGCCGATATTGCAGTTATTACTGGCCTTTTTATTGCCTTTATTATTGCCATTATTAAAGCCGTTATTGCCGTTATTATAACAGTTATTGTTGACGTTATTGTCTTTAATATTGCCGTTTTTATTCTGATTATTATTAGCGTTATTATTGCCATTATTATAGCAGTTATTATTCTGTTATTATTGCCTTCATTTTTGCCGTTATTCATGTCGTAATTGCAGTTATTACTGATTTTATATTCTTTATTATTGCCGTCGTTATTGCCATTATTATTGTCGTTTTTATTGTAGTTATTATTGCCGTTATTATTAAAGTTATTATTGACGTTATTATTGCCTTTATTTTTGCTGTTATTCATGAGGTTATTGCAGTTATTATTGATTTTATATTCTTTATTATTGGCGTCGTTATTGCCAATATTATTGTCGTTTTTATTACAGTTATTATTGCCCGTATTATCGTTAATATTACCTTCATTATTTCCTTTATTATTGCCGTTATTAAGACCGTTATTTGAGTTATTATTGCCGTTATTATGGAAGTTATTATTGACGTTATTGTCTTTAATATTGCCGTCGATATTGTCTTTATTATTACCGTTCTTGTTGCCGTTGATTTTGACAATATTACTGCCTTTATTAGTCTAGTATTCAAGTCCGATATTGCCGTTATTATTACACTATTCATTGCCGTAGTTATTGCAATTATTATTGCCGTAATTATTGCATTTATTATTGACATTAATGCTTTTTATATTGCCATTATTATTGCAGTTATTATTTCCTTTATTGTCTTAATTATTCCCGTTTTTATTCCGATTATTATTAGTGTTATTATTGCCTTTATTATTACTGTTACGTCCCACTCGGCACGGGCCTTAAAAAAAAGAACTATGCTCTTTCCTTCAAGGAGCTCCTGCTTCAATGGGATATTTGCCCAATTCGGCCGTTACCTACTACGCGTAGTTCGTGGCACGGGACGGGCTTAACGATAGATTATGTCTTTGATAAGGATGATTCTGTTACGTCCCACTCGGCACGGGCCTTAAAAAAAAGAACTATGCTCTTTCCTTCAAGGAGCTCCTGCTTCAATGGGATATTTGCCCAATTCGGCCGTTACCTACTACGCGTAGTTCGTGGCACGGGACGGGCTTAACGATAGATTATGTCTTTGATAAGGATGATTCACTTACCTTTAATGCTTCTCTCCGTACAATTCTAAATAGCGAGCTGTTCGCGGGTCGCTCGGTGGCAGCTGTCCGGCAACGAAGGTACACTCCGGGCAGTTGATCGGTACGAGCCGATATTCAGTAACTCTGCAAGATGGAGACCTCAGGTCCTGCTGAGTATCGGGCCTGGGATGGCAGAGTGTGGTGTCCTCGATGATCCTAGGTCTACAGGCCGACGGGTCGATGCCCAAGTTAGCCAGATGGTTTGTACCGCTATAATAGTTCGCGAGTAGACGCCGGAGACTATGTTTGCGTCCGCCCCGACGTGTTTTCGGCATACGTATTCTATAGGATGCAACGGGACCTTTTAGGATGATTGAACCCGAGCGCTTCGTACGCTCCGATAGTTCTATGAAGAATGAACCCGGGCGATTCGTACGCCCCGATAGTTCTATGATTTAGGAGTATGAACCCGGGCGATTCGTACGCCCCGATAGTTCTAAGACTTGGAAAGAGTGAACCCGGGCGATTCGTACGCCCCGATAGTTCTAGGATAAAAGGTTGGAAAATGCGGAGAGAGATGAAGAGCTTGTCGACCACACGTCGGTTCAGGAACACGTAGATAATACGAGTCGCGAATGAGTAGTGACCGGGGTCCCGACTAATGAAACACAGACTTCTACTAATTCTAATTTATTCTAAGTTTAAATTATAATATGAATAGAATTGATACAGCGTAAAAGACTCTCCCGCGATTATTGTTCGAAACGTCCGTCGAGGTGATTCGTAGAAAATCTGTAGTCGAAAAAATCCGTCGTGTGTTGCTCTGCAGCTCCTTATATACTGAATCTTAGCGGCGGCGGCTCGTGGCGAAGCGGCGGCGGCTCGTAGCGAAGCGGCGGCGGCTCGTAGCGAAGCGGCGGCGGCTTGGCTCTAAAAGGATGGTGATTGGCTGCCGTCTTCCCTTCTCTCGTCCTTGTTGGCGGTGGTGGGGTAGCGTGCGATGGTCCTGTGCGCGTTGAGCTGAAGCGCGTACTAGCGGTGGTAGGGATGAGCGTCTTGGCGTTTGTTACGTCCCACTCGGCACGGGCCTTAAAAAAAAGAACTATGTTCTTTCCTTCAAGGAGCTCCTGCTTCAATGGGATATTTGCCCGATTCGGCCGTTACCTACTACGTGTAGTTCGTGGCTCGGGACGGGCTTAACGATAAATTATGTCTTTGACGAGAGGATGATTTACTTACCCTTAATGCTTCTTTCCATATAATTCTAGATAGCGAGCTGTTCGAGGGTCGCTTGGTGGTAGCTGTCCGGCAACGAAGGTACACTCCGGGCAGTCGATCGGTACGAGCCGATATTCAATAACTCTGCAAGATGAAGACCTCAGGTCCTGCTGAGTATCGGGCCTGGGATGGCAGAGTGTGGTGTCCTCGATGATCCTAAGTCTGCAGGCCGACGGGTCGATGCCCAAGTTAGCCAGATGGTTTGTACCGTTATAATAGTTCGCGAGTAGTCGCCGGAGACGATGCTTGTGTCCGCCCCGACGTGTTTTCGGCATACGTATTCTCTAGGATACAACGGGACCTTCTAGGATGATTGAACCCGAGCGATTCGTACGCTCCGTTAGTTCTATGAAGAATGAACCCGGGCGATTCGTACGCCCCGATGGTTCTATGATTTAGGAATATGAACCCGGGCGATTCGTACGCCCCGATAGTTCTAAGACTTGGAAAGAGTGAACCCGGGCGATTCGTACGCCCCGATAGTTCTATGATAAAAGGTTGGAAAATGCGGAGAGAGATATGAAGAGCTTGTCGACCACACGTCGGTTCAGGAACACGTAGCTAATACGAGTCGCGAACGAGTAGTGACCGGGGTCCCGACTAATGAAACTCAGACGTCTACTACTAATAATTATTTATTCTAAATTTAAAATTATACTACGAATAGAATTGATACAGTGTAAAAAGACTCTCTCGCGATTATTGGTTGGAACTAGCGTCCGTCGAAGTAAATCGTAGAAAATCTGATGCCGGAATAACCATCGTGTGCTGCTCTGCAGCTCCTTATATACAAGTCCCAGCGGCGGCGGCTTGTGGCTTTGGCGGCGGCTTGTGGCTTTGGCGGTGGCGGTTTGTTGCTTTGGCGGCGGCTCGGTTCTTGGAAGATGGTGACTGGCTGCCGTCTTTCTTTCTTTCGTCCTTCCTGGATGGTCTATAGTGATGCGTGCAACGGCTTTGTGTGCTTTGGTGCGAGGCGCTTACTGGTAGTAGTGAGGATGCGTCTCGGTGTTGTCGGCTCGTAGCCATCGGATTACCGCTTGTGTGTGGGTCCAGGTCCGTGTGCGAGTCTATGGCATTGCGTGGTGGTCCGTGTCTCTCCCTAAGGCGCACGTGGTGACCACTTGTGGAGTAGTACGGCGTGTGTGTGTGCCCGGCGACCGCGTTGTTTTCCCTTGGGCGTACGTGGTAACCGTTCGGCGACTATTTAGCACGTACTCTCCATTTGCGGCCATGTGTACTCGGTCGTTTACGGCTTTCCCTTTGCGGCGTGTCATCATGACTTGTATACGAGCTTCCTTTACGTAAGACGCATTGTTGTTTGTCTGGCGCGACGCTTTGTGTTTTTCCGCGTATGACGCATCATTGTAGAATTACAAATATATGTATATGTATTGTTTACAATATTTAAGCGTAAGGTATCTCCCTTGAAACTTATGTTATAGGTGTGTATTATAATAGTGGTTAGTATTGTAAAGATGACTCCCTTTATGTCGGGCACGAACGTGTGAAATATAATATTGTTAGTAAATGGTTAGTTATATTGAGTTTTTATTAAATTACGTATCATTTGTACTATAATAAAAGACTCCCTATATAGCGGGCACGAGGACTTACATGTGCTAATAATAAAAGACTCCCTATATAGCGGGCACGAGGACTTCTTTATGTATTTTATATGTCCATACGTCGGGTGACGTAACACCTCCCTCCTTATAAAAAAATGTACGTAGTTATACGTGCATTTTGAATGTCGGCTCCTCTTGCAAGTATCTGCTATTCGAAGGGTAGGGTGGTGGTGGCGTCCTTTGGTTTTGTCGTAGGTAGCTCTATTGTTTCAGCATCTTCTGGCGGGTTTTGGTCGTTCTCCGCTTTTTCTTCCTTTGTTGACTTGGCAAGGTGAAGCTAAAGATGCGTAAGCGAACCCCAATGGCTCCCATTAGATGAATACTTCAACCGTAAGTGTTATGCATAGCCGTGGATGACGGTGTCTGTTACATATTTTATTGATCGGAGGATCATGAGTATCGTTTTTATGACTCCGGCGCTTGCTGATCCGAATGTCACAAACGCTCCCCAAAAGTCGTTGGCCTGTGTTACGACGTCGTTCCAGGTACCGTATAGATTGCTATATTGCGAGCCCTTGCAGGCTCCGCCTGTACTGACGAACCCACTTATGGTCAAGCTGTGTAGGTGCGTGCTGTTCCTTTTCGTCTCATTATGAGGCTGTTGGGACCCAAAGATAGGCTTCTGGAGACTATTCCTTGTTCGCATAGGCGTTGGGTGAGCGGATGAATGTATTCGTGTTGGCCATTGTGCACTATTGAGACGTGCGAGTACACTTCGCAGTGATAGATGGTCCTATCGGTCCTTTCTTTACACTGGATGGCATTTATTGAATGGTATTCAGACACGTATAGTTCTTGGCTTGTTGGTTGAAGATTCTTCTTTGGTTTTGATGCTTGTTTTCTTTACAGAAAATATGACGCTTTGCTCGGACTGCGGTGACTTATGTTATACTAATAAAAATAAAATAAAGAGGAGACACCTTAACGACCGTCGTCCTAGACTCTTAGATCTACTGTGGCTTCATGCTGTACCGTGTCAACCGTTAGTCGGTTTTATAGAGTCCTGGACGAAGGTTTTGACTTATTTTCTAACTTTATTTAATTTTAATCTGTCCGTATGAACGACAGAGAGGCCTTTTGGCGTTTCTATTTTTACATTGTTATTATTTAAAATTTGTATGATCTTATACGGTCCTTCGTACTGGCTGTCTAACTTGCCTTTGATTTTTCCCTTTAGGAGGTATACGGAGTCGCCCATTGAGAAGTTCACCACCCTCTGTTTTTTATCGTAATAATTTTTAGATTTTATTTTCGCGCGTTCGAGGTTCTCTTTGGCGGCCTCCTGCGATTTCTGTAACTGTTCCGTCAATTCAGCCAAGTACGATGCGTATGTTTCGTCCTTTAAGTCGTTAAGTGTGCTTTCGTTCGGAGTTTTCGCTAACTGGCCAAAGATTAATTCGTGTGGAGTGTATTGTGTACCTTCATGTATACTTGTATTATAGGAAAACATCGCTATATCGACCCAATCGTCCCATTCAGAATTATCCTTTATGAAGTGTTTCAAAAATTCTGCTAACACGTGGTGTGAGCGTTCTATTGATCCGTTGGATTGCGGTCGATAAGCGGTGGTTTGGTATGTTTCTATTCTAAATTTCTTGGCCACTGCTTTCATCAATTCTGATAAGAAAGCAGTACCTTGATCAGTTAGTATCCCTTTCGGGCTGCCGAATTTACATATTAAATTTTTTATAAATGCGTCAGCTATTTCGACCGAAGAAGCTTGTTGTAGTGGTACCGCTATAGAATATTTGGTAAGGAGATCTTGTATTGTTAAAATGTAATTATTGCCTAGTTTACTAGTAGGCATCGGTCCTATTATATCCATCGAAATTTTGTCGAAGGCCCTTCCTGGTGTGTCGGTAAGGGTCATCGGTTGTCTGGTTTTTTGTCGAACAAGTTTCTTGGTTTGACAGCTGCGGCAGTTTTGGACGAAGTTTTGTATATCTGTTTTAAGGTTAGGCCAGTAGTATCGTTGTTTTATACGCCAATACGTCTTAGTGACTCCTTTGTGACCTCCCATTGGAGTAGCATGATTGTCATGGATAATTTGGACGCGTTCGATCTCCCTGGGTATTACGATTTCATGTTTTAATATAATAATTTTTGTTTTGTGACCCGCGAAGATCGAACTTATCTTGCGTTTAATGTTTATCCATGGTACGTCTGCTATATTGTCCCTTGAAATAGCTATTGTCTCTAAATTCAATTCAATTGCCGCGTCCAAAAGAGAATGTAATACTTCATCTAGAATTTCTAGTTGAATAGAGACGGATGTTCTCTCCTGGACGGGTAACGCGATGAGGTATCTATTGTCCCGTTTTGTAATCTTTACTCTACCAAGCGTTACGTCGGTAATGTTTGGTAGTCTTTTATTGTCGGCAAGTTCTTTAGCTCCTTTGTCAATAGGAGTTCCGGTCTTTGTCACAAAAAATGCTATGTGTCCTTTGTGCATTGTTATTCTGTCTTTTATTTCTATAATATTACTTTCGTAGCGTGATAGATCCAGTTCGTCGTCGTTCGTTTCGTCTGTATCGTTTATGTTTATGTTTATGTTAGGTATTTCCGTTTCACGTGCGGTCTCGGTTTTTGATATTTCTTGCATGCGACGTCTCTTAGTGAGCGACGAGAATATTTCGTCGTCACTCGAGCTGGTCCCTGCTATCGGAAGGATCTGTTTACTCAACTCTATAGGGTTACGCGATAGCGCGTCGGCATTGACGTTTCGTTTTCCGGCTTTGTAGACAATGTCGTATTCATACTCGGCGAGTTTGAGTCGCCATCTAATAAGCCGAGACGTCGGGTCTTTTACAGAATTTAACCACACTAGCGGACGGTGGTCAGTGATTAAACTGAATTTACGACCGTATAGATAAGGTCGGAAGTAATTAACAGCGTATATAATGGCAAGCAGCTCTTTTTCTATTGTTGAATAATTTTGTTCCGCTTGATTTAAGATCCTTGACGTGTAGGATATGGGCAGATCTTTACCGATTTCTCCCTGACTGAGAATTCCCCCGATCGCGTAATTTGATGCGTCGGTAGTTACTAGGAAAGGCTTTGTAAAATCAGGGAATTGCAAAAGCGGTTGCTCACACAAAAGGCTTGTTAAAGTTTTGAATGCCTTGTTTTGAGCGTCTTCCCATTTAAATGGTACGTCTTTTTTTAAGAGGTTTGTCAGCGGTTTACTTGTACCTGAGAAGTTTGGTATGAAGCGTCGATAATAACCTGCCAGTCCCAGGAATTGTTTTATGTTCTTTGCATTCTTTGGCGTCGGGAAGTTCTTGACTGCTTCTATTTTTCCTGGGTCTGGTTTCACTCCATCCGCGCTAATGATATGCCCGAGATATACAACTTCCTTCCTGAGAAGATTGCATTTCTCGGGTTGTAATTTTAGATTGGCGTCACGGAGACGCGCACATAAATTTCGGTATTTCAAAAGGTGCTCTTGTAGCGAGCTGGAGTATATGACTATGTCATCTAGGTAAACGAATAATCCGTTACCTTGCAATCCGGTCAGGACATTGTTCATCAAGCGTTGGAAGGTGGAAGGAGCGTTTTTGAGACCAAAGGGCATACGTTTAAATTCGTAATGCCCGAATGGCGTGGAGAAAGCCGTTTTCGGCGCGTCTTCTTTGTCCATGCCGATCTGATGGAAACCTGATGCGAGATCGAACGTACTAAAATATTTCGCGCTTCCTAATTGATCTAATATTTCTGTTATGTTCGGCAGTGGATAACTGTCTTTAATAGTTTTTTCGTTTAATATCCGGTAGTCGATGACTAATCTCCATCTTTTATTCCCTTTTGCGTCCGGTTTCTTCGGAACTATCCATAGTGGAGAATTATACGGAGACGTAGATGATTTGATTACATTGTTTTCTAGAAGTTCTCCTATCTGTTTGTTTATCTCCTCCTTATGGATGGGCGGGAAGCGGTACTGTCGGACATTTACTGGAATAGAGTCCACTGTCTCTATTTTGTGTGTTACGGTGTCGGAGTACGTCAGTCTGTCGCCCGGCAGGTGAAATAAATCTATGGATTCTCTGATCATATCTTTTGCTACGGATTTCTCTTCATCATTCAGTTCGTCCAAGTTAATGTTCTGTAGGGCTAGTACGTAACGTTCGTCTGTCTTTTTTGTGTATTTGCAGGATTTGGAATGGGTAATGTGAGTAGGGAGGACGGTATGTTGGGTCTCGGTTTCCTGCTCGAATTTGTTATTCTTTATTTTTATTTTACAGACATTGCTCGTTCGCCCCGGAATAGTTATCTCCTTTGATTGAGCAAAGGGCATAACTATTCCGTGCCACTTTATAGATTCTCTCTCATAATCGATTTTGGCTGTTTTATGAAGGAAGTCGGAGCCCAAAATACCGTCGTAGGGGATAGGAAAGGAATTTGGTACCAGTTGGAATTTAACCGGGTAGCCGTGAATGTGTACGGTCACCGAACCGTATGTGGTAACAGTTTTGTCGGTGATACCGATCAGTCTGACCTTGTCGTTTTCGTCACATAGTATGTCTCCATTTGCCATTGTTATTTTTAATATGTTTAGTTCCGAACCCGTGTCGATTAAAAATTCTGTTTCCTTGGCTAAATCGTCGGAAGAAAGGACGATAGACGGAGAGGTGCATTCTTCCTTTAATTGGAAGAAGTAGACGCGAGTGGCTTCTCTTCCTTTATTGTTCGTACTGGGCGCGCTGACGCGGTCTCTGCGGGTGCGCCCTTCCCCAGAGACGTCAATTCGTTTCCCGACTGGGTTTCCCTCCACTTTTTCTTTCGGCATTCCTCTATCGTATGTCCGATGTGCTTACAATACGAGCATTTCTTTATATACCTTTGGTCTCGTGACGAGGGAGGGGAGTAGTGAGAGGATGGAGAGGATTGACGGGAGTTCTCGGGAGGTGGAGTGTAAGGTTCTTGAACTTGTGTCTGTGACCGGCGTTGCAGGTCACGCGATTTCCTATAACATTGTGCTTGAGTGTGACCGATCCTCTTGCAATAAGAACATGCATCTGGGTCCGGAGGAGGTCTAGTAGGCCGGGTATTGGGTTTACTATTTCTTTTTGATTCATAATAATAATAATCCATTGGTCTTTCTTGATAGGCCTTAGTCTTGTATTGTGGCCGCGGCCTTGCCAGACCTCGTCTGTCCCATTCATGTTGTATAGACGAATGTAGCTGAATCGCCTTATCGTATGCGTCGCTTAGGTCTCCGCACCGTAAGTCGTTTAGATACGGGTGATAATCTAATGGTAGACCCGAACAAAAACTTTTTAGAGCCAATTCGTCTATTTCCTGTTTTTTACTTTCTGTAAGCCCTCCCCAGAATCTTTCTTCGTCAAGGAGACTTTCGTGTAAGTCTTGTACGCGACCGATGTAATCTATTATCGGTTCATTTTCGGACATAAGCACGTTTCTTAGTTCAGTCCTATAAAAATCTAACGAGTAGTATGTCCCCAAAGTTTGCCTGAGTCTGCTGCCTAATTCAAGCATTGTTCTAGGATGGTGTCTCTCGATCGCGACATAAGCGGAATCCTGTAGTTTCCTTATCGCGGCTAGAGTAAACAGTTCCTCCGGATAGGTGGGGATCATTTGACGTGCGCGTTTGCATGCTCTAATGTAAGAAGATAAAGGCATATTTTTTCCGTCGTACCGTGGAATAGATGCTAGAGCTTCGCTAACCTGATGATTAGGCAAGTGAAGCTGATTTTCCGTTCGTAGCGCGACGATTTCTCTCATTAGGAACGCGAGAGTATCTGTTTCTCCCAATTTTGCTTCCTCGGATGTGGTACGGAGAGTTTCTTCGCGTTCGCGTAGTCTTTGTTCGCGTTCGAAAAGGTCGCGTTCCCGCGAATCTAACTGAGCCATTGTATTGGCTATACGCCGCCTTTCGTCGGGGCTTATTTCGTCTGTTTGACGCGTGGTCATGCTGCGCGTTTCAATGCGATCGCTCCTCTCAATTGACATAATGTATCGTTAGTTTCCCGGCCGATGCACCAATTTTGTTGTTACGTCCCACTCGGCACGGGCCTTAAAAAAAAGAACTATGTTCTTTCCTTCAAGGAGCTCCTGCTTCAATGGGATATTTGCCCGATTCGGCCGTTACCTACTACGTGTAGTTCGTGGCTCGGGACGGGCTTAACGATAAATTATGTCTTTGACGAGAGGATGATTTACTTACCCTTAATGCTTCTTTCCATATAATTCTAGATAGCGAGCTGTTCGAGGGTCGCTTGGTGGTAGCTGTCCGGCAACGAAGGTACACTCCGGGCAGTCGATCGGTACGAGCCGATATTCAATAACTCTGCAAGATGAAGACCTCAGGTCCTGCTGAGTATCGGGCCTGGGATGGCAGAGTGTGGTGTCCTCGATGATCCTAAGTCTGCGGGCCGACGGGTCGATGCCCAAGTTAGCCAGATGGTTTGTACCGTTATAATAGTTCGCGAGTAGTCGCCGGAGACGATGCTTGTGTCCGCCCCGACGTGTTTTCGGCATACGTATTCTCTAGGATACAACGGGACCTTCTAGGATGATTGAACCCGAGCGATTCGTACGCTCCGATAGTTCTATGAAGAATGAACCCGGGCGATTCGTACGCCCCGATGGTTCTATGATTTAGGAATATGAACCCGGGCGATTCGTACGCCCCGATAGTTCTAAGACTTGGAAAGAGTGAACCCGGGCGATTCGTACGCCCCGATAGTTCTATGATAAAAGGTTGGAAAATGCGGAGAGAGATATGAAGAGCTTGTCGACCACACGTCGGTTCAGGAACACGTAGCTAATACGAGTCGCGAACGAGTAGTGACCGGGGTCCCGACTAATGAAACTCAGACGTCTACTACTAATAATTATTTATTCTAAATTTAAAATTATACTACGAATAGAATTGATACAGTGTAAAAAGACTCTCTCGCGATTATTGGTTGGAACTAGCGTCCGTCGAAGTAAATCGTAGAAAATCTGATGCCGGAATAACCATCGTGTGCTGCTCTGCAGCTCCTTATATACAAGTCCCAGCGGCGGCGGCTTGTGGCTTTGGCGGCGGCTTGTGGCTTTGGCGGTGGCGGTTTGTTGCTTTGGCGGCGGCTCGGTTCTTGGAAGATGGTGACTGGCTGCCGTCTTTCTTTCTTTCGTCCTTCCTGGATGGTCTATAGTGAAGCGTGCAACGGCTTTGTGTGCTTTGGTGCGAGGCGCTTACTGGTAGTAGTGAGGATGCGTCTCGGTGTTGTCGGCTCGTAGCCATCGGATTACCGCTTGTGTGTGGGTCCAGGTCCGTGTGCGAGTCTATGGCATTGCGTGGTGGTCCGTGTCTCTCCCTAAGGCGCACGTGGTGACCACTTGTGGGGTAGTACGGTGTGTGTGTGTGCCCGGCGACCGCGTTGTTTTCCCTTGGGCGTACGTGGTAACCGTTCGGCGACTATTTAGCACGTACTCTCCATTTGCGGCCATGTGTACTCGGTCGTTTACGGCCTTCCCTTTGCGGCGTGTCATCATGACTTGTATACGAGCTTCCTTTACGTAAGACGCATTGTTGTTTGTCTGGCGCGACGCTTTGTGTTTTTCCGCGTATGACGCATCATTGTAGAATTACAAATATATGTATATGTATTGTTTACAATATTTAAGCGTAAGGTATCTCCCTTGAAACTTATGTTATAGGTGTGTATTATAATAGTGGTTAGTATTGTAAAGATGACTCCCTTTATGTCGGGCACGAACGTGTGAAATATAATATTGTTAGTAAATGGTTAGTTATATTGAGTTTTTATTAAATTACGTATCATTTGTACTATAATAAAAGACTCCCTATATAGCGGGCACGAGGACTTACATGTGCTAATAATAAAAGACTCCCTATATAGCGGGCACGAGGACTTCTTTATGTATTTTATATGTCCATACGTCGGGTGACGTAACACGTTACTTTGCTTGGCGTCAGCTGAATTCCGCGTGTGTGTGTTGGCCTAGGCCCGTGTGTGTGTTAGCTGTGCCATGTATCTTGTAACTTCGGAATTCTGAGTCCGTTCTGCAGACGCGCGTGATGACCACTTGTGGAGAGGTGCCGTAAGTGCCTGGTGGCCGCGTGCTTTCCCTAAGGCGCACGTGGTGGCCATGTGTGGGCGAAGGACCGGCTAGTCGGCGTTTACTTTCAGTCTCTTGTTAGGACTTTTGGTGACCTAAAGGCGCTTGTTAGGACTTCGCGTATATTATAAATGTGTGTGTTAAATACGTATCGATTATTATGTATCTATTATTTATAGGTAATTATTATATATGCATGTTCTAATCGTAAGGTGTTCCCCAGTGTAAATATAATATTTGTTAGTGTTGTAAAAGTTACTCCCTTCATGTCGGGCACGAATGTGTAAATTATAATATTGTTAATAAATGATATCAACTATACTATGAGTAATACATGATTTAATAAAAGACTCCCTATATAGCGGGCACGAGGAAATTACACGTGATAATAAAAGACTCCCTATATAGCGGGCACGAGGAGTATCTCTTTATATATTTTATAAGTCCGTACGTCGGGTGACGTAACACTTCCCCCCTTATAATAAAATGTACGTAGTTATACGTGCATTTTGAAGGCTGATTCTTCTTGTAAGTACTTACTAATTGAAGGGAAAGTGTTTACGGCTTCTTTCTGTCCTGTCGTAGGTGGTTCTATCGCGTCAGCATCTTCTGGCGGTTTTTGTTCGCTCTCCACCTTCTCTTCCGTTGGTGACTTAGCGAGGTGGAGCAAAAGGTGTGTAAGTGAGCCCCAAAGTGCTCCTAGTAAATGAATACTCCAACCATAGATGCTATGTAGTGCATAGCCGTGGATGACGGTGTCTGCTACATATTTTATCAATCGGAGGATCATGAGTATCGCTATGACTCCGGCGCTTGCTGATCCGAATGTCACGAACGCTCCCCATAGTCGTTGGCCTGTGCTGGTCGCTATTTTGTCTAATGCTTCTTCGTCCATAAGGTTGTATAGCGAGATCTGTCCCTTTGGTATGTGTTGTCCGCTGACTCCACGTAATAGTGTGTTCAAAACAGCGGGTTTTTCCGCAGGTTCCATGATATGCGAACGTAGTTTATTTAGATCTTCGTTGGAGTAGATTCCGCTCGTTGCCAAATGTTGCGGGCTGATGTATTTCCATTGTGGTTTTGTTAATGGCTGAATCGTCGGCGGTGGTACGCTTTCAACGAGTTTCGGTGTTATTCTGTACCATGATCCATGTAGTAGGTACATTGCTGGTAGTAGCTCGTTGCAATCCGCCATTGCTGCTTCTTGTGTGATGATATGGGTTTTTGGTGTTAGGAAGCAAGACTGATTGCGGTAAGTTATTGGTAGGCTTTTGTAGCAGTTTTCCGTAGAGCGTACTTTTATTTCCACCGGTGTACATTTAATCAAGTGTATTACTTCTCCCGCTATCACTGCCATATAACCTGGTTCTTTCATGAAGGAATATGCGGTTTCATCAGGAGACAAGTTTGCTAAGGATAAAGCGTTCTTCAAAATTTGTCTCTCGAGCGCACATTTCTGGCGGGTTATGTCTATATATAAATCAGTAAGTTGTGTTTTTAAATGGCGTTCGACGTATATGAATTTAGAATTTATATATGCGAAGATGTCTAAATTTTCTACAGGGGTTTTTGTCTTAGCTTTGAAGATTCTTCCAGGAGAGGTTTCCAATATGAAAAGTTTCGGATGTTCGGTACGGATGATCGTATATCCGCACAGTGTAAATTCTTCTGTTTTTGTAAGTGCGAAGGTGACATCCTTGGACGTAACTGTGTATAGGACTGGTCCTTTTACTGGTCCTTTAGTTGTGAGTTTTGTTGCGAGGCCTTCGTACAAAACGTCGTATTCATTGAATCCGCAACTATCCGAAGGTAGAGTTTCCCAAAAGTTTTCGGCTCCTCCTTCGTCTTGACAATTTTCGGCTGTGTAAGCGCAGATGGTACCCGATTGCAGATGTATCTGGTCTGCTTTGATGGAGGCGGCTGCATAGTAGTCTTTCAAGGTGACTTCTACCGAGGCCTGTACAACGACGTCGTCCCAGGTACCATAGGGGTCGCTATATTGCGAGCCCTTGCAGGCTCCGTCTGTACCGACGGATCCACTTATGGTCAGGCTGTGAAGGTGCGTGCTGTTTCTCTTAAGTCCCGTTATGAGGCTGTTGGGGCCCAGAGATAGGCTTCCGGTGACTTGCGCTTGTTCGCATAGGCGTTGGGTGAGCGGATGAATGTATTCGCGTCGGCCATTGTGTACGATTGAAACGTGCGAGTACATTCCGCAGTGATAGATGGTCCTATCGATCCTCACTTTACATTGTATTACATTTATTGGGTGGTATTCAGACACTTGTAGTAATTGAATGTATAGTTCTTGGCTTGTTGGTTGGAGATTCGGCGTCTCGCATTCAGAGACGTCCAGCAACGAGAATGTAGTCACGTTGAGTGAGGAACCGGCACAGTCGTATCCGGTTAGGCTCTGCGTAGTTCCTACTATTGTAAGTAGTATAACGAATGATAATTTCTTCATTATGATTCGAGGTTTCTTCTTTAGCTTCGATGCTTTTGCTTCTTTATGGACAATTGACGCTCTGCTCGGACTGGAGTGACTTATATTATAATGAAAATGGAGGGGAGACACCTTATCGACCGTCGTCCCGGACTCTGAGAACTACTGTGGCGCCATGCTGCGCCGTGGCAACCGTTAGTCGGTAAGGTAGAGTCCTAGACGTAGGCTTTAACTTATTTTCTAGCCTTGTTTAATTTGAGTCTGTCCGTATGAACGACAGAGAGGCCTTTTGGCGTTTCTATTTTTACATTGCTATTATTAAGAATTTGTACAATTTTATATGGTCCCTCGTACTGGCTGTCTAACTTGCCTTTGATTTTTCCCTTTAGGAGGTACACGGAGTCGCCCGTCGAGAAGCTCACCACCCTCTGTTTTTTATCGTAATAATTTTTGGATTTTATTTTCGCGCGTTCGAGGTTCTCTTTGGCGGCCTCCTGCGATTTCTGTAATTGTTCCGTCAATTCAGCCAAGTACGATGCGTAAGTTTCGTCTTTTAAGTCGTTAAGTGTGCTATCGTTCGGAGTTTTCGCTAACTGGCCAAAGATTAATTCGTGTGGAGTGTATTGTGTACCTTCATGTATACTTGTATTATAAGAAAACATCGCTATATCGACCCAATCGTCCCATTCAGAATTATCCTTTATAAAGTGTTTCAAAAATTCTGCTAACACGTGGTGTGAGCGTTCTATTGATCCGTTGGATTGCGGTCGATAAGCGGTGGTTTGGTATGTTTCTATTCTAAATTTCTTGGCCACTGCTTTCATCAATTCTGATAAGAAAGCAGTACCTTGATCAGTTAGTATCCCTTTCGGGCTGCCGTATTTACATATTAAATTTTTTATAAATGCATCAGCTACTTCGACCGAAGAAGCTTGTTGTAGTGGTACCGCTATAGAATATTTGGTAAGGAGATCTTGTATTGTTAGGATATAATTATTGCCTTGTTTACTGGTAGGCATCGGTCCTACTATATCCATCGAAACTTTGTCGAAGGCCCTTCCCGGCGTGTCGGTAAGGGTCATCGGTTGTCTGGTTTTTTGTCGAACAAGCTTCTTGGTCTGGCAGCTGCGGCAGTTTTGGATAAAGTTTTGTATATCGGGTTTAAGGTTAGGCCAGTAGTACCGTTGTTTTATACGCCAATATGTCTTAGTGACTCCTTTGTGACCTCCCACAGGAGTAGCGTGATTGTCATGGATAATTTGGACGCGTTCGATCTCCCTGGGTATTATGATTTCATGCTTTAGTATAATAATTTTAGTTTCGTGGCCCGCGAAGATCGAACTTATCTTGCGTTTAATGTTTATCCATGATACGTCTGCAATATTATCCCTTGAAATAGCTATTGTCTTTAAGTTTAATTCAATTGCCGCGTCCAAAAGAGAATGTAATACTTCGTCTAAAATTTCTAATTGAATAGAGACGGATGTTCTCTCCTGGACGGGTAACGCGATGAGGTATCTATTGTCCCGTTTTGTAATCTTTACTCTACCAAGCGTTACGTC
Organism: Dolichovespula saxonica; assembly: GCA_911387935.1. Taxonomy (NCBI): domain Eukaryota; kingdom Metazoa; phylum Arthropoda; class Insecta; order Hymenoptera; family Vespidae; genus Dolichovespula; species Dolichovespula saxonica. The sequence continues at coordinate 455,687 of CAJVQX010000004.1, read as the reverse complement.
GGTAATGTTTGGTAGTCTTTTATTGTCGGCAAGTTCTTTGGCTCCTTTGTCAATAGGGGTTCCGGTCTTTGTTACAAAAAATGCTATGTGTCCTTTGTGCATTGTTATCCTGTCTTTTATTTCTATAATATTACCTTCGTAACGTGATAGATCCAGTTCGTCGTCGTTCGTTTCGTCTGTATCGTTCGTCTGTTCGTTTATGTTTATGTTTATGTTAGGTGTTTCCGTTTCAAGTGCGGTCTCGGGTTTTGAAATTTCTTGCGTGCGACGTCTCTTAGCGAGCGACGAGAATATTTCGTCGTCACTCGAGCTGGTCCCTGCTATCGGAAGGATCTGTTTACTCACCTCGATAGGGTTACGCGATAGCGCGTCGGCATTGACGTTTCGTTTACCGGCTTTATAAACAATATCGTATTCATACTCGGCGAGTTTGAGTCGCCATCTGATAAGCCGAGACGTCGGGTCTTTCACAGAATTTAACCACACTAACGGACGGTGGTCGGTGATTAAACTGAATTTACAACCGTATAGATAAGGTCGGAAGTAATTAACGGCGTATATAATTGCAAGCAGCTCTTTCTCTATTGTCGAATAATTTTGTTCCGCTTGATTTAAGATTCTTGACGTGTAAGCTATGGGCAGATCTTTACCGACTTCTCCCTGACTGAGAATTCCCCCGATCGCGTAATTTGATGCGTCGGTAGTTACTAGGAAAGGTTTGGTAAAATCAGGGAATTGCAAGAGCGGTTGTTCACACAAAAGGCTTGTTAAAGTTTTGAATGCCTTGTTTTGAGCGTCCTCCCACTTAAACGGTACGTCTTTCTTTAAGAGATTCGTCAGCGGTTTACTTGTACCTGAGAAATTTGGTATGAAGCGTCGATAATAGCCTGCCAGTCCCAGGAATTGTTTTATGTTCTTTGCATTCTTTGGCGTCGGGAAGTTCTTGACTGCCTCTATTTTTCCTGGGTCTGGTTTCACTCCATCCGCGCTAATGATATGTCCGAGATATACAACCTCCTTCCTGAGAAGATTGCATTTCTCGGGCTGTAGTTTTAGATTGGCGTCACGGAGACGCGCACATAATTTCCGGTATTTCAAAAGATGCTCTCGTAGCGAGCTGGAGTATATGACTATGTCGTCTAGGTAAACGAATAATTCATTACCTTGCAATCCGGTCAGGACATTGTTCATCAAGCGTTGGAAGGTGGAAGGAGCGTTTTTGAGACCAAAGGGCATACGTTTAAATTCATAATGCCCGAATGGCGTGGAGAAAGCCGTTTTCGGCGCGTCTTCTTTATCCATGCTGATTTGATGGAAGCCCGATGCGAGATCGAACGTACTAAAATATTTCGCGCTTCCTAGTTGATCTAATATTTCCGTTATGTTCGGCAGTGGATAACTGTCTTTAATAGTTTTTTCGTTTAACATCCGGTAGTCGATGACTAATCTCCATCTTTTATTCCCTTTTGCGTCCGGTTTCTTCGGAACTATCCATAGTGGAGAATTATACGGGGACGTAGATGGTTTGATCACGTTGTTTTCTAGAAGTTCTCCTATCTGTTTGTTTATCTCTTCCTTATGAATGGGCGGGAAGCGATACTGTCGGACATTTACTGGAATAGAGTCCACTGTCTCTATCTTGTGTGTTACGGTGTCTGAGTACGTCAATCTGTCGCCCGGTAAATGGAATAAATCTATAGATTCTCTTATCATATCTTTTGCTACGGTTTTCTCTTCGTCGTTCAGTTCGTCCAAATTAATATTCTGTAGGGCTAGTGCGTAACGTTCGTCTGTCTTGTTTATGTGTTTGCAGGATTTGGAAGGGGTAATGTGAGTAGGGAGGACGGTATGTTGGGTCTCGGTTTCCTGTTCGAGTTTCGGAGAATTGTTTATTAGACTGCTTATGTCATCGTCTCTCGATTCGAGTCGAGGCACTTGAGACGTAATCTCCTCTGAATGCGATAAGAGTTCGGTTTTATTTATCTCGAACTCTTCTAGTGTTACAGACGGAGGTTTTATGTTGACGTCCGTATCGTTGGTGTTAATTATTTTGATATATGCTTCGCCGTGGTTATTTGACACCACTGCTTCTCCGGCATAAATTCCTTCTCCGAAATTCAAACGCGGCAAATATCCTGTTGCTAAATCGCTATTCTTTATCTTTATTTTACAGACATTGCTCGTTCGCCCCGGAATGGTTATCTCCTTTGATTGAACAAAGGGCATAACTATTCCGTGCCACTCTATAGACTCTCTTTCATAATCGATCTTGGCTGTTTTTTGAAAGAAGTCGGAACCCAAAATACCGTCGTAGGGGATAGGAAAGGAATTTGGTACTAATTGAAATTTAAGCGGATATCCGTGAATTCGTATGGTTACCGAACCGTACGTGGTAACGGTTTCGTCGGTTATACCGCTCAGTCTGACTTTGTCGTTTTCGTCGCATATTATATCCCCGTTTGCCATTTTTATTTTTAATATGTTGAGTTCCGAACCCGTATCAACTAGGAACTCCGTCTCTTTAGCTAGGTCGTCAGAGGAAAGGACGATAGATGGGGAGGTAGCTTCTTCCTTTAGTTGGAGGACGTAGACACGATTGGCTTCTCTTCTTTTGTTATCGTTCTCACTGGGCGCCCTGGCGCGGTCTCTGCGGATGCGCCTTTCCTCAGAGACGTTGGTTCGTTTCCCGACTGAGATTCTCTCCATCTTTTCTTCCGGCATTCTTCTATCGTATGGCCGATGTTCTTACAATACGAGCATTCCTTCTTATGCTTCTGGTCTCGTGACGAGGAAGGAGAGTAGTGAGAGGATGGAGAGGATTGACGGGAGATCTCGGGAGGTGGAGTATAAGGCCCATGAACTTGTGTCTGTGACCGGCGTTGCTGGTCACGCGATTTCTTGTAACATTGGGTTTGTGTATGACCAATTCTCTTACAATACGAACACGAATCTGGGTCTGGAGGAGTTCTAGTAGGCCGGATATTTGGTCTATTGTTTCTTTTAGATTCAAAGTAATAATAATCCATAGGTTTTTCTTGGTATGTTTTTGCCTTATATTGTGGTCGCGGCCTTACTAATCCTCTTCTATCCCATTCGTGTTGTATTGATGAGTGTAATTGGATTGCTTTGTCATATGCATCGCCTAAGTCTCGGCAACGTAACGCGTTTAAGTAGGGATGGTAATCCATCGGTAACCCAGAACAAAAGCTTTTTAATGCCAATTCATCTATTTCTCGTTTCTTGCTATCCGTAATTTCTCCCCAAAACCTTTCTTCATCGAGAAGACCCTCGTATAAATCCTGTACACGGCCAATGTAATCGATAATCTGTTCGTTCTCCGACATGAGTACGTTTCTTAATTCTGTCCGGTAATAATCTAAAGAATGGTATGTGCCCAATGTCTGTCGGAGTCGACTATACAACTCGAACATCGTTTTCGGATTATGTCTATCTATAGCAATGTGTGCCGAATCTTGGAGCTTCCGTATCGCGGCTTGAGTAAACAAATCTTCCGGGTACGCGGGAATCATTTGTCGCGCGCGTTTACAAGCTCTAATAAATGAGGATAGAGGCATATTTTTCCCATCGTATCGTGGTATAGACGCGAAAGCCTCATTAATTTGATGATTAGGAAGGTGATGTTGGCTCTCCGTCCTGAGCGCCAAAATCTCCCTCATCAAGAACGTGAGAGGGTCTGCCTCTTCTGATTTTGCAGCGTTAAGACGCTGCGCATGATCGCGAAGTTCTTGTTCGCGTTCTCGAATGACGCGTTCGCGTTCAAGGAGGGCCCGTTCGGCCGCGTCTAATTTAGTCATTCGTAGTCGTACTTCATCGATCATAACTTCATCAGGTTGACGCGCAGCCATGCTGCGTGTTTCAATACGTTCGCTCCTTTCAGTAGACATAATGTATCGTTTCTATCCCACCGCTGTCACCAATTTTATGTTACGTCCCACTCGGCACGGGCCTTAAAAAAAAGAACTATGCTCTTTCCTTCAAGGAGCTCCTGCTTCAATGGGATATTTGCCCAATTCGGCCGTTACCTACTACGCGTAGTTCGTGGCACGGGACGGGCTTAACGATAGATTATGTCTTTGATAAGGATGATTCACTTACCTTTAATGCTTCTCTCCGTACAATTCTAAATAGCGAGCTGTTCGCGGGTCGCTCGGTGGCAGCTGTCCGGCAACGAAGGTACACTCCGGGCAGTTGATCGGTACGAGCCGATATTCAGTAACTCTGCAAGATGGAGACCTCAGGTCCTGCTGAGTATCGGGCCTGGGATGGCAGAGTGTGGTGTCCTCGATGATCCTAGGTCTACAGGCCGACGGGTCGATGCCCAAGTTAGCCAGATGGTTTGTACCGCTATAATAGTTCGCGAGTAGACGCCGGAGACTATGTTTGCGTCCGCCCCGACGTGTTTTCGGCATACGTATTCTATAGGATGCAACGGGACCTTTTAGGATGATTGAACCCGAGCGCTTCGTACGCTCCGATAGTTCTATGAAGAATGAACCCGGGCGATTCGTACGCCCCGATAGTTCTATGATTTAGGAGTATGAACCCGGGCGATTCGTACGCCCCGATAGTTCTAAGACTTGGAAAGAGTGGACCCGGGCGATTCGTACGCCCCGATAGTTCTAGGATAAAAGGTTGGAAAATGCGGAGAGAGATGAAGAGCTTGTCGACCACACGTCGGTTCAGGAACACGTAGATAATACGAGTCGCGAATGAGTAGTGACCGGGGTCCCGACTAATGAAACACAGACTTCTACTAATTCTAATTTATTCTAAGTTTAAATTATAATATGAATAGAATTGATACAGCGTAAAAGACTCTCCCGCGATTATTGTTCGAAACGTCCGTCGAGGTGATTCGTAGAAAATCTGTAGTCGAAAAAATCCGTCGTGTGTTGCTCTGCAGCTCCTTATATACTGAATCTTAGCGGCGGCGGCTCGTGGCGAAGCGGCGGCGGCTCGTAGCGAAGCGGCGGCGGCTCGTAGCGAAGCGGCGGCGGCTTGGCTCTAAAAGGATGGTGATTGGCTGCCGTCTTCCCTTCTCTCGTCCTTGTTGGCGGTGGTGGGGTAGCGTGCGATGGTCCTGTGCGCGTTGAGCTGAAGCGCGTACTAGCGGTGGTAGGGATGAGCGTCTTGGCGTTACTTTGCTTGGCGTCAGCTGAATTCCGCGTGTGTGTGTTGGCCTAGGCCCGTGTGTGCGTTAGCTGTGCCATGTATCTTGTAACTTCGGAATTCTGAGTCCGTTCTGTAGACGCGCGTGATGACCACTTGTGGAGAGGTGCCGTAAGTGCCTGGTGGCCGCGTGCTTTCCCTAAGGCGCACGTGGTGGCCATGTGTGGGCGAAGGACCGGCTAGTCGGCGTTTACTTTCAGTCTCTTGTTAGGACTTTTGGTGACCTAAAGGCGCTTGTTAGGACTTCGCGTATATTATAAATGTGTGTGTTAAATACGTATCGATTATTATGTATCTATTATTTATAGGTAATTATTATATATGCATGTTCTAATCGTAAGGTGTTCCCCAGTGTAAATATAATATTTGTTAGTGTTGTAAAAGTTACTCCCTTCATGTCGGGCACGAATGTGTAAATTATAATATTGTTAATAAATGATATCAACTATACTATGAGTAATACATGATTTAATAAAAGACTCCCTATATAGCGGGCACGAGGAAATTACACGTGATAATAAAAGACTCCCTATATAGCGGGCACGAGGAGTATCTCTTTATATATTTCATAAGTCCGTACGTCGGGTGACGTAACACTTCCCCCCTTATAATAAAATGTACGTAGTTATACGTGCATTTTGAAGGCTGATTCTTCTTGTAAGTACTTACTAATTGAAGGGAAAGTGTTTACGGCTTCTTTCTGTCCTGTCGTAGGTGGTTCTATCGCGTCAGCATCTTCTGGCGGTTTTTGTTCGCTCTCCACCTTCTCTTCCGTTGGTGACTTAGCGAGGTGGAGCAAAAGGTGTGTAAGTGAGCCCCAAAGTGCTCCTAGTAAATGAATACTCCAACCATAGATGCTATGTAGTGCATAGCCGTGGATGACGGTGTCTGCTACATATTTTATCAATCGGAGGATCATGAGTATCGCTATGACTCCGGCGCTTGCTGATCCGAATGTCACGAACGCTCCCCATAGTCGTTGGCCTGTGCTGGTCGCTATTTTGTCTAATGCTTCTTCGTCCATAAGGTTGTATAGCGAGATCTGTCCCTTTGGTATGTGTTGTCCGCTGACTCCACGTAATAGTGTGTTCAAAACAGCGGGTTTTTCCGCAGGTTCCATGATATGCGAACGTAGTTTATTTAGATCTTCGTTGGAGTAGATTCCGCTCGTTGCCAAATGTTGCGGGCTGATGTATTTCCATTGTGGTTTTGTTAATGGCTGAATCGTCGGCGGTGGTACGCTTTCAACGAGTTTCGGTGTTATTCTGTACCATGATCCATGTAGTAGGTACATTGCTGGTAGTAGCTCGTTGCAATCCGCCATTGCTGCTTCTTGTGTGATGATATGGGTTTTTGGTGTTAGGAAGCAAGACTGATTGCGGTAAGTTATTGGTAGGCTTTTGTAGCAGTTTTCCGTAGAGCGTACTTTTATTTCCACCGGTGTACATTTAATCAAGTGTATTACTTCTCCCGCTATCACTGCCATATAACCTGGTTCTTTCATGAAGGAATATGCGGTTTCATCAGGAGACAAGTTTGCTAAGGATAAAGCGTTCTTCAAAATTTGTCTCTCGAGCGCACATTTCTGGCGGGTTATGTCTATATATAAATCAGTAAGTTGTGTTTTTAAATGGCGTTCGACGTATATGAATTTAGAATTTATATATGCGAAGATGTCTAAATTTTCTACAGGGGTTTTTGTCTTAGCTTTGAAGATTCTTCCAGGAGAGGTTTCCAATATGAAAAGTTTCGGATGTTCGGTACGGATGATCGTATATCCGCACAGTGTAAATTCTTCTGTTTTTGTAAGTGCGAAGGTGACATCCTTGGACGTAACTGTGTATAGGACTGGTCCTTTTACTGGTCCTTTAGTTGTGAGTTTTGTTGCGAGGCCTTCGTACAAAACGTCGTATTCATTGAATCCGCAACTATCCGAAGGTAGAGTTTCCCAAAAGTTTTCGGCTCCTCCTTCGTCTTGACAATTTTCGGCTGTGTAAGCGCAGATGGTACCCGATTGCAGATGTATCTGGTCTGCTTTGATGGAGGCGGCTGCATAGTAGTCTTTCAAGGTGACTTCTACCGAGGCCTGTACAACGACGTCGTCCCAGGTACCATAGGGGTCGCTATATTGCGAGCCCTTGCAGGCTCCGTCTGTACCGACGGATCCACTTATGGTCAGGCTGTGAAGGTGCGTGCTGTTTCTCTTAAGTCCCGTTATGAGGCTGTTGGGGCCCAGAGATAGGCTTCCGGTGACTTGCGCTTGTTCGCATAGGCGTTGGGTGAGCGGATGAATGTATTCGCGTCGGCCATTGTGTACGATTGAAACGTGCGAGTACATTCCGCAGTGATAGATGGTCCTATCGATCCTCACTTTACATTGTATTACATTTATTGGGTGGTATTCAGACACTTGTAGTAATTGAATGTATAGTTCTTGGCTTGTTGGTTGGAGATTCGGCGTCTCGCATTCAGAGACGTCCAGCAACGAGAATGTAGTCACGTTGAGTGAGGAACCGGCACAGTCGTATCCGGTTAGGCTCTGCGTAGTTCCTACTATTGTAAGTAGTATAACGAATGATAATTTCTTCATTATGATTCGAGGTTTCTTCTTTAGCTTCGATGCTTTTGCTTCTTTATGGACAATTGACGCTCTGCTCGGACTGGAGTGGCTTATATTATAATGAAAATGGAGGGGAGACACCTTATCGACCGTCGTCCCGGACTCTGAGAACTACTGTGGCGCCATGCTGCGCCGTGGCAACCGTTAGTCGGTAAGGTAGAGTCCTAGACGTAGGCTTTAACTTATTTTCTAGCCTTGTTTAATTTGAGTCTGTCCGTATGAACGACAGAGAGGCCTTTTGGCGTTTCTATTTTTACATTGCTATTATTAAGAATTTGTACAATTTTATATGGTCCCTCGTACTGGCTGTCTAACTTGCCTTTGATTTTTCCCTTTAGGAGGTACACGGAGTCGCCCGTCGAGAAGCTCACCACCCTCTGTTTTTTATCGTAATAATTTTTGGATTTTATTTTCGCGCGTTCGAGGTTCTCTTTGGCGGCCTCCTGCGATTTCTGTAATTGTTCCGTCAATTCAGCCAAGTACGATGCGTAAGTTTCGTCTTTTAAGTCGTTAAGTGTGCTATCGTTCGGAGTTTTCGCTAACTGGCCAAAGATTAATTCGTGTGGAGTGTATTGTGTACCTTCATGTATACTTGTATTATAAGAAAACATCGCTATATCGACCCAATCGTCCCATTCAGAATTATCCTTTATAAAGTGTTTCAAAAATTCTGCTAACACGTGGTGTGAGCGTTCTATTGATCCGTTGGATTGCGGTCGATAAGCGGTGGTTTGGTATGTTTCTATTCTAAATTTCTTGGCCACTGCTTTCATCAATTCTGATAAGAAAGCAGTACCTTGATCAGTTAGTATCCCTTTCGGGCTGCCGTATTTACATATTAAATTTTTTATAAATGCATCAGCTACTTCGACCGAAGAAGCTTGTTGTAGTGGTACCGCTATAGAATATTTGGTAAGGAGATCTTGTATTGTTAGGATATAATTATTGCCTTGTTTACTGGTAGGCATCGGTCCTACTATATCCATCGAAACTTTGTCGAAGGCCCTTCCCGGCGTGTCGGTAAGGGTCATCGGTTGTCTGGTTTTTTGTCGAACAAGCTTCTTGGTCTGGCAGCTGCGGCAGTTTTGGATAAAGTTTTGTATATCGGGTTTAAGGTTAGGCCAGTAGTACCGTTGTTTTATACGCCAATATGTCTTAGTGACTCCTTTGTGACCTCCCACAGGAGTAGCGTGATTGTCATGGATAATTTGGACGCGTTCGATCTCCCTGGGTATTATGATTTCATGCTTTAGTATAATAATTTTAGTTTCGTGGCCCGCGAAGATCGAACTTATCTTGCGTTTAATGTTTATCCATGATACGTCTGCAATATTATCCCTTGAAATAGCTATTGTCTTTAAGTTTAATTCAATTGCCGCGTCCAAAAGAGAATGTAATACTTCGTCTAAAATTTCTAATTGAATAGAGACGGATGTTCTCTCCTGGACGGGTAACGCGATGAGGTATCTATTGTCCCGTTTTGTAATCTTTACTCTACCAAGCGTTACGTCGGTAATGTTTGGTAGTCTTTTATTGTCGGCAAGTTCTTTGGCTCCTTTGTCAATAGGGGTTCCGGTCTTTGTTACAAAAAATGCTATGTGTCCTTTGTGCATTGTTATCCTGTCTTTTATTTCTATAATATTACCTTCGTAACGTGATAGATCCAGTTCGTCGTCGTTCGTTTCGTCTGTATCGTTCGTCTGTTCGTTTATGTTTATGTTTATGTTAGGTGTTTCCGTTTCAAGTGCGGTCTCGGGTTTTGAAATTTCTTGCGTGCGACGTCTCTTAGCGAGCGACGAGAATATTTCGTCGTCACTCGAGCTGGTCCCTGCTATCGGAAGGATCTGTTTACTCACCTCGATAGGGTTACGCGATAGCGCGTCGGCATTGACGTTTCGTTTACCGGCTTTATAAACAATATCGTATTCATACTCGGCGAGTTTGAGTCGCCATCTGATAAGCCGAGACGTCGGGTCTTTCACAGAATTTAACCACACTAACGGACGGTGGTCGGTGATTAAACTGAATTTACAACCGTATAGATAAGGTCGGAAGTAATTAACGGCGTATATAATTGCAAGCAGCTCTTTCTCTATTGTCGAATAATTTTGTTCCGCTTGATTTAAGATTCTTGACGTGTAAGCTATGGGCAGATCTTTACCGACTTCTCCCTGACTGAGAATTCCCCCGATCGCGTAATTTGATGCGTCGGTAGTTACTAGGAAAGGTTTGGTAAAATCAGGGAATTGCAAGAGCGGTTGTTCACACAAAAGGCTTGTTAAAGTTTTGAATGCCTTGTTTTGAGCGTCCTCCCACTTAAACGGTACGTCTTTCTTTAAGAGATTCGTCAGCGGTTTACTTGTACCTGAGAAATTTGGTATGAAGCGTCGATAATAGCCTGCCAGTCCCAGGAATTGTTTTATGTTCTTTGCATTCTTTGGCGTCGGGAAGTTCTTGACTGCCTCTATTTTTCCTGGGTCTGGTTTCACTCCATCCGCGCTAATGATATGTCCGAGATATACAACCTCCTTCCTGAGAAGATTGCCTTTCCTTATGAATGGGCGGGAAGCGATACTGTCGGACATTTACTGGAATAGAGTCCACTGTCTCTATCTTGTGTGTTACGGTGTCTGAGTACGTCAATCTGTCGCCCGGTAAATGGAATAAATCTATAGATTCTCTTATCATATCTTTTGCTACGGTTTTCTCTTCGTCGTTCAGTTCGTCCAAATTAATATTCTGTAGGGCTAGTGCGTAACGTTCGTCTGTCTTGTTTATGTGTTTGCAGGATTTGGAAGGGGTAATGTGAGTAGGGAGGACGGTATGTTGGGTCTCGGTTTCCTGTTCGAGTTTCGGAGAATTGTTTATTAGACTGCTTATGTCATCGTCTTTCGATTCGAGTCGAGGCACTTGAGACGTAATCTCCTCTGAATGCGATAAGAGTTCGGTTTTATTTATCTCGAACTCTTCTAGTGTTACAGACGGAGGTTTTATGTTGACGTCCGTATCGTTGGTGTTAATTATTTTGATATATGCTTCGCCGTGGTTATTTGACACCACTGCTTCTCCGGCATAAATTCCTTCTCCGAAATTCAAACGCGGCAAATATCCTGTTGCTAAATCGCTATTCTTTATCTTTATTTTACAGACATTGCTCGTTCGCCCCGGAATGGTTATCTCCTTTGATTGAACAAAGGGCATAACTATTCCGTGCCACTCTATAGACTCTCTTTCATAATCGATCTTGGCTGTTTTTTGAAAGAAGTCGGAACCCAAAATACCGTCGTAGGGGATAGGAAAGGAATTTGGTACTAATTGAAATTTAAGCGGATATCCGTGAATTCGTATGGTTACCGAACCGTACGTGGTAACGGTTTCGTCGGTTATACCGCTCAGTCTGACTTTGTCGTTTTCGTCGCATATTATATCCCCGTTTGCCATTTTTATTTTTAATATGTTGAGTTCCGAACCCGTATCAACTAGGAACTCCGTCTCTTTAGCTAGGTCGTCAGAGGAAAGGACGATAGATGGGGAGGTAGCTTCTTCCTTTAGTTGGAGGACGTAGACACGATTGGCTTCTCTTCTTTTGTTATCGTTCTCACTGGGCGCCCTGGCGCGGTCTCTGCGGATGCGCCTTTCCTCAGAGACGTTGGTTCGTTTCCCGACTGAGATTCTCTCCATCTTTTCTTCCGGCATTCTTCTATCGTATGGCCGATGTTCTTACAATACGAGCATTCCTTCTTATGCTTCTGGTCTCGTGACGAGGAAGGAGAGTAGTGAGAGGATGGAGAGGATTGACGGGAGATCTCGGGAGGTGGAGTATAAGGCCCATGAACTTGTGTCTGTGACCGGCGTTGCTGGTCACGCGATTTCTTGTAACATTGGGTTTGTGTATGACCAATTCTCTTACAATACGAACACGAATCTGGGTCTGGAGGAGTTCTAGTAGGCCGGATATTTGGTCTATTGTTTCTTTTAGATTCAAAGTAATAATAATCCATAGGTTTTTCTTGGTATGTTTTTGCCTTATATTGTGGTCGCGGCCTTACTAATCCTCTTCTATCCCATTCGTGTTGTATTGATGAGTGTAATTGGATTGCTTTGTCATATGCATCGCCTAAGTCTCGGCAACGTAACGCGTTTAAGTAGGGATGGTAATCCATCGGTAACCCAGAACAAAAGCTTTTTAATGCCAATTCATCTATTTCTCGTTTCTTGCTATCCGTAATTTCTCCCCAAAACCTTTCTTCATCGAGAAGACCCTCGTATAAATCCTGTACACGGCCAATGTAATCGATAATCTGTTCGTTCTCCGACATGAGTACGTTTCTTAATTCTGTCCGGTAATAATCTAAAGAATGGTATGTGCCCAATGTCTGTCGGAGTCGACTATACAACTCGAACATCGTTTTCGGATTATGTCTATCTATAGCAATGTGTGCCGAATCTTGGAGCTTCCGTATCGCGGCTTGAGTAAACAAATCTTCCGGGTACGCGGGAATCATTTGTCGCGCGCGTTTACAAGCTCTAATAAATGAGGATAGAGGCATATTTTTCCCATCGTATCGTGGTATAGACGCGAAAGCCTCATTAATTTGATGATTAGGAAGGTGATGTTGGCTCTCCGTCCTGAGCGCCAAAATCTCCCTCATCAAGAACGTGAGAGGGTCTGCCTCTTCTGATTTTGCAGCGTTAAGACGCTGCGCATGATCGCGAAGTTCTTGTTCGCGTTCTCGAATGACGCGTTCGCGTTCAAGGAGGGCCCGTTCGGCCGCGTCTAATTTGGTCATTCGTAGTCGTACTTCATCGATCATAACTTCATCAGGTTGACGCGCAGCCATGCTGCGTGTTTCAATACGTTCGCTCCTTTCAGTAGACATAATGTATCGTTTCTATCCCACCGCTGTCACCAATTTTATGTTACGTCCCACTCGGCACGGGCCTTAAAAAAAAGAACTATGCTCTTTCCTTCAAGGAGCTCCTGCTTCAATGGGATATTTGCCCAATTCGGCCGTTACCTACTACGCGTAGTTCGTGGCACGGGACGGGCTTAACGATAGATTATGTCTTTGATAAGGATGATTCACTTACCTTTAATGCTTCTCTCCGTACAATTCTAAATAGCGAGCTGTTCGCGGGTCGTTCGGTGGCAGCTGTCCGGCAACGAAGGTACACTCCGGACAGTTGATCGGTACGAGCCGATATTCAGTAACTCTGCAAGATGGAGACCTCAGGTCCTGCTGAGTATCGGGCCTGGGATGGCAGAGTGTGGTGTCCTCGATGATCCTAGGTCTGCAGGCCGACGGGTCGATGCCCAAGTTAGCCAGATGGTTTGTACCGCTATAATAGTTCGCGAGTAGACGCCGGAGACTATGTTTGCGTCCGCCCCGACGTGTTTTCGGCATACGTATTCTATAGGATGCAACGGGACCTTTTAGGATGATTGAACCCGAGCGATTCGTACGCTCCGATAGTTCTATGAAGAATGAACCCGGGCGATTCGTACGCCCCGATAGTTCTATGATTTAGGAGTATGAACCCGGGCGATTCGTACGCCCCGATAGTTCTAAGACTTGGAAAGAGTGAACCCGGGCGATTCGTACGCCCCGATAGTTCTAGGATAAAAGGTTGGAAAATGCGGAGAGAGATGAAGAGCTTGTCGACCACACGTCGGTTCAGGAACACGTAGATAATACGAGTCGCGAATGAGTAGTGACCGGGGTCCCGACTAATGAAACACAGACTTCTACTAATTCTAATTTATTCTAAGTTTAAATTATAATATGAATAGAATTGATACAGCGTAAAAGACTCTCCCGCGATTATTGTTCGAAACGTCCGTCGAAGTGATTCGTAGAAAATCTGTAGTCGAAAAAATCCGTCGTGTGTTGCTCTGCAGCTCCTTATATACTGAATCTTAGCGGCGGCGGCTCGTGGCGAAGCGGCGGCGGCTCGTGGCGAAGCGGCGGCGGCTCGTAGCGAAGCGGCGGCGGCTTGGCTCTAAAAGGATGGTGATTGGCTGCCGTCTTCCCTTCTCTCGTCCTTGTTGGCGGTGGTGGGGTAGCGTGCGATGGTCCTGTGCGCGTTGAGCTGAAGCGCGTACTAGCGGTGGTAGGGATGAGCGTCTTGGCGTTACTTTGCTTGGCGTCAGCTGAATTCCGCGTGTGTGTGTTGGCCTAGGCCCGTGTGTGTGTTAGCTGTGCCATGTATCTTGTAACTTCGGAATTCTGAGTCCGTTCTGCAGACGCGCGTGATGACCACTTGTGGAGAGGTGCCGTAAGTGCCTGGTGGCCGCGTGCTTTCCCTAAGGCGCACGTGGTGGCCATGTGTGGGCGAAGGACCGGCTAGTCGGCGTTTACTTTCAGTCTCTTGTTAGGACTTTTGGTGACCTAAAGGCGCTTGTTAGGACTTCGCGTATATTATAAATGTGTGTGTTAAATACGTATCGATTATTATGTATCTATTATTTATAGGTAATTATTATATATGCATGTTCTAATCGTAAGGTGTTCCCCAGTGTAAATATAATATTTGTTAGTGTTGTAAAAGTTACTCCCTTCATGTCGGGCACGAATGTGTAAATTATAATATTGTTAATAAATGATATCAACTATACTATGAGTAATACATGATTTAATAAAAGACTCCCTATATAGCGGGCACGAGGAAATTACACGTGATAATAAAAGACTCCCTATATAGCGGGCACGAGGAGTATCTCTTTATATATTTCATAAGTCCGTACGTCGGGTGACGTAACACAGTCTTGCTTCCTAACACCAAAAACCCATATCATCACACAAGAAGCAGCAATGGCGGATTGCAACGAGCTACTACCAGCAATGTACCTACTACATGGATCATGGTACAGAATAACACCGAAACTCGTTGAAAGCGTACCACCGCCGACGATTCAGCCATTAACAAAACCACAATGGAAATACATCAGCCCGCAACATTTGGCAACGAGCGGAATCTACTCCAACGAAGATCTAAATAAACTACGTTCGCATATCATGGAACCTGCGGAAAAACCCGCTGTTTTGAACACACTATTACGTGGAGTCAGCGGACAACACATACCAAAGGGACAGATCTCGCTATACAACCTTATGGACGAAGAAGCATTAGACAAAATAGCGACCAGCACAGGCCAACGACTATGGGGAGCGTTCGTGACATTCGGATCAGCAAGCGCCGGAGTCATAGCGATACTCATGATCCTCCGATTGATAAAATATGTAGCAGACACCGTCATCCACGGCTATGCACTACATAGCATCTATGGTTGGAGTATTCATTTACTAGGAGCACTTTGGGGCTCACTTACACACCTTTTGCTCCACCTCGCTAAGTCACCAACGGAAGAGAAGGTGGAGAGCGAACAAAAACCGCCAGAAGATGCTGACGCGATAGAACCACCTACGACAGGACAGAAAGAAGCCGTAAACACTTTCCCTTCAATTAGTAAGTACTTACAAGAAGAATCAGCCTTCAAAATGCACGTATAACTACGTACATTTTATTATAAGGGGGGAAGTGTTACGTCACCCGACGTACGGACTTATAAAATATATAAAGAGATACTCCTCGTGCCCGCTATATAGGGAGTCTTTTATTATCACATGTAATTCCTCGTGCCCGCTATATAGGGAGTCTTTTATTATCACATGTAATTCCTCGTGCCCGCTATATAGGGAGTCTTTTATTATCACATGTAATTCCTCGTGCCCGCTATATAGGGAGTCTTTTATTATCACATGTAATTCCTCGTGCCCGCTATATAGGGAGTCTTTTATTATCACATGTAATTCCTCGTGCCCGCTATATAGGGAGTCTTTTATTATCACATGTAATTCCTCGTGCCCGCTATATAGGGAGTCTTTTATTAAATCATGTATTACTCATAGTATAGTTGATATCATTTATTAACAATATTATAATATACACATTCGTGCCCGACATGAAGGGAGTAACTTTTACAACACTAACAAATATTATATTTACACTGGGGAACACCTTACGATTAGAACATGCATATATAATAATTAGCTATAAATAATAGATACATAATAATTGATACGTATTTAACACACACATTTATAATATACGCGAAGTCCTAACAAGAGACTGAAAGTAAACGCCGACTAGCCGGTCCTTCATCCATACATGGCCTTCACGTGGTCCTTAGGGAAACTACGCGGTCATTCGGATACTTCCTACACGAAACCTTTCGAACCAGAGGAGAGAGTGAAAGCCGTCACCATCAAGTAGCCTGTACTCTGCCCACACATGGTCACCACGTGGTCCTTAGGGAAACTACGCGGCCACTAGGGGCACCTTCTACCTGAAACCTTGGGACCGGAGGAGAAGAGCACAAAGCCGGCGACGTCGACAGGCCTGTCCTCCGCCCACACATGGCCACCACGTGCGCCTTAGGGAAAGCACGCGGCCGCCACGCACTTACGGCACCTCTCCACAAGTGGTCATCACGCGCGTCTACAGAACGGACTCAGAATTCCGAAGTTACAAGATACATGGCACAGCTAACACACACACGGGCCTAGGCCAACACACACACGCGGAATTCAGCTGACGCCAAGCAAAGTAACGCCAAGACGCTCATCCCTACCACCGCTAGTACGCGCTTCAGCTCAACGCGCACAGGACCATCGCACGCTACCCCACCACCGCCAACAAGGACGAGAGAAGGGAAGACGGCAGCCAATCACCATCCTCTTAGAGCCAAGCCGCCGCCGCTTCGCTACGAGCCGCCGCCGCTTCGCCACGAGCCGCCGCCGCTAAGATTCAGTATATAAGGAGCTGCAGAGCAGCACACGACGGGGATTTTTTCGACTACAGATTTTCTACGAATCACTTCGACGGACGTTTCGAACAATAATCGCGGGAGAGTCTTTTACGCTGTATCAATTCTATTCATATTATAATTTAATCTTAGAATAAATTAGAATTAGTAGAAGTCTGTGTTTCATTAGTCGGAACCCCGGTCACTACTCATTCGCGACTCGTATTATCTACGTGTTCCTGAACCGACGTGTGGTCGACAAGCTCTTCATCTCTCTCCGCATTTTCCAACCTTTTATCCTAGAACTATCGGGGCGTACGAATCGCCCGGGTTCACTCTTCACAGAACTATCGGAGCGTACGAATCGCTCGGGTTCAATCATCCTAAAAGGTCCCATTGCATCCTAGAGAATACCTATGCCGAAAACACGTCGGGGCGGACGTAAACATAGTCTCCGGCGTCTACTCGCGAACTATTATAGCGGTACAAACCATCTGGCTAACTTGGGCATCGACCCGTCGGCCTGCAGACCTAGGATCATCGAGGACACCACATTCTGCCATCCCAGGCCCGATACTCAGCAGGACCTGAGGTCTCCATCTTGCAGAATTACTGAACATCGGCTCGTACCGATCAACTGCCCGGAGTGTACCTTCGTTGCCGGACAGCTACCACCAAGCGACCCGCGAACAGCTCGCTATTTAGAATTGTACGGAGAGAAGCATTAAAGGTAAGTGAATTGTTACGTCACCCGACGTACGGACTTATGAAATATATAAAGAGATACTCCTCGTGCCCGCTATATAGGGAGTCTTTTATTATCACGTGTAATTTCCTCGTGCCCGCTATATAGGGAGTCTTTTATTAAATCATGTATTACTCATAGTATAGTTGATATCATTTATTAACAATATTATAATTTACACATTCGTGCCCGACATGAAGGGAGTAACTTTTACAACACTAACAAATATTATATTTACACTGGGGAACACCTTACGATTAGAACATGCATATATAATAATTACCTATAAATAATAGATACATAATAATCGATACGTATTTAACACACACATTTATAATATACGCGAAGTCCTAACAAGCGCCTTTAGGTCACCAAAAGTCCTAACAAGAGACTGAAAGTAAACGCCGACTAGCCGGTCCTTCGCCCACACATGGCCACCACGTGCGCCTTAGGGAAAGCACGCGGCCACCAGGCACTTACGGCACCTCTCCACAAGTGGTCATCACGCGCGTCTGCAGAACGGACTCAGAATTCCGAAGTTACAAGATACATGGCACAGCTAACACACACACGGGCCTAGGCCAACACACACACGCGGAATTCAGCTGACGCCAAGCAAAGTAACGCCAAGACGCTCATCCCTACCACCGCTAGTACGCGCTTCAGCTCAACGCGCACAGGACCATCGCACGCTACCCCACCACCGCCAACAAGGACGAGAGAAGGGAAGACGGCAGCCAATCACCATCCTTTTAGAGCCAAGCCGCCGCCGCTTCGCTACGAGCCGCCGCCGCTTCGCTACGAGCCGCCGCCGCTTCGCCACGAGCCGCCGCCGCTAAGATTCAGTATATAAGGAGCTGCAGAGCAACACACGACGGATTTTTTCGACTACAGATTTTCTACGAATCACCTCGACGGACGTTTCGAACAATAATCGCGGGAGAGTCTTTTACGCTGTAACTATTCTATTCATATTATAATTTAAACTTAGAATAAATTAGAATTAGTAGAAGTCTGTGTTTCATTAGTCGGGACCCCGGTCACTACTCATTCGCGACTCGTATTATCTACGTGTTCCTGAACCGACGTGTGGTCGACAAGCTCTTCATCTCTCTCCGCATTTTCCAACCTTTTATCCTAGAACTATCGGGGCGTACGAATCGCCCGGGTTCACTCTTTCCAAGTCTTAGAACTATCGGGGCGTACGAATCGCCCGGGTTCATACTCCTAAATCATAGAACTATCGGGGCGTACGAATCGCCCGGGTTCATTCTTCATAGAACTATCGGAGCGTACGAAGCGCTCGGGTTCAATCATCCTAAAAGGTCCCGTTGCATCCTATAGAATACGTATGCCGAAAACACGTCGGGGCGGACGCAAACATAGTCTCCGGCGTCTACTCGCGAACTATTATAGCGGTACAAACCATCTGGCTAACTTGGGCATCGACCCGTCGGCCTGTAGACCTAGGATCATCGAGGACACCACACTCTGCCATCCCAGGCCCGATACTCAGCAGGACCTGAGGTCTCCATCTTGCAGAGTTACTGAATATCGGCTCGTACCGATCAACTGTCCGGAGTGTACCTTCGTTGCCGGACAGCTGCCACCGAACGACCCGCGAACAGCTCGCTATTTAGAATTGTACGGAGAGAAGCATTAAAGGTAAGTGAATCATCCTTATCAAAGACATAATCTATCGTTAAGCCCGTCCCGTGCCACGAACTACGCGTAGTAGGTAACGGCCGAATTGGGCAAATATCCCATTGAAGCAGGAGCTCCTTGAAGGAAAGAGCATAGTTCTTTTTTTTAAGGCCCGTGCCGAGTGGGACGTAACATAAAATTGGTGACAGCGGTGGGATAGAAACGATACATTATGTCTACTGAAAGGAGCGAACGTATTGAAACACGCAGCATGGCTGCGCGTCAACCTGATGAAGTTATGATCGATGAAGTACGATTACGAATGACTAAATTAGACGCGGCCGAACGGGCCCTCCTTGAACGCGAACGCGTCATTCGAGAACGCGAACAAGAACTTCGCGATCATGCGCAGCGTCTTAACGCTGCAAAATCAGAAGAGGCAGACCCTCTCACGTTCTTGATGAGGGAGATTTTGGCGCTCAGGACGGAGAGCCAACATCACCTTCCTAATCATCAAATTAATGAGGCTTTCGCGTCTATACCACGATACGATGGGAAAAATATGCCTCTATCCTCATTTATTAGAGCTTGTAAACGCGCGCGACAAATGATTCCCGCGTACCCGGAAGATTTGTTTACTCAAGCCGCGATACGGAAGCTCCAAGATTCGGCACACATTGCTATAGATAGACATAATCCGAAAACGATGTTCGAGTTGTATAGTCGACTCCGACAGACATTGGGCACATACCATTCTTTAGATTATTACCGGACAGAATTAAGAAACGTACTCATGTCGGAGAACGAACAGATTATCGATTACATTGGCCGTGTACAGGATTTATACGAGGGTCTTCTCGATGAAGAAAGGTTTTGGGGAGAAATTACGGATAGCAAGAAACGAGAAATAGATGAATTGGCATTAAAAAGCTTTTGTTCTGGGTTACCGATGGATTACCATCCCTACTTAAACGCGTTACGTTGCCGAGACTTAGGCGATGCATATGACAAAGCAATCCAATTACACTCATCAATACAACACGAATGGGATAGAAGAGGATTAGTAAGGCCGCGACCACAATATAAGGCGAAAACATACCAAGAAAAACCTATGGATTATTATTACTTTGAATCTAAAAGAAACAATAGACCAAATATCCGGCCTACTAGAACTCCTCCAGACCCAGATTCGTGTTCGTATTGTAAGAGAATTGGTCATACACAAACCCAATGTTACAAGAAATCGCGTGACCAGCAACGCCGGTCACAGACACAAGTTCATGGGCCTTATACTCCACCTCCCGAGATCTCCCGTCAATCCTCTCCATCCTCTCACTACTCTCCTTCCTCGTCACGAGACCAGAAGTATAAGAAGGAATGCTCGTATTGTAAGAACATCGGCCATACGATAGAAGAATGCCGGAAGAAAAGATGGAGAGAATCTCAGTCGGGAAACGAACCAACGTCTCTGAGGAAAGGCGCATCCGCAGAGACCGCGCCAGGGCGCCCAGTGAGAACGATAACAAAAGAAGAGAAGCCAATCGTGTCTACGTCCTCCAACTAAAGGAAGAAGCTACTTCCCCATCTATCGTCCTTTCCTCTGACGACCTAGCTAAAGAGACGGAGTTCCTAGTTGATACGGGTTCGGAACTCAACATATTAAAAATAAAAATGGCAAACGGGGATATAATATGCGACGAAAACGACAAAGTCAGACTGAGCGGTATAACCGACGAAACCGTTACCACGTACGGTTCGATAACCATACGAATTCACGGATATCCGCTTAAATTTCAATTAGTACCAAATTCCTTTCCTATCCCCTACGACGGTATTTTGGGTTCCGACTTCTTTCAAAAAACAGCCAAGATCGATTATGAAAGAGAGTCTATAGAGTGGCACGGAATAGTTATGCCCTTTGTTCAATCAAAGGAGATAACCATTCCGGGGCGAACGAGCAATGTCTGTAAAATAAAGATAAAGAATAGCGATTTAGAAACAGGATATTTGCCGCGTTTGAATTTCGGAGAAGGAATTTATGCCGGAGAAGCAGTGGTGTCAAATAACCACGGCGAAGCATATATCAAAATAATTAACACCAACGATACGGACGTCAACATAAAACCTCCGTCTGTAACACTAGAAGAGTTCGAGATAAATAAAACCGAACTCTTATCGCATTCAGAGGAGATTACGTCTCAAGTGCCTCGACTCGAATCGAGAGACGATGACATAAGCAGTCTAATAAACAATTCTCCGAAACTCGAACAGGAAACCGAGACCCAACATACCGTCCTCCCTACTCACATTACCCCTTCCAAATCCTGCAAACACATAAACAAGACAGACGAACGTTACGCACTAGCCCTACAGAATATTAATTTGGACGAACTGAACGACGAAGAGAAAACCGTAGCAAAAGATATGATAAGAGAATCTATAGATTTATTCCATTTACCGGGCGACAGATTGACGTACTCAGACACCGTAACACACAAGATAGAGACAGTGGACTCTATTCCAGTAAATGTCCGACAGTATCGCTTCCCGCCCATTCATAAGGAAAGGCAATCTTCTCAGGAAGGAGGTTGTATATCTCGGACATATCATTAGCGCGGATGGAGTGAAACCAGACCCAGGAAAAATAGAGGCAGTCAAGAACTTCCCGACGCCAAAGAATGCAAAGAACATAAAACAATTCCTGGGACTGGCAGGCTATTATCGACGCTTCATACCAAATTTCTCAGGTACAAGTAAACCGCTGACGAATCTCTTAAAGAAAGACGTACCGTTTAAGTGGGAGGACGCTCAAAACAAGGCATTCAAAACTTTAACAAGCCTTTTGTGTGAACAACCGCTCTTGCAATTCCCTGATTTTACCAAACCTTTCCTAGTAACTACCGACGCATCAAATTACGCGATCGGGGGAATTCTCAGTCAGGGAGAAGTCGGTAAAGATCTGCCCATAGCTTACACGTCAAGAATCTTAAATCAAGCGGAACAAAATTATTCGACAATAGAGAAAGAGCTGCTTGCAATTATATACGCCGTTAATTACTTCCGACCTTATCTATACGGTTGTAAATTCAGTTTAATCACCGACCACCGTCCGTTAGTGTGGTTAAATTCTGTGAAAGACCCGACGTCTCGGCTTATCAGATGGCGACTCAAACTCGCCGAGTATGAATACGATATTGTTTATAAAGCCGGTAAACGAAACGTCAATGCCGACGCGCTATCGCGTAACCCTATCGAGGTGAGTAAACAGATCCTTCCGATAGCAGGGACCAGCTCGAGTGACGACGAAATATTCTCGTCGCTCGCTAAGAGACGTCGCACGCAAGAAATATCAAAACCCGAGACCGCACTTGAAACGGAAACACCTAACATAAACATAAACATAAACGAACAGACGAACGATACAGACGAAACGAACGACGACGAACTGGATCTATCACGTTACGAAGGTAATATTATAGAAATAAAAGACAGGATAACAATGCACAAAGGACACATAGCATTTTTTGTAACAAAGACCGGAACCCCTATTGACAAAGGAGCCAAAGAACTTGCCGACAATAAAAGACTACCAAACATTACCGACGTAACGCTTGGTAGAGTAAAGATTACAAAACGGGACAATAGATACCTCATCGCGTTACCCGTCCAGGAGAGAACATCCGTCTCTATTCAATTAGAAATTTTAGACGAAGTATTACATTCTCTTTTGGACGCGGCAATTGAATTAAACTTAAAGACAATAGCTATTTCAAGGGATAATATTGCAGACGTATCATGGATAAACATTAAACGCAAGATAAGTTCGATCTTCGCGGGCCACGAAACTAAAATTATTATACTAAAGCATGAAATCATAATACCCAGGGAGATCGAACGCGTCCAAATTATCCATGACAATCACGCTACTCCTGTGGGAGGTCACAAAGGAGTCACTAAGACATATTGGCGTATAAAACAACGGTACTACTGGCCTAACCTTAAACCCGATATACAAAACTTTATCCAAAACTGCCGCAGCTGCCAGACCAAGAAGCTTGTTCGACAAAAAACCAGACAACCGATGACCCTTACCGACACGCCGGGAAGGGCCTTCGACAAAGTTTCGATGGATATAGTAGGACCGATGCCTACCAGTAAACAAGGCAATAATTATATCCTAACAATACAAGATCTCCTTACCAAATATTCTATAGCGGTACCACTACAACAAGCTTCTTCGGTTGAAGTAGCTGATGCATTTATAAAAAATTTAATATGTAAATACGGCAGCCCGAAAGGGATACTAACTGATCAAGGTACTGCTTTCTTATCAGAATTGATGAAAGCAGTGGCCAAGAAATTTAGAATAGAAACATACCAAACCACCGCTTATCGACCACAATCCAACGGATCAATAGAACGCTCACACCACGTGTTAGCAGAATTTTTGAAACACTTTATAAAGGATAATTCTGAATGGGACGATTGGGTCGATATAGCGATGTTTTCTTATAATACAAGTATACATGAAGGTACACAATACACTCCACACGAATTAATCTTTGGCCAGTTAGCGAAAACTCCGAACGATAGCACACTTAACGACTTAAAAGACGAAACTTACGCATCGTACTTGGCTGAATTGACGGAACAATTACAGAAATCGCAGGAGGCCGCCAAAGAGAACCTCGAACGCGCGAAAATAAAATCCAAAAATTATTACGATAAAAAACAGAGGGTGGTGAGCTTCTCGACGGGCGACTCCGTGTACCTCCTAAAGGGAAAAATCAAAGGCAAGTTAGACAGCCAGTACGAGGGACCATATAAAATTGTACAAATTCTTAATAATAGCAATGTAAAAATAGAAACGCCAAAAGGCCTCTCTGTCGTTCATACGGACAGACTCAAATTAAACAAGGCTAGAAAATAAGTTAAAGCCTACGTCTAGGACTCTACCTTACCGACTAACGGTTGCCACGGCGCAGCATGGCGCCACAGTAGTTCTCAGAGTCCGGGACGACGGTCGATAAGGTGTCTCCCCTCCATTTTCATTATAATATAAGTCACTCCAGTCCGAGCAGAGCGTCAATTGTCCATAAAGAAGCAAAAGCATCGAAGCTAAAGAAGAAACCTCGAATCATAATGAAGAAATTATCATTCGTTATACTACTTACAATAGTAGGAACTACGCAGAGCCTAACCGGATACGACTGTGCCGGTTCCTCACTCAACGTGACTACATTCTCGTTGCTGGACGTCTCTGAATGCGAGACGCCGAATCTCCAACCAACAAGCCAAGAACTATACATTCAATTACTACAAGTGTCTGAATACCACCCAATAAATGTAATACAATGTAAAGTGAGGATCGATAGGACCATCTATCACTGCGGAATGTACTCGCACGTTTCAATCGTACACAATGGCCGACGCGAATACATTCATCCGCTCACCCAACGCCTATGCGAACAAGCGCAAGTCACCGGAAGCCTATCTCTGGGCCCCAACAGCCTCATAACGGGACTTAAGAGAAACAGCACGCACCTTCACAGCCTGACCATAAGTGGATCCGTCGGTACAGACGGAGCCTGCAAGGGCTCGCAATATAGCGACCCCTATGGTACCTGGGACGACGTCGTTGTACAGGCCTCGGTAGAAGTCACCTTGAAAGACTACTATGCAGCCGCCTCCATCAAAGCAGACCAGATACATCTGCAATCGGGTACCATCTGCGCTTACACAGCCGAAAATTGTCAAGACGAAGGGGGAGCCGAAAACTTTTGGGAAACTCTACCTTCGGATAGTTGCGGATTCAATGAATACGACGTTTTGTACGAAGGCCTCGCAACAAAACTCACAACTAAAGGACCAGTAAAAGGACCAGTCCTATACACAGTTACGTCCAAGGATGTCACCTTCGCACTTACAAAAACAGAAGAATTTACACTGTGCGGATATACGATCATCCGTACCGAACATCCGAAACTTTTCATATTGGAAACCTCTCCTGGAAGAATCTTCAAAGCTAAGACAAAAACCCCTGTAGAAAATTTAGACATCTTCGCATATATAAATTCTAAATTCATATACGTCGAACGCCATTTAAAAACACAACTTACTGATTTATATATAGACATAACCCGCCAGAAATGTGCGCTCGAGAGACAAATTTTGAAGAACGCTTTATCCTTAGCAAACTTGTCTCCTGATGAAACCGCATATTCCTTCATGAAAGAACCAGGTTATATGGCAGTGATAGCGGGAGAAGTAATACACTTGATTAAATGTACACCGGTGGAAATAAAAGTACGCTCTACGGAAAACTGCTACAAAAGCCTACCAATAACTTACCGCAATCAGTCTTGCTTCCTAACACCAAAAACCCATATCATCACACAAGAAGCAGCAATGGCGGATTGCAACGAGCTACTACCAGCAATGTACCTACTACATGGATCATGGTACAGAATAACACCGAAACTCGTTGAAAGCGTACCACCGCCGACGATTCAGCCATTAACAAAACCACAATGGAAATACATCAGCCCGCAACATTTGGCAACGAGCGGAATCTACTCCAACGAAGATCTAAATAAACTACGTTCGCATATCATGGAACCTGCGGAAAAACCCGCTGTTTTGAACACACTATTACGTGGAGTCAGCGGACAACACATACCAAAGGGACAGATCTCGCTATACAACCTTATGGACGAAGAAGCATTAGACAAAATAGCGACCAGCACAGGCCAACGACTATGGGGAGCGTTCGTGACATTCGGATCAGCAAGCGCCGGAGTCATAGCGATACTCATGATCCTCCGATTGATAAAATATGTAGCAGACACCGTCATCCACGGCTATGCACTACATAGCATCTATGGTTGGAGTATTCATTTACTAGGAGCACTTTGGGGCTCACTTACACACCTTTTGCTCCACCTCGCTAAGTCACCAACGGAAGAGAAGGTGGAGAGCGAACAAAAACCGCCAGAAGATGCTGACGCGATAGAACCACCTACGACAGGACAGAAAGAAGCCGTAAACACTTTCCCTTCAATTAGTAAGTACTTACAAGAAGAATCAGCCTTCAAAATGCACGTATAACTACGTACATTTTATTATAAGGGGGGAAGTGTTACGTCACCCGACGTACGGACTTATAAAATATATAAAGAGATACTCCTCGTGCCCGCTATATAGGGAGTCTTTTATTATCACGTGTAATTTCCTCGTGCCCGCTATATAGGGAGTCTTTTATTAAATCATGTATTACTCATAGTATAGTTGATATCATTTATTAACAATATTATAATTTACACATTCGTGCCCGACATGAAGGGAGTAACTTTTACAACACTAACAAATATTATATTTACACTGGGGAACACCTTACGATTAGAACATGCATATATAATAATTAGCTATAAATAATAGATACATAATAATCGATACGTATTTAACACACACATTTATAATATACGCGAAGTCCTAACAAGCGCCTTTAAGTCACCAAAAGTCCTAACAAGAGACTGAAAGTAAACGCCGACTAGCCGGTCCTTCGCCCACACATGGCCACCACGTGCGCCTTAGGGAAAGCACGCGGCCACCAGGCACTTACGGCACCTCTCCACAAGTGGTCATCACGCGCGTCTGCAGAACGGACTCAGAATTCCGAAGTTACAAGATACATGGCACAGCTAACACACACACGGGCCTAGGCCAACACACACACGCGGAATTCAGCTGACGCCAAGCAAAGTAACGCCAAGACGCTCATCCCTACCACCGCTAGTACGCGCTTCAGCTCAACGCGCACAGGACCATCGCACGCTACCCCACCACCGCCAACAAGGACGAGAGAAGGGAAGACGGCAGCCAATCACCATCCTTTTAGAGCCAAGCCGCCGCCGCTTCGCTACGAGCCGCCGCCGCTTCGCTACGAGCCGCCGCCGCTTCGCCACGAGCCGCCGCCGCTAAGATTCAGTATATAAGGAGCTGCAGAGCAACACACGACGGTTTTTTTCGACTACAGATTTTCTACGAATCACTTCGACGGACGTTTCGAACAATAATCGCGGGAGAGTCTTTTACGCTGTATCAATTCTATTCATATTATAATTTAAACTTAGAATAAATTAGAATTAGTAGAAGTCTGTGTTTCATTAGTCGGGACCCCGGTCACTACTCATTCGCGACTCGTATTATCTACGTGTTCCTGAACCGACGTGTGGTCGACAAGCTCTTCATCTCTCTCCGCATTTTCCAACCTTTTATCCTAGAACTATCGGGGCGTACGAATCGCCCGGGTTCACTCTTTCCAAGTCTTAGAACTATCGGGGCGTACGAATCGCCCGGGTTCATACTCCTAAATCATAGAACTATCGGGGCGTACGAATCGCCCGGGTTCATTCTTCATAGAACTATCGGAGCGTACGAAGCGCTCGGGTTCAATCATCCTAAAAGGTCCCGTTGCATCCTATAGAATACGTATGCCGAAAACACGTCGGGGCGGACGCAAACATAGTCTCCGGCGTCTACTCGCGAACTATTATAGCGGTACAAACCATCTGGCTAACTTGGGCATCGACCCGTCGGCCTGTAGACCTAGGATCATCGAGGACACCACACTCTGCCATCCCAGGCCCGATACTCAGCAGGACCTGAGGTCTCCATCTTGCAGAGTTACTGAATATCGGCTCGTACCGATCAACTGCCCGGAGTGTACCTTCGTTGCCGGACAGCTGCCACCGAGCGACCCGCGAACAGCTCGCTATTTAGAATTGTACGGAGAGAAGCATTAAAGGTAAGTGAATCATCCTTATCAAAGACATAATCTATCGTTAAGCCCGTCCCGTGCCACGAACTACGCGTAGTAGGTAACGGCCGAATTGGGCAAATATCCCATTGAAGCAGGAGCTCCTTGAAGGAAAGAGCATAGTTCTTTTTTTTAAGGCCCGTGCCGAGTGGGACGTAACAACTGATTGCGGTAAGTTATTGGTAGGCTTTTGTAGCAGTTTTCCGTAGAGCGTACTTTTATTTCCACCGGTGTACATTTAATCAAGTGTATTACTTCTCCCGCTATCACTGCCATATAACCTGGTTCTTTCATGAAGGAATATGCGGTTTCATCAGGAGACAAGTTTGCTAAGGATAAAGCGTTCTTCAAAATTTGTCTCTCGAGCGCACATTTCTGGCGGGTTATGTCTATATATAAATCAGTAAGTTGTGTTTTTAAATGGCGTTCGACGTATATGAATTTAGAATTTATATATGCGAAGATGTCTAAATTTTCTACAGGGGTTTTTGTCTTAGCTTTGAAGATTCTTCCAGGAGAGGTTTCCAATATGAAAAGTTTCGGATGTTCGGTACGGATAATCGTATATCCGCACAGTGTAAATTCTTCTGTTTTTGTAAGTGCGAAGGTGACATCCTTGGACGTAACTGTGTATAGGACTGGTCCTTTTACTGGTCCTTTAGTTGTGAGTTTTGTTGCGAGGCCTTCGTACAAAACGTCGTATTCATTGAATCCGCAACTATCCGAAGGTAGAGTTTCCCAAAAGTTTTCGGCTCCTCCTTCGTCTTGACAATTTTCGGCTGTGTAAGCGCAGATGGTACCCGATTGCAGATGTATCTGGTCTGCTTTGATGGAGGCGGCTGCATAGTAGTCTTTCAAGGTGACTTCTACCGAGGCCTGTACAACGACGTCGTCCCAGGTACCATAGGGGTCGCTATATTGCGAGCCCTTGCAGGCTCCGTCTGTACCGACGGATCCACTTATGGTCAGGCTGTGAAGGTGCGTGCTGTTTCTCTTAAGTCCCGTTATGAGGCTGTTGGGGCCCAGAGATAGGCTTCCGGTGACTTGCGCTTGTTCGCATAGGCGTTGGGTGAGCGGATGAATGTATTCGCGTCGGCCATTGTGTACGATTGAAACGTGCGAGTACATTCCGCAGTGATAGATGGTCCTATCGATCCTCACTTTACATTGTATTACATTTATTGGGTGGTATTCAGACACTTGTAGTAATTGAATGTATAGTTCTTGGCTTGTTGGTTGGAGATTCGGCGTCTCGCATTCAGAGACGTCCAGCAACGAGAATGTAGTCACGTTGAGTGAGGAACCGGCACAGTCGTATCCGGTTAGGCTCTGCGTAGTTCCTACTATTGTAAGTAGTATAACGAATGATAATTTCTTCATTATGATTCGAGGTTTCTTCTTTAGCTTCGATGCTTTTGCTTCTTTATGGACAATTGACGCTCTGCTCGGACTGGAGTGGCTTATATTATAATGAAAATGGAGGGGAGACACCTTATCGACCGTCGTCCCGGACTCTGAGAACTACTGTGGCGCCATGCTGCGCCGTGGCAACCGTTAGTCGGTAATGTAGAGTCCTAGACGTAGGCTTTAACTTATTTTCTAGCCTTATTTAATTTGAGTCTGTCCGTATGAACGACAGAGAGGCCTTTTGGCGTTTCTATTTTTACATTGCTATTATTAAGAATTTGTACAATTTTATATGGTCCCTCGTACTGGCTGTCTAATTTGCCTTTGATTTTTCCCTTTAGGAGGTACACGGAGTCGCCCGTCGAGAAGCTCACCACCCTCTGTTTTTTATCGTAATAATTTTTAGATTTTATTTTCGCGCGTTCGAGGTTCTCTTTGGCGGCCTCCTGCGATTTCTGTAATTGTTCCGTCAATTCAGCCAAGTACGATGCGTAAGTTTCGTCTTTTAAGTCGTTAAGTGTGCTATCGTTTGGAGTTTTCGCTAACTGGCCAAAGATTAATTCGTGTGGAGTGTATTGTGTACCTTCATGTATACTTGTATTATAAGAAAACATCGCTATATCGACCCAATCGTCCCATTCAGAATTATCCTTTATAAAGTGTTTCAAAAATTCTGCTAACACGTGGTGTGAGCGTTCTATTGATCCGTTGGATTGCGGTCGATAAGCGGTGGTTTGGTATGTTTCTATTCTAAATTTCTTGGCCACTGCTTTCATCAATTCTGATAAGAAAGCAGTACCTTGATCAGTTAGTATCCCTTTCGGGCTGCCGTATTTACATATTAAATTTTTTATAAATGCATCAGCTACTTCGACCGAAGAAGCTTGTTGTAGTGGTACCGCTATAGAATATTTGGTAAGGAGATCTTGTATTGTTAGGATATAATTATTGCCTTGTTTACTGGTAGGCATCGGTCCTACTATATCCATCGAAACTTTGTCGAAGGCCCTTCCCGGCGTGTCGGTAAGGGTCATCGGTTGTCTGGTTTTTTGTCGAACAAGCTTCTTGGTCTGGCAGCTGCGGCAGTTTTGGATAAAGTTTTGTATATCGGGTTTAAGGTTAGGCCAGTAGTACCGTTGTTTTATACGCCAATATGTCTTAGTGACTCCTTTGTGACCTCCCACAGGAGTAGCGTGATTGTCATGGATAATTTGGACGCGTTCGATCTCCCTGGGTATTATGATTTCATGCTTTAGTATAATAATTTTAGTTTCGTGGCCCGCGAAGATCGAACTTATCTTGCGTTTAATGTTTATCCATGATACGTCTGCAATATTATCCCTTGAAATAGCTATTGTCTTTAAGTTTAATTCAATTGCCGCGTCCAAAAGAGAATGTAATACTTCGTCTAAAATTTCTAATTGAATAGAGACGGATGTTCTCTCCTGGACGGGTAACGCGATGAGGTATCTATTGTCCCGTTTTGTAATCTTTACTCTACCAAGCGTTACGTCGGTAATGTTTGGTAGTCTTTTATTGTCGGCAAGTTCTTTGGCTCCTTTGTCAATAGGGGTTCCGGTCTTTGTTACAAAAAATGCTATGTGTCCTTTGTGCATTGTTATCCTGTCTTTTATTTCTATAATATTACCTTCGTAACGTGATAGATCCAGTTCGTCGTCGTTCGTTTCGTCTGTATCGTTCGTCTGTTCGTTTATGTTTATGTTTATGTTAGGTGTTTCCGTTTCAAGTGCGGTCTCGGGTTTTGATATTTCTTGCGTGCGACGTCTCTTAGCGAGCGACGAGAATATTTCGTCGTCACTCGAGCTGATCCCTGCTATCGGAAGGATCTGTTTACTCACCTCGATAGGGTTGCGCGATAGCGCGTCGGCATTGACGTTTCGTTTACCGGCTTTATAAACAATATCGTATTCATACTCGGCGAGTTTGAGTCGCCATCTGATAAGCCGAGACGTCGGGTCTTTCACAGAATTTAACCACACTAACGGACGGTGGTCGGTGATTAAACTGAATTTACGACCGTATAGATAAGGTCGGAAGTAATTAACGGCGTATATAATGGCAAGCAGCTCTTTCTCTATTGTCGAATAATTTTGTTCCGCTTGATTTAAGATTCTTGACGTGTAAGCTATGGGCAGATCTTTACCGACTTCTCCCTGACTGAGAATTCCCCCGATCGCGTAATTTGATGCGTCGGTAGTTACTAGGAAAGGTTTGGTAAAATCAGGGAATTGCAAGAGCGGTTGTTCACACAAAAGGCTTGTTAAAGTTTTGAATGCCTTGTTTTGAGCGTCCTCCCACTTAAACGGTACGTCTTTCTTTAAGAGATTCGTCAGCGGTTTACTTGTACCTGAGAAATTTGGTATGAAGCGTCGATAATAGCCTGCCAGTCCCAGGAATTGTTTTATGTTCTTTGCATTCTTTGGCGTCGGGAAGTTCTTGACTGCCTCTATTTTTCCTGGGTCTGGTTTCACTCCATCCGCGCTAATGATATGTCCGAGATATACAACCTCCTTCCTGAGAAGATTGCATTTCTCGGGCTGTAGTTTTAGATTGGCGTCACGGAGACGCGCACATAATTTCCGGTATTTCAAAAGATGCTCTCGTAGCGAGCTGGAGTATATGACTATGTCGTCTAGGTAAACGAATAATTCATTACCTTGCAATCCGGTCAGGACATTGTTCATCAAGCGTTGGAAGGTGGAAGGAGCGTTTTTGAGACCAAAGGGCATACGTTTAAATTCATAATGCCCGAATGGCGTGGAGAAAGCCGTTTTCGGCGCGTCTTCTTTATCCATGCCGATTTGATGGAAGCCCGATGCGAGATCGAACGTACTAAAATATTTCGCGCTTCCTAGTTGATCTAATATTTCCGTTATGTTCGGCAGTGGATAACTGTCTTTAATAGTTTTTTCGTTTAACATCCGGTAGTCGATGACTAATCTCCATCTTTTGTTTCCTTTTGCGTCCGGTTTCTTCGGAACTATCCATAGTGGAGAATTGTACGGGGACGTAGATGATTTGATCACGTTGTTTTCTAGAAGTTCTCCTATCTGTTTGTTTATCTCTTCCTTATGAATGGGCGGGAAGCGGTACTGTCGGACATTCACTGGAATAGAGTCCACTGTCTCTATCTTGTGTGTTACGGTGTCGGAGTACGTCAGTCTGTCGCCCGGTAAATGAAATAAATCTATGGATTCTCTGATCATATCTTTTGCTACGGATTTCTCTTCGTCGTTCAGTTCGTCCAAATTAATATTCTGTAGGGCTAGTGCGTAACGTTCGTCTGTCTTGTTTATATGTTTGCAGGATTTGGAAGGGGTAATGTGAGTAGGGAGGACGGTATGTTGGGTCTCGGTTTCCTGTTCGAGTTTCGGAGAATTGTTTATTAGACTGCTTATGTCATCGTCTTTCGATTCGAGTCGAGGCACTTGAGACGTGATTTCCTCTGAATGCGATAAGAGTTCGATATTATTTATCTCGAACTCTTCTAGTGTTACAGACGGAGGTTTTATGTTGACGTCCGTATCGTTGGTGTTAATTATTTTGATATATGCTTCGCCGTGGTTATTTGACACCACTGCTTCTCCGGCATAAATTCCTTCTCCGAAATTCAAACGCGGCAAATATCCCGTTTCTAAATCGCTATTTCTTATCTTTATTTTACAGACATTGCTCGTTCGCCCCGGAATGGTTATCTCCTTTGATTGAACAAAGGGCATAACTATTCCGTGCCACTCTATAGACTCTCTTTCATAATCAATTTTGGCTGTTTTTTGAAAGAAGTCGGAACCCAAAATACCGTCGTAGGGGATAGGAAAGGAATTTGGTACTAATTGGAATTTAAGCGGATATCCGTGAATTCGTATGGTTACCGAACCGTACGTGGTAACGGTTTCGTCGGTGATACCGCTCAGTCTGACTTTGTCGTTTTCGTTGCATATTATATCCCCGTTTGCCATTTTTATTTTTAATATGTTGAGTTCCGATCCCGTATCAACTAGGAACTCCGTCTCTTTAGCTAGGTCGTCAGAGGAAAGGACGATAGATGGGGAGGTAGCTTCTTCCTTTAGTTGGAGGACGTAGACACGATTGGCTTCTCTTCTTTTGTTATCGTTCTCACCGGGCGCCCTGGCGCGGTCTCTGCGGATGCGCCTTTCCTCAGAGACGTTGGTTCGTTTCCCGACTGAGATTCTCTCCATCTTTTCTTTCGGCATTCTTCTATTGTATGACCGATATTTTTGCAATACGAGCATTCTTTCTTATGCTTTTGGTCTCGTGGTGAGGAAGGAGAGTAGTGAGAGGATGGAAAGGATTGACGGGAATTTCCGGGAGGTGGAGTATAAGGCCCATGAACTTGTGTCTGTGACCGGCGTTGCTGGTCACGCGATTTCTTGTAACATTGGGTTTGTGTATGACCAATTCTCTTACAATACGAACACGAATCTGGGTCTGGAGGAGTTCTAGTAGGCCGGATATTTGGTCTATTGTTTCTTTTAGATTCGAAGTAATAATAATCCATAGGTTTTTCTTGGTATGTTTTTGCCTTATATTGTGGTCGCGGCCTTACTAATCCCCTTCTATCCCATTCGTGTTGTATTGACGAGTGTAATTGGATTGCTTTGTCATATGCATCGCCTAAGTCTCGGCAACGTAACGCGTTTAAGTAGGGATGGTAATCCATCGGTAACCCAGAACAAAAGCTTTTTAATGCCAATTCATCTATTTCTCGTTTCTTGCTATCCGTGATTTCTCCCCAAAACCTTTCTTCATCGAGAAGACCCTCGTATAAATCCTGTACACGGCCAATGTAATCGATAATCTGTTCGTTCTCCGACATGAGTACGTTTCTTAATTCTGTCCGGTAATAATCTAAAGAATGGTATGTGCCCAATGTCTGTCGGAGTCGACTATACAACTCGAACATCGTTTTCGGATTATGTCTATCTATCGCAATGTGTGCCGAATCTTGGAGCTTCCGTATCGCGGCTTGAGTAAACAAATCTTCCGGGTACGCGGGAATCATTTGTCGCGCGCGTTTACAAGCTCTAATAAATGAGGATAGAGGCATATTTTTCCCATCGTATCGTGGTATAGACGCGAAAGCCTCATTAATTTGATGATTAGGAAGGTGATGTTGGCTCTCCGTCCTGAGCGCCAAAATCTCCCTCATCAAGAACGTGAGAGGGTCTGCCTCTTCTGATTTTGCAGCGTTAAGACGCTGCGCGTGATCGCGAAGTTCTTGTTCGCGTTCTCGAATGACGCGTTCGCGTTCAAGGAGGGCCCGTTCGGCCGCGTCTAATTTAGTCATTCGTAGTCGTACTTCATCGATCATAACTTCATCAGGTTGACGCGCAGCCATGCTGCGTGTTTCCATACGTTCGCTCCTTTCAGTAGACATAATGTATCGTTTCTATCCCACCGCTGTCACCAATTTTATGTTACGTCCCACTCGGCACGGGCCTTAAAAAAAAGAACTATGCTCTTTCCTTCAAGGAGCTCCTGCTTCAATGGGATATTTGCCCAATTCGGCCGTTACCTACTACGCGTAGTTCGTGGCACGGGACGGGCTTAACGATAGATTATGTCTTTGATAAGGATGATTCACTTACCTTTAATGCTTCTCTCCGTACAATTCTAAATAGCGAGCTGTTCGCGGGTCGCTTGGTGGTAGCTGTCCGGCAACGAAGGTACACTCCGGGCAGTTGATCGGTACGAGCCGATGTTCAGTAATTCTGCAAGATGGAGACCTCAGGTCCTGCTGAGTATCGGGCCTGGGATGGCAGAATGTGGTGTCCTCGATGATCCTAGGTCTGCAGGCCGACGGGTCGATGCCCAAGTTAGCCAGATGGTTTGTACCGCTATAATAGTTCGCGAGTAGACGCCGGAGACTATGTTTACGTCCGCCCCGACGTGTTTTCGGCATAGGTATTCTCTAGGATGCAATGGGACCTTTTAGGATGATTGAACCCGAGCGATTCGTACGCTCCGATAGTTCTGTGAAGAGTGAACCCGGGCGATTCGTACGCCCCGATAGTTCTAGGATAAAAGGTTGGAAAATGCGGAGAGAGATGAAGAGCTTGTCGACCACACGTCGGTTCAGGAACACGTAGATAATACGAGTCGCGAATGAGTAGTGACCGGGGTTCCGACTAATGAAACACAGACTTCTACTAATTCTAATTTATTCTAAGATTAAATTATAATATGAATAGAATTGATACAGCGTAAAAGACTCTCCCGCGATTATTGTTCGAAACGTCCGTCGAAGTGATTCGTAGAAAATCTGTAGTCGAAAAAATCCCCGTCGTGTGCTGCTCTGCAGCTCCTTATATACTGAATCTTAGCGGCGGCGGCTCGTGGCGAAGCGGCGGCGGCTCGTAGCGAAGCGGCGGCGGCTTGGCTCTAAAAGGATGGTGATTGGCTGCCGTCTTCCCTTCTCTCGTCCTTGTTGGCGGTGGTGGGGTAGCGTGCGATGGTCCTGTGCGCGTTGAGCTGAAGCGCGTACTAGCGGTGGTAGGGATGAGCGTCTTGGCGTTACTTTGCTTGGCGTCAGCTGAATTCCGCGTGTGTGTGTTGGCCTAGGCCCGTGTGTGTGTTAGCTGTGCCATGTATCTTGTAACTTCGGAATTCTGAGTCCGTTCTGTAGACGCGCGTGATGACCACTTGTGGAGAGGTGCCGTAAGTGCGTGGCGGCCGCGTGCTTTCCCTAAGGCGCACGTGGTGGCCATGTGTGGGCGGAGGACAGGCCTGTCGACGTCGCCGGCTTTGTGCTCTTCTCCTCCGGTCCCAAGGTTTCAGGTAGAAGGTGCCCCTAGTGGCCGCGTAGTTTCCCTAAGGACCACGTGGTGACCATGTGTGGGCAGAGTACAGGCTACTTGATGGTGACGGCTTTCACTCTCTCCTCTGGTTCGAAAGGTTTCGTGTAGGAAGTATCCGAATGACCGCGTAGTTTCCCTAAGGACCACGTGAAGGCCATGTATGGATGAAGGACCGGCTAGTCGGCGTTTACTTTCAGTCTCTTGTTAGGACTTCGCGTATATTATAAATGTGTGTGTTAAATACGTATCAATTATTATGTATCTATTATTTATAGCTAATTATTATATATGCATGTTCTAATCGTAAGGTGTTCCCCAGTGTAAATATAATATTTGTTAGTGTTGTAAAAGTTACTCCCTTCATGTCGGGCACGAATGTGTATATTATAATATTGTTAATAAATGATATCAACTATACTATGAGTAATACATGATTTAATAAAAGACTCCCTATATAGCGGGCACGAGGAATTACATGTGATAATAAAAGACTCCCTATATAGCGGGCACGAGGAATTACATGTGATAATAAAAGACTCCCTATATAGCGGGCACGAGGAATTACATGTGATAATAAAAGACTCCCTATATAGCGGGCACGAGGAATTACATGTGATAATAAAAGACTCCCTATATAGCGGGCACGAGGAATTACATGTGATAATAAAAGACTCCCTATATAGCGGGCACGAGGAATTACATGTGATAATAAAAGACTCCCTATATAGCGGGCACGAGGAGTATCTCTTTATATATTTTATAAGTCCGTACGTCGGGTGACGTAACATTACCATTTTTAAAGCAGTTATTGCCGTTATTATAACAGTTATAATTGACGATATTGTTTTTATTATTGCCATTATTATTGCCATTATTGAGGCCGTTATTGCCGTAATTATAGCAGTTATTATTACCGTTATTATTGGAGTTATTATTTACGTTATTATTGTCTTTATTTTTGCTGTTATTCATGTCGTTATTGCAGTTATTATTGATTTTATATTCTTTATTATTGCCGTCGTTATTGCTATTATTATTGTCGTTTTGATTGCAGTTATTATTGCTCTTATTATCGTTATTATTACCTTCATTATTTCCTTTATTATTGTCGTTATTAAGACAGTTATTGCAGTAATTATTGTTGTTATTATTGAAGTTATTATTGACGTTATTGTCTTTAATATTGCCGTCGATATTACCTTTATTATTACCGTTCTTATTGCCGTTGTTTTTGCCAATATTATTGCCGTTATTGCCCTTATTATTGACGTATTCAAGGCCGTTATTGACGTTATTATTGCAGTTACCATTGCCGTTGTTATTGCTATTATTATTGCCGTAATTATTGCATTTATTTTTGACATTAATGCTTTTATATTGCCGTTATTATTGCAGTTATTATTGCATTTATTGTCTTAATTATTGCCGTTATTATGGTCGTTATTGCCGTTATTATTGAAGTTATTATTGACGTTATTGTCTTTAATTTTGCCGTCGATATTGCCATTATTTTCACGCTTATTATTGCCGTTATTATTGCTGTTGTTATTGCCATTATTAATGCCTTTATTGCTTTTAATATCACAGTTATTATTGCCGTTTTTGTCTTTATTATTGTCGACGTTATTGCCATTATTATTGCCGTTTTTTTGCATTTATTATTGCCCTTATCATCGTTATTATTACCTTTATTATTTTCTTTATTATTGCCGTTATTAAGACCGTTATTGCAGTTATTATTGCCGTTATTATTGACGTTATTGTCGTTATTAAGGCCGTTAATATTGCCATTATTATTGCCGTTATTATTGCAGTTTTTATTGCCCTTATTGTCGTTATTATTATCGTTATTATTACCTTTATTTAGGCCGTTATTTCCATTAATATTGCAGTAATTATTGACGTTATTGTCGTTATTAAGTCCGTTATTATTGCCATTATTATAGCAGTTATTATTGTCGTTATTATTGCCTTTATTTTTGCCGTTATTCATGTCGTTATTGCAGTTATTATTGATTTTATATTCTTTATTATTGCCGTCGTTATTGCCATTATTATTGACGTATTTATTGCAGTTATTATTGCCGTTATTGTCTTTATTATCGCGCTATCTATTGCCGTTGTTATTCCCATTATTATTGACGCTATTGTCTTATTAATAATAATTATATAATTATATTAATTATTATTATTGTCTTTATAATTGCCGTTGTTATTGCCATTATTAATGCAGTTATTGCCGTTATTATTGCCATTATTATTGCAGTTATTATTACCGTTATTGTCTTTTTTATTGCCGTTGTTATTGCCATTATTATTGCCAATATTCTCTTTAGTATTGCCGTTATTATAACCGTTGATATTGCCTTTTTTATTCTCGTTATTGCTACATTATTAACGTTATTGTTGCCGTTATTATTGCAATTAATATTGGCGCTCTCATTGCTGTTGTTATTGCCATTATTATTGCCGTTATTGCCTTTAATATTACCGTTATTATTGCACTTATTATTGCTGTTATGTAGCCCGATATCACCGTTATTACTGGCCTTATTATTGCTATTATTATTGCCATTATAATTGTTGATATTGCCGTTATTATTGCAAAAATTATTGCAGTTATTATTGCCGATATTGCCTTTATTATTGCCATTATTAAAGCCGTTATTGCCGTTATTATAACAGTTATGGTTGACGTTATTGTCTATATTATTGCTTTGTTATTGCCATTATTATTGCCGTTATTATTGCAGAGATTATTGCCATATTATAGTTATTATTACCGTTTTTAATGTCTTTACTTTTACCGTTATTAAGGCCGCTATTGCAGTTATTATTGGCTTTATTATAGTGGATATTATTGACGTTATTGTCTTTTATATTGCCGTCGATATTGCCTTTATTATTACCGTTCTTATTGCCGTTGTTTTTGCCAATATTATTGCCGTTATTGCCTATATTATTGCCTTATTCAAGGCCGTTATTGCCTTTATTATTGCAGTTATCATTGCCGTTGTTATTGCAAATATTATTGTCGTAATTATTGCATTTATTGTTGACATTGATGTCGTTTATTTTGCCGTTATTATTGCACTTACTATTGCCCTTATTATTGCAGATATTATTGACTTTATTGACGTTAAAATTGCCTTTATTATTGCCATAATTATTAGTGTTATTATTGCCTTTATTATTGCCATTATTAATGCCGTTATTGCCATTATTATTGCAGTTATTTTTACTGTTATTGTCTTTATTATTGTCTATATTATTGCCGTTGTTATTGCCATTATTATTGCCGTTATTATTGCAGAGATTATTGACCCTATTATAGTTGTTATTACCGTTTTTATTGTCTTTATTTTTGCCGTTATTTAGGCCGATATTGCAGATATTATTGCCGTTATTATTGCGGATATTATGGACGTTATTGCCGTAATTATAGCAGTTATTATTGCCGTTCTTGTCTTTATTATTGCGGTTACTATTGCCGTTGTTATTCCCATTATTATTGACGCTATTTTCTTTAGTATTGTCTTTATGATTGTCTTTGTTATTGCCATTATTAAGGCAGTTATTGCCGTTATTATTGCCATTATTTTTGCCGTTTTTGTCTTTATTATTGCCGTTGTTATTGCCATTATTATTGCCATTATTCTCTTTAGTATTGCCGTTATTATAACCGTTGATATTGCTTTTTTTATTCTCGTTATTGCTACATTATTAACGTCATTGTTGTCGTTATTATAGCAATTAATATTGGCGCTCTCATTGCTGTAGTTATTACCATTATTATTGCC
The DNA here is from genome assembly GCA_911387935.1 of Dolichovespula saxonica. Taxonomy (NCBI): domain Eukaryota; kingdom Metazoa; phylum Arthropoda; class Insecta; order Hymenoptera; family Vespidae; genus Dolichovespula; species Dolichovespula saxonica. Next base: position 415,818 of record CAJVQX010000004.1, on the reverse strand, counting down.
GTTATTGCCTTTATTATTACCGTTATTATTGCCATAATTATTGCCGTTATTGCCTTTATTATTACCGTTATAATTGCCTTTATTATTGCTGTTATTAATGCCGTTATTGCAGTTATTATAGCCATTATTATTAACATTATTATTACCTTTATAATTGGCATTATAACGTACCTCATTGCCGTTATTATTGCCGATATTATTGCACTTATTAACGTTATTATTACCGTTATTATTGCCGTTATGAAGACCGTTATTGCAGTTATTATTGCCGTTATAATAGAAGTTTTTATTAACGTTATTATCTTTAATTTTGCCGTCGATATTGCCATTATTATTACGATTATTATTGCCGTTATTATTGCTGTTGCTATTGCCATTATTATTGCCTTTATTGCCTTTAATATCACAGTTATTATTGCCGATTTTGTCTTTATTATTGTCGACGTTGTTGCCATTATTATTGCCGTTTTTTTGCAGTTATTATTGCCCTTATTATCGTTATTATTATCGTCATTATTGCCGTTATTAACGCCGTTATTGCAGTTAATATTGCAGTAATTATAGACGTTATTGTAGTTATTAAATCCGTTATTATTGCCATTATTATAGCAGTTATTATTGCCGTTATTGTCTTTATTATTGCCGTTGTTATTGCCATTATTATTGCCGTTATTCTCTTTGGTATTGCCATTATTATCACCGTTGAAATTGCCTTTTTTATTCTCTTTATTGCTACATTATTAACGTAATTGTTGCCGTTATTATTGCAATTACTATTGGCGCTCTCTCTGCCATTGTTATTGCCATTATTATTGCCGTTATTGCCTTTATTATTACCGTTATTATTGCCCTTATTATTGCTGTTATGTAGCCCGATATTGCCGTTAGTACTGGCCATATTATTGCTATTATTATTATTTTTATTATTGCCATAATTATTGCCGTTATTTCCTTTATTATTACCGTTATAATTGCATTTATTATTGACGTTATTAATGCCGTTATTTTCATTTTTATTCTCATTATTATTGACGCTATTGTCTTTAGTATTGTCTTTATAATTGCCGTTGCTTTTCCATTATTAAGGCAGTTATTGCCGTTATTATTGCCTTTAATATTGCAGTTATTATTGCCGTTATGTAGGCCGAGATTGCAGTTATTACTGGCCTTTTTATTGCCTTTATTATTGCCATTATTAAAGCCGTTATTGCCGTTATTATAACAGTTATGGTTGACGTTATTGTCTATATTATTGCGTTGTTATTGCCATTATTATTGTCGTTATTATGTCCGTTATTATTACCGTTATTATTGCCTTTATTATTGCCATTATTAAGGCTGTTATTGCCGTAAGTATAGCAGTTATTATTGCCGTTATTATTGGAGTTATTATTCATGTTATTATTGCCTTTATTTTTGTTGTTATTCATGTCGTTATTGCAGTTATTATTGATTTTATATTCTTTATTATTGCCGTCGTTATTGCAATTATTATTGTCGTTTTGATTGCAGTTATTATTGCCATTATTATCGTTATTATTATCTTCATTATTTCCTTTACTATTGTCGTTATTAAGACAGTTATTGCAGTTATTATTGTCGTTATAATTGATGTTATTATTAACGTTATTGTCTTTGATATTGCCGTCGATATTGCCATTATTATTACCTTTATTATTGCCGTTATTATTGCCGTTGTTATTGCCATTATTATTGCCTTTATTGCCTTTAATATCACAGTTATTATTGCAGTCTTTGTCTGTATTATTGTCGACGTTATTGCCATTATTATTGCCGTTTTTATCGCAGTTATTATTGCCCTTATTGTCGTTATGATTATCGTTATTATTGCCGTTATTAAGACAGTTATTGCAGTTATTATTGCCGTTATTATTGAAGTTATTATTGACGTTATTGTCTTTTATATTACCGTAGATATTGCCTTTATTATTACCGTTCTTATTGCCGTTGTTTTTGCCAATATTATTGCCGTTATTGCCATTATTATTACCGTTATTATTGCACTTATTATTGCTGTTATGTAGCCCGATATCACCGTTATTACTGGCCTTATTATTGCTATTATTATTGCCATTATAATTGATGATATTGCCGTTATTATTGCAAAAATTATTGCAGTTATTATTGCCGTTATTGCCTTTATTATTGCCATTATTAAAGCCGTTATTGCCGTTATTATAACAGTTATGGTTGACGTTATTGTCTTTATTATTTGCGTTGTTATTGCTATTATTATTGCCGTTATTATTGCAGAGATTATTGCCCATATTATAGTTATTATTACCGTTTTTATTGTCTTTACTTTTGCCGTTATTAAGGCCGTTATTGCAGATATTATTGCCGTTATTATTGCGGATATTATCGACGTTATTGCCGTAATTATAGCAGTTATTATTGCCGTTCTTGTCTTTATTATTGCGGTTACTATTGCCGTTGTTATTCCCATTATTATTGGCGCTATTGTCTTTGGTATTGTCTTTATAATTGCCGTTATTATTGCCATTATTATTGCAGTTATTGCCGTTATTATTGCCATTATTCTCTTTACAATTGCCGTTATTATAACCGTTGATATTGCCTTTTTTATTCTCGTTATTGCTACATTATTAACGTTATTTTTGTCGTTATTATTGCAATTAATATTGGCGCTCTCATTGCTGTAGTTATTGCCATTATTATTGCCGTTATTGCCTTTAACATTACCGTTATTATTGCACTTATTATTGCTGTTATGTAGCCCGATATTGCCGTTATTACTGGCCTTATTATTGCTATTATTATTGTCTTTATTATTGCCATTATTATTGAAGATATTGCCGTTATTATTGCAACCATTATTGCAGTTATTATTGCCGTTATTGCCTTTATTATTACCGTAAATATTGCCATAATTATTGCCGTTATTGCCTTTATTATTATCGTTATAATTGCCTTTATTATTGCAGTTATTAATAACGATATTGCCGTTAATATTGCAGTTATTATTGCCGTTATGTAGGCCGATATTGAAGTTATTACTGGCTATTTTTTTACCTTTATTATTGCCATTATTAAGGCCGTTTTTGCCGTAATTATTGCAGTTGCTATTGCCGATATTGTGTATATTATTGCCGTTATAATTACAGTTATTATTGACGTTATTGTCTTTTGTTACGTCACCCGACGTATGGACATATAAAATACATAAAGAAATCCTCGTGCCCGCTATATAGGGAGTCTTTTATTATTAGCACATGTAAGTCCTCGTGCCCGCTATATAGGGAGTCTTTTATTATAGTACAAATAATACGTAATTTAATAAAACTCAATATAACTAACCATTTACTAACAATATTATATTTCACACGTTCGTGCCCGACATGAAGGGAGTCATCTTTACAATACTAACCACTATTATAATACACACATATAACATAAGTTTCAAAGGAGATACCTTACGCTTAGATATTGTAAACAATACATATACATATATTTGTAATTCTACAATGATGCGTCATACGCGGAAAACACACAAAGCGTCGCGCCAGACAAACAACAATGCGTCTTACGTAAAGGAAGCTCGTATACAAGTCATGATGTCACGCCGCAAAGGGAAGGCCGTAAACGACCGAGTACACATGGCCGCAAATGGAGAGTACGTGCTAAACAGTCGCCGAACGGTTACCACGTACGCCCTAGGGAAAACAACGCGGTCGCCGGGCACACACACACGCCGTACTACTCCACAAGGGTCACCACGTGCGCCTTAGGGAGAGACACGGACCACCACACAATGCCATAGACTCGCACACGGACCTGGACCCACACACAAGCGGTAATCCGATGGCTACGAGCCGACAACACCGAGACGCATCCTCACCACTACCAGTAAGCGCCTCGCACCGAAGCACACAAAGCCGTTGTGCGCATCACTATAGACCATCCAAAAGGGACGAAAGAAAGAAAGACGGCAGCCAATCACCATCTTCCAAGAACCGAGCCGCCGCCAAAGCAACAAGCCGCCGCCGCCAAAGCCACAAACCGCCGCCAAAGCTACAAGCCGCCGCCGCTGGGACTTGTATATAAGGAGCTGCAGAGCAGCACACGACGGTCATTCCCGATAACAGATTCCTACGGGTCATTACGACGGTTTTCTACAGTTCCGACCAATAATCGCGAGAGAGTCTTTTACACTGTATCAATTCTATTCGTAGTATAATTTTAAATTTAGAATAAATAATTATTAGTAGTAGACGTCTGAGTTTCATTAGTCGGGACCCCGGTCACTACTCGTTCGCGACTCGTATTAGCTACGTGTTCCTGAACCGACGTGTGGTCGACAAACTCTTTATATCTCTCTCCGCATTTTCCAACCTTTTATCCTAGAACTATCGGGGCGTACGAATCGCCCGGGTTCACTCTTTCCAAGTCTTAGAACTATCGGGGCGTACGAATCGCCCGGGTTCATATTCCTAAATCATAGAACCATCGGGGCGTACGAATCGCCCGGGTTCATCCTTCATAGAACTATCGGAGCGTACGAATCGCTCGGGTTCAATCATCCTAGAAGGTCCCGTTGTATCCTAGAGAATACGTATGCCGAAAACACGTCGGGGCGGACACAAGCATCGTCTCCGGCGACTACTCGCGAACTATTATAACGGTACAAACCATCTGGCTAACTTGGGCATCGACCCGTCGGCCCGCAGACTTAGGATCATCGAGGACACCACACTCTGCCATCCCAGGCCCGATACTCAGCAGGACCTGAGGTCTTCATCTTGCAGAGTTATTGAATATCGGCTCGTACCGATCGACTGCCCGGAGTGTACCTTCGTTGCCGGACAGCTACCACCAAGCGACCCTCGAACAGCTCGCTATCTAGAATTATATGGAAAGAAGCATTAAGGGTAAGTAAATCATCCTCTCGTCAAAGACATAATTTATCGTTAAGCCCGTCCCGAGCCACGAACTACACGTAGTAGGTAACGGCTGAATTGGGCAAATATCCCATTGAAGCAGGAGCTCCTTGAAGGAAAGAACATAGTTCTTTTTTTTAAGGCCCGTGCCGAGTGGGACGTAACAACAAAATTGGTGCATCGGTGGGATACTAACGATACATTATGTCAATTGAGAGGAGCGATCGCATTGAAACGCGCAGCATGACCACGCGTCAAACAGACGAAATAAGCCCCGACGAAAGGCGGCGTATAGCCAATACAATGGCTCAGTTAGATTCGCGGGAACGCGACCTTTTCGAACGCGAACAAAGACTACGCGAACGCGAAGAGACTCTCCGTACCACATCAGAGGAAGCAAAATTAGGAGAAACAGATACTCTCGCGTTCCTAATGAGAGAAATCGTCGCGCTACGAACGGAAAATCAGCTTCACTTGCCTAATCATCAGGTTAGCGAAGCTCTAGCATCTATTCCACGGTACGACGGAAAAAATATGCCTTTATCTTCTTACATTAGAGTGTTACGTCCCACTCGGCACGGGCCTTAAAAAAAAGAACTATGTTCTTTCCTTCAAGGAGCTCCTGCTTCAATGGGATATTTGCCCAATTCGGCCGTTACCTACTACGTGTAGTTCGTGGCTCGGGACGGGCTTAACGATAAATTATGTCTTTGATGAGAGGATGATTTACTTACCCTTAATGCTTCTTTCCATATAATTCTAAATAGCGAGCTGTTCGAGGGTCGCTTGGTGGTAGCTGTCCGGCAACGAAGGTACACTCCGGGCAGTCGATCGGTACGAGCCGATATTCAATAATTCTGCAAGATGGAGACCTCAGGTCCTGCTGAGTATCGGGCCTGGGATGGCAGAGTGTGGTGTCCTCGATGATCCTAAGTCTGCAGGCCGACGGGTCGATGCCCAAGTTAGCCAGATGGTTTGTACCGTTATAATAGTTCGCGAGTAGTCGCCGGAGACGATGCTTGTGTCCGCCCCGACGTGTTTTCGGCATACGTATTCTCTAGGATACAACGGGACCTTCTAGGATGATTGAACCCGAGCGATTCGTACGCTCCGTTAGTTCTATGAAGAATGAACCCGGGCGATTCGTACGCCCCGATGGTTCTATGATTTAGGAATATGAACCCGGGCGATTCGTACGCCCCGATAGTTCTATGACTTGGAAAGAGTGAACCCGGGCGATTCGTACGCCCCGATAGTTCTAGGATAAAAGGTTGGAAAATGCGGAGAGATATATGAAGAGCTTGTCGACCACACGTCGGTTCAGGAACACGTAGCTAATACGAGTCGCGAACGAGTAGTGACCGGGGTCCCGACTAATGAAACTCAGACGTCTACTACTAATAATTATTTATTCTAAATTTAAAATTATACTACGAATAGAATTGATACAGTGTAAAACAAAGACTCTCTCGCGATTATTGGTCGGAACTAGCGTCCGTCGAAGTGAATCGTAGAAAATGACTGTAGAAAATCTGTAGCCAAAGTCCGATGTCGAAAATCCGTATAGAGTTATCGGAATGACCGTCGAAATGACCCGTAGGAATCTGTTGTCGGGAATGACCACCGTGTGCTGCTCTGCAGCTCCTTATATACAAGTCCCAGCGGCGGCGGCTTGTGGCTTTGGCGGTGGCGGTTTGTTGCTTTGGCGGCGGCTCGGTTCTTGGAAGATGGTGACTGGCTGCCGTCTTTCTTTCTTTCGTCCTTCCTGGATGGTCTATAGTGATGCGTGCAACGGCTTTGTGTGCTTTGGTGCGAGGCGCTTACTGGTAGTAGTGAGGATGCGTCTCGGTGTTGTCGGCTCGTAGCCATCGGATTACCGCTTGTGTGTGGGTCCAGGTCCGTGTGCGAGTCTATGGCATTGCGTGGTGGTCCGTGTCTCTCCCTAAGGCGCACGTGGTGACCACTTGTGGGGTAGTACGGCGTGTGTGTGTGCCCGGCGACCGCGTTGTTTTCCCTTGGGCGTACGTGGTAACCGTTCGGCGACTATTTAGCACGTACTCTCCATTTGCGGCCATGTGTACTCGGTCGTTTACGGCCTTCCCTTTGCGGCGTGACATCATGACTTGTATACGAGCTTCCTTTACGTAAGACGCATTGTTGTTTGTCTGGCGCGACGCTTTGTGTTTTTCCGCGTATGACGCATCATTGTAGAATTACAAATATATGTATATGTATTGTTTACAATATCTAAGCGTAAGGTATCTCCCTTGAAACTTATGTTATAGGTGTGTATTATAATAGTGGTTAGTATTGTAAAGATGACTCCCTTCATGTCGGGCACGAACGTGTGAAATATAATATTGTTAGTAAATGGTTAGTTATATTGAGTTTTTATTAAATTACGTATTATTTGTACTATAATAAAAGACTCCCTATATAGCGGGCACGAGGACTTACATGTGCTAATAATAAAAGACTCCCTATATAGCGGGCACGAGGAATTCTTTATGTATTTTATATGTCCATACGTCGGGTGACGTAACACCTCCCTCCTTATAAAAAAATGTACGTAGTTATACGTGCATTTTGAATGTCGGCTCCTCTTGCAAGTATCTGCTATTCGAAGGGTAGGGTGGTGGTGGCGTCCTTTGGTTTTGTCGTAGGTAGCTCTATTGTTTCAGCATCTTCTGGCGGGTTTTGGTCGTTCTCCGCTTTTTCTTCCTTTGTTGACTTGGCAAGGTGAAGCAAAAGATGCGTAGGCGAACCCCAATGGCTCCCATTAGATGAATACTTCAACCGTAAGTGTTATGCATAGCCGTGGATGACGGTGTCTGTTACATATTTTATTGATCGGAGGATCATGAGTATCGTTTTTATGACTCCGGCGCTTGCTGATCCGAATGTCACAAACGCTCCCCAAAAGTCGTTGGCCTGTGTTACTACGTCGTTCCAGGTACCGTATAGGTTGCTATATTGTGAGCCCTTGCAGGCTCCGCCTGTACTGACGAACCCACTTATGGTCAAGCTGTGTAGGTGCGTGCTGTTCCTTTTTCGTCCCATTATGAGGCTGTTGGGACCCAGAGATAGGCTTCTGGAGACTATTCCTTGTTCGCATAGGCGTTGGGTGAGCGGATGAATGTATTCGTGTTGGCCATTGTGCACTATTGAGACGTGCGAGTACACTTCGCAGTGATAGATGGTCCTATCGGTCCTTTCTTTACACTGGATGGCATTTATTGGATGGTATTCAGACACGTATAGTTCTTGGCTTGTTGGTTGAAGATTCGGCGTCTATCATTCAGAGATGTCCAGCAGCGAGAATGTAGTTACGTTGAGTGTGAAACCAGCACAGTCGTATCTGGTTATATTTTGCGTAGCTCTTACTATTGTAAGTAGTATAACCAATGCTAATTTCTCCATTGTGATTCGAAGATTCTTCTTTGGTTTTGATGCTTGTTTTCTTTACAGAAAATATGACGCTTTGCTCGGACTGCGGTGACTTATGTTATAATAATAAAAATAAAATAAAGAGGAGACACCTTAACGACCGTCGTCCTAGACTCTTAGATCTACTGTGGCTTCATGCTGTGCCGTGTCAACCGTTAGTCGGTTTTATAGACTCCTGGACGTAGGTTTTGACTTATTTTCTAACTTTATTTAATTTTAATCTGTCCGTATGAACGACAGAGAGGCCTTTTGGCGTTTCTATTTTTACATTGTTATTATTTAAAATTTGTATGATTTTATACGGTCCTTCGTACTGGCTGTCTAACTTGCCTTTGATTTTTCCCTTTAGGAGGTACACGGAGTCGCCCGTCGAGAAGCTCACTACTTTTTGTTTTCTGTCGTAATAACTATTGGACTTTATTTTTGCGCGTTTGAGGTTCTCTTTGGCGGCCTTCTGCGATTTCTGTAATTGTTCTGTTAGTTCAGCCAAGTACGATGTGTAAGTTTCGTCTGCGATATTATTCCTACAAATAGCTATAGTTTTTTTTTTTTTTTTTTTTTTAAATTTAGTTCGATTGCCGCGTCCAAAAGAGAATGTATTACTACCTCTAAGATTTCTAATTGAATAGAGAGAGATGTTCTCTCCTGGACGGGTAACGCGATGAAGTATCGGTTGTCTTGTTTTGTAATTTTTTACTCTACCAAGCGTTACGTCGGTAATGTTTCGTAGTCTTTTATTGTCGGCAAGTTCTTTGGCTCCTTTGTCAATAGGAGTTCCGGTCTTTGTCACAAAAAATGCTATGTGTCCTTTGTGCATTGTTATTCTGTCTTTTATTTCTATAATATTACTTTCGTAACGTGATAGATCCAGTTCGTCGTCGTTCGTTTCGTCTGTGTCGATCGTCTGTTCTTTTGTGTTTAAGTTAAGTGTTTTTGTTTCGAGTGCGGTTTCGGTTTTCGATGTCTTTTGCACATTACGTCTCTTAACGAGCGGCGAGAATATATCATCGTCACTCGAGCTGGTCCCTGCTATCGGAAGGATCCGTTTACTCGTTCGCCACGGAATAGTTATCTCCTTTGATTGAACAAATGGCATAACTATTCCGTGCCATTCTATAGTTTCTTTTTCGTAGTCAATTTTAGCCGTTTTTTGTAAAAAGTTGCAACCCAAAATACCGTTGTAAGGGATAGGAAAGGAATTCGGGACCAGTTGGAATTTAACCGGATATCCGTGAATGTGTACGGTCACCGAACCGTACGTGGTAACAGTTTTGTCGGTGATACCGATCAGTCTGACCTTGTCGTTTTCGTCACATAATATGTCTCCATTTGCCATTGTTATTTTTAATATGTTAAGTTCCGAACCCGTGTCGATTAAAAATTCTGTTTCCTTGACTAAATCGTCGGAAGAAAGGACGATAGACGGAGAGGTAGATTCTTCTTTCAATTGGAAGAAGTAGACGCGAGTGGCTGCTTCTCTTCTTATTGTCCGTACTGGGCGCGCTGACGCGGTCTCTGCGGATGCGCTTTTCCCCAGAGACGTCGGTTCGTTTCCCGACTGGGCTTCCCTCCACTTTTTCTTCCGGCATTCCTCTATCGTATGGCCGATGTTTTTACAATACGAGCATTTTTTTATATACCTTTGATCTCGTGACGAGGAAGGAGAGTAGTGAGAGAATGGAGAGGATTGACGGGAGTTCTCGGGAGGTGGAGTGTAAGGCCCATGAACTTGTGTCTGTGACCGGCGTTGCAGGTCACGCGATTTCCTATAACATTGTGCTTGTGTGTGACCAATCCTCTTGCAATAAGAACATGCATCTGGGTCCGGAGGAGGTCTAGTAGGCCGGGTACTGGGTTTACTATTTCTTTTTGATTCATAATAATAATAATCCATTGGTCTTTCTTGATAGGCCTTAGTTTTGTATTGTGGCCGCGGCCTCGCCAGACCTCGTCTGTCCCATTCATGTTGTATAGACGAATGTAGCTGAATCGCCTTATCGTATGCGTCGCTTAGGTCTCCGCACCGTAAGTCGTTTAGATACGGGTGATAATCTAATGGTAGACCCGAACAAAAACTTTTTAGAGCTAATTCGTCTATTTCCTGTTTTTTACTTTCCGTAAGCCCTCCCCAGAATCTTTCTTCGTCAAGGAGACTTTCGTGTAAGTCTTGTACGCGACCGATGTAGTCTATTATCGGTTCATTTTCGGACATAAGCACGTTTCTTAGTTCAGTCCTATAAAAATCTAACGAGTAGTATGTCCCCAAAGTTTGCCTGAGTCTGCTGCCTAATTCAAGCATTGTTCTAGGATGGTGTCTCTCGATCGCGACATAAGCGGAATCCTGTAGTTTCCTTATCGCGGCTAGAGTAAACAGTTCCTCCGGATAGGTGGGGATCATTTGACGTGCGCGTTTGCATGCTCTAATGTAAGAAGATAAAGGCATATTTTTTCCGTCGTACTGTGGAATAGATGCTAGGGCTTCGCTAACCTGATGATTAGGCAAGTGAAGCAGATTTTCCGTTCGTAGCGCGACGATTTCTCTCATTAGGAACGCGAGAGTATCTGTTTCTCCCAATTTTGCTTCCTCGGATGTGGTACGGAGAGTTTCTTCGCGTTCGCGTAGTCTTTGTTCGCGTTCGAAAAGGTCGCGTTCCCGCGAATCTAACTGAGCCATTGTATTGGCTATACGCCGCCTTTCGTCGGGGCTTATTTCGTCTGTTTGACGCGTGGTCATGCTGCGCGTTTCAATGCGATCGCTCCTCTCAATTGACATAATGTATCGTTAGTATCCCACCGATGCACCAATTTCGTTGTTACGTCCCACTCGGCACGGGCCTTAAAAAAAAGAACTATGTTCTTTCCTTCAAGGAGCTCCTGCTTCAATGGGATATTTGCCCAATTCGGCCGTTACCTACTACGTGTAGTTCGTGGCTCGGGACGGGCTTAACGATAAATTATGTCTTTGATGAGAGGATGATTTACTTACCCTTAATGCTTCTTTCCATATAATTCTAAATAGCGAGCTGTTCGAGGGTCGCTTGGTGGTAGCTGTCCGGCAACGAAGGTACACTCCGGGCAGTCGATCGGTACGAGCCGATATTCAATAATTCTGCAAGATGGAGACCTCAGGTCCTGCTGAGTATCGGGCCTGGGATGGCAGAGTGTGGTGTCCTCGATGATCCTAAGTCTGCAGGCCGACGGGTCGATGCCCAAGTTAGCCAGATGGTTTGTACCGTTATAATAGTTCGCGAGTAGTCGCCGGAGACGATGCTTGTGTCCGCCCCGACGTGTTTTCGGCATACGTATTCTCTAGGATACAACGGGACCTTCTAGGATGATTGAACCCGAGCGATTCGTACGCTCCGTTAGTTCTATGAAGAATGAACCCGGGCGATTCGTACGCCCCGATGGTTCTATGATTTAGGAATATGAACCCGGGCGATTCGTACGCCCCGATAGTTCTATGACTTGGAAAGAGTGAACCCGGGCGATTCGTACGCCCCGATAGTTCTAGGATAAAAGGTTGGAAAATGCGGAGAGATATATGAAGAGCTTGTCGACCACACGTCGGTTCAGGAACACGTAGCTAATACGAGTCGCGAACGAGTAGTGACCGGGGTCCCGACTAATGAAACTCAGACGTCTACTACTAATAATTATTTATTCTAAATTTAAAATTATACTACGAATAGAATTGATACAGTGTAAAACAAAGACTCTCTCGCGATTATTGGTCGGAACTAGCGTCCGTCGAAGTGAATCGTAGAAAATGACTGTAGAAAATCTGTAGCCAAAGTCCGATGTCGAAAATCCGTATAGAGTTATCGGAATGACCGTCGAAATGACCCGTAGGAATCTGTTGTCGGGAATGACCACCGTGTGCTGCTCTGCAGCTCCTTATATACAAGTCCCAGCGGCGGCGGCTTGTGGCTTTGGCGGTGGCGGTTTGTTGCTTTGGCGGCGGCTCGGTTCTTGGAAGATGGTGACTGGCTGCCGTCTTTCTTTCTTTCGTCCTTCCTGGATGGTCTATAGTGATGCGTGCAACGGCTTTGTGTGCTTTGGTGCGAGGCGCTTACTGGTAGTAGTGAGGATGCGTCTCGGTGTTGTCGGCTCGTAGCCATCGGATTACCGCTTGTGTGTGGGTCCAGGTCCGTGTGCGAGTCTATGGCATTGCGTGGTGGTCCGTGTCTCTCCCTAAGGCGCACGTGGTGACCACTTGTGGAGTAGTACGGCGTGTGTGTGTGCCCGGCGACCGCGTTGTTTTCCCTTGGGCGTACGTGGTAACCGTTCGGCGACTATTTAGCACGTACTCTCCATTTGCGGCCATGTGTACTCGGTCGTTTACGGCCTTCCCTTTGCGGCGTGACATCATGACTTGTATACGAGCTTCCTTTACGTAAGACGCATTGTTGTTTGTCTGGCGCGACGCTTTGTGTTTTTCCGCGTATGACGCATCATTGTAGAATTACAAATATATGTATATGTATTGTTTACAATATCTAAGCGTAAGGTATCTCCCTTGAAACTTATGTTATAGGTGTGTATTATAATAGTGGTTAGTATTGTAAAGATGACTCCCTTCATGTCGGGCACGAACGTGTGAAATATAATATTGTTAGTAAATGGTTAGTTATATTGAGTTTTTATTAAATTACGTATTATTTGTACTATAATAAAAGACTCCCTATATAGCGGGCACGAGGACTTACATGTGCTAATAATAAAAGACTCCCTATATAGCGGGCACGAGGAATTCTTTATGTATTTTATATGTCCATACGTCGGGTGACGTAACAAGAGCATGCAAACGCGCACGTCAAATGATCCCCACCTATCCGGAGGAACTGTTTACTCTAGCCGCGATAAGGAAACTACAGGATTCCGCTTATGTCGCGATCGAGAGACACCATCCTAGAACAATGCTTGAATTAGGCAGCAGACTCAGGCAAACTTTGGGGACATACTACTCGTTAGATTTTTATAGGACTGAACTAAGAAACGTGCTTATGTCCGAAAACGAACCGATAATAGATTACATCGGTCGCGTACAAGACTTACACGAAAGTCTCCTTGACGAAGAAAGATTCTGGGGAGGGCTTACAGAAAGTAAAAAACAGGAAATAGACGAATTAGCTCTAAAAAGTTTTTGTTCGGGTCTACCATTAGATTATCACCCGTACCTAAACGACTTACGGTGCGGAGACCTAAGCGACGCATACGATAAGGCGATTCAGCTACATTCGTCTATACAACATGAATGGGACAGACGAGGTCTAGCGAGGCCGCGGCCACAATACAAAACTAAGGCCTATCAAGAAAGACCAATGGATTATTATTACTATGAATCAAAAAGAAATAGTAAACCCAGTACCCGGCCTACTAGACCTCCTCCGGACCCAGATGCATGTTCTTATTGCAAGAGGATCGGTCACACACAAGCACAATGTTATAGGAAATCGCGTGACCTGCAACGCCGGTCACAGACACAAGTCCAAGAGCCTTACACTCCACCTCCCGAGAACTCCCGTCAATCCTCTCCATCCTCTCACTACTCCCCTCCCTCGTCACGAGACCAAAGGTGTATAAAGAAATGCTCGTATTGTAAGCACATCGGACATACGATAGAGGAATGCCGGAAGAAAAAATGGAGAGAAGCCCGGTCGGGAAACGAACTGACGTCTCTGGGGAAGGGCGCACCCGCAGAGACCGCGTCAGCGCGCCCAGCACGAACAATAAAGGAAGAGAAGCCACTCGCGTCTACTTCTTTCAATTAAAGGAAGAATGTACCTCTCCGTCTATCATCCTTTCTTCCGACGATTTAGTCAAGGAAACAGAATTTTTAATCGACACGGGTTCAGAACTTAACATACTAAAAATAACAATGGCAAATGGAGACATATTATGTGACGAAAACGACAAGGTCAGACTGATCGGTATCACCGACAAAACTGTTACCACGTACGGTTCGGTGACCGTACACATTCACGGATATCCGGTTAAATTCCAACTGGTCCCGAATTCCTTTCCTATCCCTTACAACGGTATTTTGGGTTGCAACTTTTTACAAAAAACGGGTAAAATTGACTACGAAAAAGAAACTATAGAATGGCACGGAATAGTTATGCCATTTGTTCAATCAAAGGAGATAAGTATTCCGGGGCAAACGAGTAAACGGATCCTTCCGATAGCAGGGACCAGCTCGAGCGACGACGAAATATTCTCGTCGCTCACTAAGAGACGTCGCACGCAAGAAATATCAAAACCCGAGACCGCACTTGAAACGGAAATACCTAATATAAACATAAACATAAACGAACAGACGAACGATACAAACGAAACGAACGACGACGAACTGGATCTATCACGCTACGAAAGTAATATTATAGAAATAAAAGACAGAATAACAATGCACAAAGGACACATAGCATTTTTTGTGACAAAGACCGGAACTCCCATTGACAAAGGAGCTAAAGAACTAGCCGACAATAAAAGACTACCAAACATTACCGACGTAACGCTTGGTAGAGTAAAAATTACAAAACGGGACAATAGATACCTCATCGCATTACCCGTCCAGGAGAGAACATCCGTCTCTATTCAATTAGAAATTCTAGATGAAGTATTACATTCTCTTTTGGACGCGGCAATTGAATTGAATTTAGAGACAATAGCTATTTCAAGGGACAATATAGCAGACGTACCATGGATGAACATTAAACGCAAGATAAGTTCGATCTTCGCGGGTCACAAAACAAAAATTATTATATTAAAACATGAAATCATAATACCCAGGGAGATCGAACGCGTCCAAATTATCCACGACAATCACGAAACTCCTGTGGGAGGTCACAAAGGAGTCACTAAGACATATTGGCGTATAAAACAACGGTACTACTGGCCTAACCTTAAAACAGATATACAAAACTTCGTCCAAAACTGCCGCAGCTGTCAAACCAAGAAACTTGTTCGACAAAAAACCAGACAACCGATGACCCTTACCGACACACCAGGAAGGGCCTTCGACAAAATTTCGATGGATATAGTAGGACCGATGCCTACTAGTAAACTAGGCAATAATTACATTTTAACAATACAAGATCTCCTTACCAAATATTCTATAGCGGTACCACTACAACAAGCTTCTTCGGTCGAAATAGCTGACGCATTTATAAAAAATTTAATATGTAAATACGGCAGCCCGAAAGGGATACTAACTGATCAAGGTACTGCTTTCTTATCAGAATTGATGAAAGCAGTGGCCAAGAAATTTAGAATAGAAACATACCAAACCACCGCTTATCGACCGCAATCCAACGGATCAATAGAACGCTCACACCACGTGTTAGCAGAATTTTTGAAACACTTTATAAAGGATAATTCTGAATGGGACGATTGGGTCGATATAGCGATGTTTTCTTATAATACAAGTATACATGAAGGTACACAATACACTCCACACGAATTAATCTTTGGCCAGTTAGCGAAAACTCCGAACGATAGCACACTTAACGACTTAAAGGACGAAACTTACGCATCGTACTTGGCTGAATTGACGGAACAGTTACAGAAATCGCAGGAGGCCGCCAAAGAGAACCTCGAACGCGCGAAAATAAAATCTAAAAATTATTACGATAAAAAACAGAGGGTGGTGAGCTTCTCAATGGGCGACTCCGTGTACCTTCTGAAAGGAAGAATCAAAGGCAAGTTAGACAGCCAGTACGAGGGACCATATAAAATTGTACAAATTTTAAATAATAACAATGTAAAAATAGAAACGCCAAAAGGCCTCTCTGTCGTTCATACGGACAGATTAAAATTAAATAAAGTTAGAAAATAAGTCAAAACCTACGTCCAGGACTCTATAAAACCGACTAACGGTTGACACGGCACAGCATGAAGCCACAGTAGATCTAAGAGTCTAGGACGACGGTCGTTAAGGTGTCTCCTCTTTATTTTATTTTATTTTTTATCATTATAACATAAGTCACCGCAGTCCGAGCAAAGCGTCATATTTTCTGTAAAGAAAACAAGCATCAAAACCAAAGAAGAATCTTCGAATCACAATGGAGAAATTAGCATTGGTAAGAGCTACGCAAGATATAACCAGATACGACTGTGCTGGTTTCACACTCAATGTAACTACATTCTCGCTGCTGGACGTCTCTGAATGATAGACGCCGAATCTTCAACCAACAAGCCAAGAACTATACGTGTCTGAATACTATCCAGTGTAAAAGAAAGGATCGATAGGATCATCTATCACTACGAAGTGTACTCGCACGACTCAATAGTACACAATGGCCAAAACGAATACATTCATCCGCTCACCCAACGCCTATGCGAACAAGGAATAGTCTCCAGAAGCCTATCTCTGGGTCCCAACAGCCTCATAATGGGACGAAAAGGAAATAGCACGCACCTACACAGCTTGACCATAAGTGGGTTCGTCAGTACAGGCGGAGCCTGCAAGGGCTCGCAATATAAGCGACCTATACGGTACCTGGAACGACGTCGTAACACAGGCCAACGACTTTGGGGAGCGTTCGTGACATTCGGATCAGCAAGCGCCGGAGTCATAAGAACGATACTCATGATCTTCCGATCAATAAAATATGTAACAGACACCGTCATCCACGGCTATGCATAACACTTAAAGTTGGAGTATTCATCTAATGGGAGCCATTGGGGTTCGTCTACGCATCTTTTGCTTCACCTTGCCAAGTCAACAAAGGAAGAAAAAGCGGAGAACGACCAAAAACCGCCAGAAGATGCTGAAACAATAGAGCTACCTACGACAAAACCAAAAGACGCCACCACCACCCTACCCTTCAATTACCAGATACTTGCAAGAGGAGCCGACATTCAAAATGCACGTATAACTACGTACATTTTTTTTATAAGGAGGGAGGTGTTACGTCACCCGACGTATGGACATATAAAATACATAAAGAAATCCTCGTGCCCGCTATATAGGGAGTCTTTTATTATTAGCACATGTAAGTCCTCGTGCCCGCTATATAGGGAGTCTTTTATTATAGTACAAATAATACGTAATTTAATAAAACTCAATATAACTAACCATTTACTAACAATATTATATTTCACACGTTCGTGCCCGACATGAAGGGAGTCATCTTTACAATACTAACCACTATTATAATACACACATATAACATAAGTTTCAAAGGAGATACCTTACGCTTAGATATTGTAAACAATACATATACATATATTTGTAATTCTACAATGATGCGTCATACGCGGAAAACACACAAAGCGTCGCGCCAGACAAACAACAATGCGTCTTACGTAAAGGAAGCTCGTATACAAGTCATGATGTCACGCCGCAAAGGGAAGGCCGTAAACGACCGAGTACACATGGCCGCAAATGGAGAGTACGTGCTAAACAGTCGCCGAACGGTTACCACGTACGCCCTAGGGAAAACAACGCGGTCGCCGGGCACACACACACGCCGTCACCACGTGCGCCTTAGGGAGAGACACGGACCACCACACAATGCCATAGACTCGCACACGGACCTGGACCCACACACAAGCGGTAATCCGATGGCTACGAGCCGACAACACCGAGACGCATCCTCACCACTACCAGTAAGCGCCTCGCACCGAAGCACACAAAGCCGTTGTGCGCATCACTATAGACCATCCAAAAGGGACGAAAGAAAGAAAGACGGCAGCCAATCACCATCTTCCAAGAACCGAGCCGCCGCCAAAGCAACAAGCCGCCGCCGCCAAAGCCACAAACCGCCGCCAAAGCTACAAGCCGCCGCCGCTGGGACTTGTATATAAGGAGCTGCAGAGCAGCACACGACGGTCATTCCCGATAACAGATTCCTACGGGTCATTACGACGGTTTTCTACAGTTCCGACCAATAATCGCGAGAGAGTCTTTTACACTGTATCAATTCTATTCGTAGTATAATTTTAAATTTAGAATAAATAATTATTAGTAGTAGACGTCTGAGTTTCATTAGTCGGGAACCCGGTCACTACTCGTTCGCGACTCGTATTAGCTACGTGTTCCTGAACCGACGTGTGGTCGACAAACTCTTTATATCTCTCTCCGCATTTTCCAACCTTTTATCCTAGAACTATCGGGGCGTACGAATCGCCCGGGTTCACTCTTTCCAAGTCTTAGAACTATCGGGGCGTACGAATCGCCCGGGTTCATATTCCTAAATCATAGAACCATCGGGGCGTACGAATCGCCCGGGTTCATCCTTCATAGAACTATCGGAGCGTACGAATCGCTCGGGTTCAATCATCCTAGAAGGTCCCGTTGTATCCTAGAGAATACGTATGCCGAAAACACGTCGGGGCGGACACAAGCATCGTCTCCGGCGACTACTCGCGAACTATTATAACGGTACAAACCATCTGGCTAACTTGGGCATCGACCCGTCGGCCCGCAGACTTAGGATCATCGAGGACACCACACTCTGCCATCCCAGGCCCGATACTCAGCAGGACCTGAGGTCTTCATCTTGCAGAGTTATTGAATATCGGCTCGTACCGATCGACTGCCCGGAGTGTACCTTCGTTGCCGGACAGCTACCACCAAGCGACCCTCGAACAGCTCGCTATCTAGAATTATATGGAAAGAAGCATTAAGGGTAAGTAAATCATCCTCTCGTCAAAGACATAATTTATCGTTAAGCCCGTCCCGAGCCACGAACTACACGTAGTAGGTAACGGCTGAATTGGGCAAATATCCCATTGAAGCAGGAGCTCCTTGAAGGAAAGAACATAGTTCTTTTTTTTAAGGCCCGTGCCGAGTGGGACGTAACACTTTATTAAGGCCGTTATTATTACCGTTATTATTGCAGTTATTTTTGATATTATTGTCATTATTATTGCCGTTGTTATTGCCTTTATTTTTGCTATTAATCATGTCGTTATTGCAGTTATTATTGATTTTATATTCTTTATTATTGCCGTCGATATTGCCATTATTATTGCCGTTTTTATTGCAGTTATTATTGCCATTAGTATCGCTATTATTACCTTTATTATAACCTTTATTATTGCCGTTAATATTGCAGTTATTATTGCCGTTATGTAGGCCGATATTGCAGTTACTACTGGCCTTTTTATTGCCTTTATTATTGCCATTATTGCCGTTATTATAAAAGTTATTATTGACGTTATTGTCTTTATTATTGCCGTTAATATTGCCGCTGTTATTCCCCTTATTATTGACGCTATTGTCTTTAGTATTATCTTTATTATTGCCGTCGTCATTGCCATTATTATTGTCGTTGTTATTGCCCTCACTTATTATTCCCCTTAGTTATTATTGCCCTTATTGTCGTTATAATTACCTTTGTTATTTTCTTTATCATGGCCTCTATTAAGACCGTTATTGCAGTTATTATTGCCGTTATTATTGCGGATATTATTGACGTTATTGCCGTTATTAAGGCCGTTATTGCCAAAATATTGCAGTAATTATTTGCGTTATTGTCGTTATTAAGTCCGTTATTATTGCCATTATTGTTACCGTTATTATTGCCTTTATTATTGCCATTATGAAGGCCGTTATTGCCGTAATTATAGCAGTTATTATTACCGATATTTTCTTTATTATTGCCGTTGTTATTACTTTATTTTTACTGTTTTTCATGTTGTTATTGCATTTATTATTGAGTTTATATTCTTTATTATTGCCGTCGTTATTGCCATTATTATTGCCGTTTCTATTTCAATTATTATTGCCCTTATTGTCGTTATTATTACCTTTATTATTTCCTTTATTATTGTCGTTATTAAGACAGTTATTGCAGTTTTTATTGCCGTTATTATTGAAGTTATTATTGACGTTATTGTCTTTAATATTGCCGTCGATATTGCCTTTATTATTACCTTTCTTATTGCCGTTGTTTTTGCCAATAATATTGTCGTTATTGCCTTTATTATAGCCGTCTTCAAGGCCGTTATTGCCGTTATTATTGCAGTTATCATTGCCGTTGTTAATTCAATTATTATTGCCGTAATTATTGCATTTATTATTGACATTAATGTCGTTTATATTGCCGTTATTATTGCAGTTATTATTGCCTTTATTGACTTAATTATTGCCGTTATTATGGTCGTTATTGTTGTTATTGTTGCATTTATTATTGCCGTTATTGCCTTTATTATTGCCGTTATTATTGCCATAATTATTGCCGTTGTTGCCTTTATTATTGCCATTATAAAAGCCGTTATTGCCGTTTTTATAACAGTTATCATTGACGTTATGTAGGTCGATATTGCAGTCATTACTGGCCTTTTTATTGCCTTTATTATTGCCAATAATTAACCCGTTATTGCCGTTATTATAACAGTTATTATTGACGTTATTGTCTTTATTATTGCCGTTGTTATTGCCATTTTTATTGCCGTTATTTTTGCAGAGATTATTGCCCCTATTATACTTATTATTACCGTTTTTATTGTTTTTATATTTCCGCTATTAAGGCCGTTATTGCCGTTAATATTGCAGTTATTCTTGCCGTTATGAAGGCCGATATTGCAGTTATTACTGGCCTTTTTATTGCTAATATTATTGCCATTATTAAAGCCGTTAATGCCGTTATTATAACCGTTATTATTGACGTTATCATTGTCGTTGTTATTGCAATTATTATTGCCGTAATTATTGCATTTATTATTGACATTGATAAGGTTATATTGCCGTTATTGTTGCAGTTATTATTGCCTTTATTGTCTTTATTATTGCCGTTTTTATGGTCGTTATTGCCGTTATTATTGCAGTTATTATTGCCGTTATTTTCTTTATTATTGCGGTTACTATTTTCGTTTTTATTCTCATTATTATTGACGCTATTCTCTTTAGTATTGTCTTTATAATTGCCGTTGCTTTTACCATTATTAAGGCAGTTATTGCCGTTATTATTGCCGTTGTTATCGCAATTATTATTGCCGTAATTACTGCATTTATTATTGACATTAATGTCGTTTATATTGCCGTTATTATTGCAGTTATTATTGCACTTAATGTTTTAATATTTGCCGTTATTATGGTCGTTTTTGCCGTTATTATAACAGTTATTATTGACGTTATTGTCTTTATTATTGCCGTTTTTATTCGGATTATTATTAGCGTTATTATTGCCTTTATTTTTGCCATTATTAAAGCCGTTATTGCCGTTATTATAACAGTTATTATTGACGATATTGTCTTTAATATTACCGTTATTAAGGCCGATATTGCAGTTAATATTGCCGTTATTATTGCATTTATTGTAGTTATTATCATCGTTATTATTGCCGTTATTAAGGCCGTTATTGCCGTCAATAATGCAGTAATTATTGACGTTACTTTCGTTATTATGTCCGTTATTATGGCCATTATTATTACCGTTATTATTGCAGTTATTATTGCGTTTATTGTCTTAATTATTGTCGTTATTATGGTCGTTATTGCCGTTATTATTGCAGTTATTATTGACGTTATTGTCTTTATTATTGCCGTTTTTATTCCGATTATTATTAGCGTTATTATTGCCTTTATTATTGCCATTATTAAAGCCGTTATTGCCGTAATTATAACAGGTATTATTGACGTTTTTGTCTTTATTATTGTCTACGTTATTGCCATTATTATTGCCGTTTTTATTGCAGTTATTATTGCCCTTATTGTCGTTATTATTATCGTCATTATTGCCGTTATTAAGGCCGTTATTGCAGTTATTATTGCCGTTATTATTGAAGTTATTATTGACGTTATTGTCTTTAATATTGCAGTCGATATTGCCATTATTATTACCTTACTTTTGCCTTTATTATTGCCATTATTAAGACCGTTATTGCAGTTATTATTGATTTTATATTCTTCATTATTGCCGTCGTTATTGCCATTATTATTATCCTTTTTAGTGCAGTTATTATTGCCCTTATTATCGTTATTATTACCTTTATTATTTCCTTTATTATTGCCGTTATTAAGACCGTTATTGCAGTTATTATTGCCGTTATTATTGAAGTTATTATTGACGTTATAATCTTTAATTTTGCCGTCGATATTGCCATTATTATTACGCTTATTATTGCAGTTATTATTGTTCTTATTGTCGTTATTATTATCGTTATTATCATCGTTATTATTGCCGTTATTAAGGCCGTTATTGCCGTCAATAATGCAGTAATTATTGACGTTACTTTCGTTATTATGTCCGTATTTATGGCCATTATTATTACCGTTATTATTGCCTTTATTATTGCATTTATTGTCTTAATTATTGCCGTTACTATGGTCGTTATTGCCGTTATTATTGCAGTTATTATTGACGTTATTGTCTTTATTATTGCCGTTTTTATTCTGATTATTATTAACGTTATTATTGCCTTTATTATTGCCATTATTAAAGCCGTTATTGCCGTAATTATAACAGGTATTATTGACGGTTTTGTCTTTATTATTGTCGACGTTATTGCCATTATTATTGTCGTTTTTATTGCAGTTATTATTGCCCTTATTGTCGTTATTATTATCGTCATTATTGCCGTTATTAAGGCCGTTATTGCAGTTATTATTGCCGTTATTATTGAAGTTATTATTGACGTTATTGTCTTTAATATTGCAGTCGATATTGCCATTATTATTACCTTTATTATTGCCTTTATTATTGTCATTATTAAGGCCGTTATTGATGTAATTATAGCAGTTATTATTGCCGTTATTCTCTTTATTATTGCGGTTACTATTGCCGTTGTTCTTCCCATTATTAATGACGCTATTGTCTTTAGTATTGTCTTTATAATTGCCGTTGTTATTGCCATTATTATTGCAGTTATTATTGCTGATATTGTCTTTATTATTGCCGTTGTTATTGCCATTATTATTGCCGTTATTCTCTTTAGTTTTGCCGATATTATAACCGTTGATATTGCCTTTTTTATTCTCGTTATTGCTACATGATTAACGTTATTGTTGCCGTTATTATTGCAATTATTATTGGCTCTCCTATTGCCGTTGTTATTACCGTTATTATTGCCCTTATTATTGCTGTTATGTAGCCCGAAATTGCCGTTAATACTGGCCTTATAATTGCTATTATTATTGTCTTTTTTATTGCCATTATTATTAAAGATATTGCCCTTATTATTGCAAACATTATTGCAGTTAATATTGCCGTTATTGCCTTTATTATTACCGTTATTATTGCCATAATTATTGCCGTTATTGCCTTTATTAACACCGTTATAATTGCCTTTATTATTGCTGTTATTAATGCCATTATTGCCGTTAATATTGCAGTTATTATTGTCGTTATGTAGGCCGATATTGCAGTTATTACTGGCCTTTTTATTGCCTTTATAATTGTCATTAGTAAAGCCGTTATTGCAGTTATTATAACAGATATTATTGACGTTATTGTCTTTATTATTGCAGTTGATATTGCCATTATTATTGCCGTTATTATTGCAGAGATTATTGACCCTATTATAGTTGTAATTACCGTTTTTATTGTTTTTATTTTTGCCGTTATTAAGGCCGTTCTTGCAGATATTATTGCCGTTATTATTGCGGATATTTTCGACGTTATTGCCGTAATTATAGCAGTTATTATTGCCGTTCTTGTCTTTATTATTGCGGTTACTATTGCCGTTGTAATACCCATTATTATTGACGCTATTTTCTTTAGTATTGTCTTTATGATTGTCATTGTTATTGCCTTATTAAGGCAGTTATTGCCGTTGTTATTGCCATTATTATTGCAGTAATAATTACCGTTATTGTCTTTATTATTGCCGTTGTTATTGCCATTATTATTGCCGTTATTCTTTTTAGTATTGCCGCTATTATAACCGTTGATATTGCCTTTTTTATTCTCGTTATTGCCTTTAATATTACCGTTGTAATTGCACTTATTATTGCTGTTATGTAGCCCGATATTACCGTTATTACTGTCCTTATTATTGCTATTATTATTGTCTTTTTTATTGCCATTATTATTGAAGATATTGCCGTTATTATTGCAAACATTATTGCAGTATTATTGCCGTTATTAATGCCGTTATTGCCGTAAATATTGCAGTTATTATTGCCGTTATGTAGGCCGATATTGCAGTTATTACTGGCCTTTTTATTGCCTTTATTATTGCAATTATTGCCGTTATTATAACAGTTATTATTGACGTTATTGTCTTTATTATTGCCGTTGTTAACACCATTATTATTGCCGTTAATATTGCAGAGATTATTGCCCCTATTATAGTTATTTTTACCGTTTCATTGTCTTTACTTTTGCCGTTTTTAAGGCCATTATTGCTTTTATTATTGGCGTTATTATTGCGGATATTATTGACGTTATTGTCGTTATTATGTCCGTTATTATTGCCGTTATTATTACCGTTATTATTGCCTTTAATATTGCCATTATTAAGGCCGTTATTGCCGTAATTATAGCAGTTATTATTGTCGTTATTGTCTTTATTATTGCCGTTACTATTGCCTCTGTTATTCCCCTTATTATTGACGCTATTGTCTTTAGTATTGTCTTTATTATTGCCGTCGTCATTGCCATTATTATTGTCGTTGTTATTGCCCTTAGTTATTATTGCCCTTAGTTATTATTGCCCTTATTATCGTTATAATTACCTTTGTTATTTTCTTTATCATGGCCTCTAATAAGATCGTTATTGCAGTTATTATTGCCGTTATTATTGCGGATATTATTGACGTTATTGCCGTTATTAAGGCCGTTATTGCCAAAATATTGCAGTAATTATTTACGTTATTGTCGTTATTAAGTCCGTTATTATTGCCATTATTGTTACCGTTATTATTGCCTTTATTATTGCCATTATTAAGGCCGTTATTGCCGTAATTATAGCAGTTATTATTACCGATATTTTCTTTATTATTGCCGTTGTTATTACTTTATTTTTACTGTTTTTCATGTTGTTATTGCATTTATTATTGAGTTTATATTCTTTATTATTGCCGTCGTTATTGCCATTATTATTGCCGTTTTTATTGCAATTATTATTGCCCTTATTGTCGTTATTATTATCGTTATTATTGCCGTTATTAAGGCCGTTATTGCCGTTAATATTGCAGTAATTATTGCCGTTATTGTCGTTATTAAGTTCGTTATTATTGCCATTATTATTACCGTTATTATTGGCATTATTATTTCCATTATTAAGGCCGTTATTGCCGTAATTATAGCAGTTATTATTGCCATTATTTTCTTTATTATTGCTGTTGTTATTACTTTATTTTTACTGTTTTTCATGTGGTTATTGCAGTTATTATTGATTTTATATTCTTTATTATTGCCGTCGTTATTGCCATTATTATTGTCGTTTTTATTGCAGTTATTATTGCCCGTATTATCGTTAATATTACCTTTATTATTTCCTTTATTATTGCCGTTATTAAGACCGTTATTGCAGTAATTATTGTTGTTATTATTGAAGTTATTATTGACGTTATTGTCTTTAATATTGCCGTCGATATTACCTTTATTATTACCGTTCTTATTGCCGTTGTTTTTGCCAATATTATTGCCGTTATTGCCTTTATTATTGACGTATTCAAGGCCGTTATTGACGTTATTATTGCAGTTACCATTGCCGTTGTTATTGCTATTATTATTGCCGTAATTATTGCATTTATTTTTGACATTAATGCTTTTATATTGCCGTTATTATTGCAGTTATTATTGCATTTATTGTCTTAATTATTGCCGTTATTATGGTCGTTATTGCCGTTATTATAACAATTATTACTGACGTTATCGTCTTTATTATTGCCGTTGTTATTGCCATTATTATTGCCGTTATTTTTGCAGAGATTATTGCCCCTATTATACTTATTATTACCGTTTTTATTGTTTTTATTTTTTCCGCTATTAAGGCCGTTATTGCCGTTAATATTGCAGTTATTCTTGCCGTTATGAAGGGAGATATTGCAGTTATTACTGGCCTTTTTATTGTCTTTATTATTGCCTTTATTAAAGCCGTTAGTGCCGTTATTATAACAGTTATTATTGACGTTATCATTGTCGTTGTTATTGCAATTATTATTGCCGTAATTATTGCATTTATTATTGACATTGATAAGGTTATATTGCCGTTATTATTTCAGTTATTATTGCCTTTATTGTCTTTATTATTGCTGTTATTATGGTCGTTATTGCCGTTATTATTGCAGTTGTTATTGACGTTATTTTCTTTATTATTGCTGTTTTTATTCCGATTATTATTAGCGTTATTATTGCCTTTATTTTTGCCTTTATTAGAGCCGTTATTGCCGTTATTATAACAGTCATTATTGACGTTATTGTCTTTATTATTGCCGTTGTTATTGCCTTTATTTTTGCTGTTATTCATGTCGTTATTACAGTTATTATTGATTTTATATTCTTTATTATGCCGTCGTTATTGCCGTTATTATTGTCGTTTTGATTGCAGTTATTATTGCCCTTATTATCGTTATTATTACCTTTATTATTTCCTTTATTATTGTGGTTATTAAGAACGTTATTGCAGTTATTATTGCCGTTATTATTGATGTTATTATTGACGTTATTGTCTTTGATATTGCCGTCGATATTGCCTTTATTATTACCGTTCTTGTTGCCGTTGTTTTTGCCAATATTATTGCCTTTATTATTGTCGTATTCAAGGCCGATATTGCCGTTATTATTGCAGTATTCATTGCCGTAGTTATTGCAATTATTATTGCCGTAATTATTGCATTTATTATTGACATTAATGTTGTTTATATTGCCATAATTATTGCAGTTATTATTTCCGTATTGTCTTAATTATTGCCGTTTTTATTCCGATTATTATTAGTGTTATTATTGCCTTTAGTATTACCATTTTTAAAGCCGTTATTGCCGTTATTATAACAGTTATTATTGACGATATTGTCTTTATTATTGCCATTATTACTGCTATTATTATAGCCTTTATTATTGCAGAGATTATTGCCCTTATTATGGTTATTTTTACCGTTTTTAATGTCTTTAATATTGCCGTTATTAAGGCCGTTATTGCAGTTATTATTGCCGTTTTTATTGCGGATATTATTGACGTTATTGTTTTTATTAAGGCCGTTATTATTGCCTTTATTTTTGCTGTTATTAATGCGTTATTGCATTTATTATTGAGTTTATATTCTTTATTATTGCCGTCGTTATTGCCATTATTATTGCCGTTAATATTGCAGAGATTATTGCCCCTCTTATAGTTATTATTACCGTTTCATTGTCTTTACTTTTGCCGTTATTAAGGCCGTTATTGCAGTTATTATTGGTGTTATTATTGCGGATATTATTGACGTTATTGTCGTTATTATGTCCGTTATTTTTGCCGTTATTATTACCGTTATTATAGCCATTATTATTACCGTTATTATTGCCTTTATTATTGCCATTAATAAGGCCGTTATTGCAGTTATTTTGCCGTTATCATTGCGGATATTATTGACGTTATTGTCGTTTCTAAGGCCTTTATTATTGCCATTATTATTACCGTTATTATTGCCGTTATTATTACCATTATTAAGGTCGTTATTGCCGTAATTATAGCAGTTATTATTGCCGTTATTTTCTTTATTATTGCCGTTATTATTGCCTTTATTTTTGCTGTTATTCATGTCGTTATTGCAGTTATTATTGATTTTATATTCTTTATTGTTGCCGTCGTTATTGCCCTTATTATCGTTATTATTACCGTTTTTATTGTCTTTATTTCTGCCATTATTGAGGCCGTTATTGCAGTTATTATTGCCGTTATTATTGCGAATATTATTGACGTTATTGTCGTTATTATGTCCGATATTTATGCCGTTATTATTACCGTTATTATTGCCTTTATTATTGCCATTATTAAAGCCGTTATTGCCGTTATTATAGCAGTTATTATTGCGGTATCATTGCCGTTGTTATTGCAATTATTATTGCCGTAATTATTGCATTTATTATTGACATTAATGCCGTTATTGCCGTTATTATTGTAGTTATTAATGACGTTATTGTCTTTATTATTCCCGTTTTTATTCCGATTATTATTAGCGTTATTGTTGCCTTTATTATTGCCATTATTAAGGCCGTTATTGCCGTTATTATTGCAGTTATTATTGACATTATTGTCTTTATTAAGGCCCTTATTATTGCCGTTATTATTGCAGTTATTTTTGATGTTATAGTCTTTATTATTTCATATTGTTATTGCCTTTATTTTTGCTGTTATTTATGTTTTTATAGCAGTTATTATTGTTTTTATATTCCTTATTATTGCCATTATTATATTCGTTATTATTGCAGTTATTATTGCCCTCATTATCATTATTATTATCTTTATTATTTCCTCTATTATTGCCGATATTAAGACCGTTAATGCAGCTATTATTGCCGTTATTATTGAAGTTATTATTGCCGTTATCGCCTTTATTATTACCGTTATTGTTGCCATAATTATTGCCGTTATTGCCTTTATTATTATCGTTATAATTGCCTTTATTATTACCGTTATTAATGCCGTTATTGCCGTTAATATTGCAGTTATTATTGCCGTTATGTAGGCCGATATTGCAGTTATTACTGTCCTTTTTATTGCCTTTATTATTGCCATTATTAATGCCGTTATTGCAGATATTATTGTCGTTATTATTGCGGATATTATCGACGTTATTGCCGTAATTATAGCATTATTATTGCCGTTATTATTGAAGTTATTATTGACGTTATTTTCTATAATATTGCCGTCGCTATTGCCTCTATTATTGCCGTTATTATTGCCGTTGTTTTAGCCAATATTATTGCCGTTAATCTCTTTAGTATTGCCGTTATTATAATCGTTGATATTGCCTTTTTTTTCTCGTTATTGCTACATTATTGACGTTATTGTTGCCGTTAAAATTGCAATTATTATTGGCGCTCTCATTGCCGTTGTTATAGCCATTATTATTGCCGTTATTGCCTTTACTATTACTGTTATTATTGCCCTTATTATTGCTCTTATGTAGCCCGATATTGCCGTTATTACTGGCCTTATTATTGCTATTATTACTGTCTTTATTATTACCATTATTATTGAAGATATTGCCGTTATTATTGCAACCATTATTGCAGTTATTATTGCCGTTATTAATGCCGTTATTGCCGTTAATATTGCAGTCATTATTGCCGTTATGTATGCCGATATTTCAGTTATTACTGGCCTTTTTATTCCCTTTATTATTGCCATTATTGAAGCCGTTATTGCCGTTATTATAACAGTTATTATTGACGTTATTTTCTTTATTATTGCCGTTGTTATTACTTTATTTTTACTGTTTTTCATGTGGTTATTGCAGTTATTATTGATTTTATATTCTCTTATTGTCGTCGTTATTGCCATTATTATTGTCGTTTTTATTGTAGTTATTATTGCCCGTATTATCGTTAATATTACCTTCATTATTTCCTTTATTATTGCAGTTATTAAGACCGTTATTTGAGTTATTATTGCCGTTATTATGGAAGTTATTATTGACGTTATTGTCTTTAATATTGCCGTCGATATTGCCTTTATTATTACCGTTCTTGTTGCCGTTGTTTTTGCCAATATTATTGCCTTTAATATTGTAGTATTCAAGTCCGATATTGCCGTTATTATTGCAGTAACATTGCCGTAGTTATTGCAATTATTATTGCCGTAATTATTGCATTTATTATTGACATTAATGCTTTTTATATAGCCATTATTATTGCAGTTATTATTTCCTTTATTGTCTTAATTATTCCCGTTTTTATTCCGATAATTATTAGTGTTATTATTGCCTTTATTATTACCATTTTTAAAGCCGTTATTGCCGTTATTATAACAGTTATTATTGACGTTTTTTTTTTATTATTGCCGTTATTATTGCTATTATTATTGCCTTTATTATTAAAGAGATTATTGCCCTTATTATGGTTATTATTACCGTTTTTGTTGTCTTTATTTTTGCCGTTATTAAGGCCGTTATTGCAGTTGTTATTGCCGTTATTATGGCGGATATTATTGACGTTATTGTCTTTATTAAGGCCGTTATTATTGCCTTTATTTTGGCTGTTATTCATGTCGTTATTGCATTTATTATTGAGTTTATATTCTTTATTATTGCCGTCGTTATTGCCATTATTATTGCCGTTTTTATTTCAATTATTATTGCCCTTATTGTCGTTATTATTATTGTTATTATTGCCGTTATTAAGGCCTAATTGCCGTTAATATTGCAGTAATTATTTACGTTATTGTCGTTATTAAGTCCGTTATTATTGCCATTATTATTGCCATTATTAAGGCCTTTATTGCCGTAATTATAGAGGTTATTATTGCCGTTATTGTCTTTATTATTGCGGTTACTTTTTTTGTTTTTATTCTCATTATTATTGACGCTATTGTCTTTAGTATTGTCTTTATAATTGCCGTTGTTTTTGCCATTATTAAGGCAGTTATTGTCGTTATAATTGCCATTATTATTGCGGTTATTATTGCCGTTATTGTCTTTATTATTGCCGTTTTTATTGCCTTATTATTGCTGTCAATCTCTTTAGTATTGCCGCTATTATAACCGTTGATATTGCCTTTTTTATACTCGTTATTGCTACATTATTAATGTTATTGTTGCCGTTATTATTGCAATTATTATTGACATTAATGTCGTTTATATTGCCGTTATTATTGCAGTTATTATTGCCTTAATTATTGCTATTATTAAGGCCGTTATTGCCGTAATTATAGCAGTTATTATTGCCGTTATTTTCTTTATTATTGCCGTTACTATTGCCTTTATTATTGCCATTATTAAGGCCGTTATTGCCGTAATTATAGCAGTTATTATTGCCGTTGTTATTGCCATTATTATTGCCTTTATTGCATTTAATATCAGAGTTATTATTGCCGTCTTTGTCTTTATTATGGTCTACGTTATTGCCATTATTATTGCCGTTTTTATTGCAGTTTTTATTGCCCTTATTGTCGTTATTATTATCGTTATTATTGCCGTTATTAAGGCCGTTATTGCCGTTAATATTGCAGTAATTATTGACGATATTGTCGTTATTAAGTCCGTTATTATTGCCATTTTTATTACCGTTATTATTGTCTTTAGTATTGCCAATATTACGGCCGTTATTGCCGTTATTATTGCACTTATTATTGCCCTTATTATTGTTATTATTACCGTTATTATGCACTATATTAATGTCGTTGTTACTGCCGTTATTGCAGTTATTATTGCCGTTATTATTGCGGATATTATTGACGTTATTGTCGTTATTATTGCCATTATTACTACCGTTATTATTGCCTTTATTATTGACATTAGTAAGACCGTTATTGCCTTTTTTTTGCAGTTATTATTGCCCTTATTGTCGTTATTATTATCGTCATTATTGCCATTATTAAGGCCGTTATTGCAGTTATTATTGCCGTTATTATTGAAGTTATTTTTGACGTTATTGTCTTTTATATTACCGTCGATATTGCCTTTATTTTTACCGTTCTTATTGCCGTTGTTTTTGCCAATATTATTGCCGTTATTGACTTTATTTTACCGTATTCAAGGCCGTTATTGCCTTTATTATTGCAGTTATCATTGCCGTTGTTATTGCAATTATTATTGTCGTAATTATTGCATTTATTGTTTACATTGATGTCGTTTATATTGCCGTTATTATTGCAGTTATTATTGCCTTTATTGTCTTAATTATTGCCGTTATTATGGTCTTTATTGCCGTTATTATTGCAGTTATTATTGACGTTATTTTCTTTATTATTGCCGTTGTTATTGCTATTATTATTGCCGTAATTATTGCAGAGATTATTGCCCTTATTATCGTTATTATTACCGTTTTTGTTGTCTTTATTTTTGCCGTTATTAAGGCCGTTATTGCAGTTATTATTGCCGTTATTATTGCGGATATTATTGACGTTATTGTCTTTATTAAGGCCGTTATTATTGCCTTTATTTTGGCTGTTATTCATGTCGTTATTGCATTTATTATTGAGTTTATATTCTTTATTATTGCCGTCGTTATTGCCATTATTATTGCCGTTTTTATTTCAATTATTATTGCCCTTATTGTCGTTATTATTATTGTTATTATTGCCGTTATTAAGGCCTAATTGCCGTTAATATTGCAGTAATTATTTACGTTATTGTCGTTATTAAGTCCGTTATTATTGCCATTATTATTGCCATTATTAAGGCCTTTATTGCCGTAATTATAGAGGTTATTATTGCCGTTATTGTCTTTATTATTGCGGTTACTTTTTTTGTTTTTATTCTCATTATTATTGACGCTATTGTCTTTAGTATTGTCTTTATAATTGCCGTTGTTTTTGCCATTATTAAGGCAGTTATTGTCGTTATAATTGCCATTATTATTGCGGTTATTATTGCCGTTATTGTCTTTATTATTGCCGTTTTTATTGCCTTATTATTGCTGTCAATCTCTTTAGTATTGCCGCTATTATAACCGTTGATATTGCCTTTTTTATACTCGTTATTGCTACATTATTAATGTTATTGTTGCCGTTATTATTGCAATTATTATTGACATTAATGTCGTTTATATTGCCGTTATTATTGCATTTATTATTGCCTTAATTATTGCTATTATTAAGGCCGTTATTGGCGTAATTAATGCAGTTATTATTGCCGATATTTTCTTTATTATTGCCGTTACTATTGCCTTTATTATTGCCATTATTAAGGCCGTTATTGCCGTAATTATAGCAGTTATTATTTCCGTTGTTATTGCCATTATTATTGCCTTTATTGCATTTAATATCAGAGTTATTATTGCCGTCTTTGTCTTTATTATGGTCTACGTTATTGCCATTATTATTGCCGTTTTTATCGCAGTTTTTATTGCCCTTATTGTCGTTATTATTATCGTTATTATTGCCGTTATTAAGGCCGTTATTGCCGTTAATATTGCAGTAATTATTGACGATATTGTCGTTATTAAGTCCGTTATTATTGCCATTTTTATTACCGTTATTATTGTCTTTAGTATTGCCAATATTACGGCCGTTATTGCCGTTATTATTGCACTTATTATTGCCCTTATTATTGTTATTATTACCGTTATTATGCACTATATTAATGTCGTTGTTACTGCCGTTATTGCAGTTATTATTGCCGTTATTATTGCGGATATTATTGACGTTATTGTCGTTATTATTGCCATTATTACTACCGTTATTATTGCCTTTATTATTGACATTAGTAAGACCGTTATTGCCTTTTTTTTGCAGTTATTATTGCCCTTATTGTCGTTATTATTATCGTCATTATTGCCATTATTAAGGCCGTTATTGCAGTTATTATTGCCGTTATTATTGAAGTTATTTTTGACGTTATTGTCTTTTATATTACCGTCGATATTGCCTTTATTTTTACCGTTCTTATTGCCGTTGTTTTTGCCAATATTATTGCCGTTATTGACTTTATTTTACCGTATTCAAGGCCGTTATTGCCTTTATTATTGCAGTTATCATTGCCGTTGTTATTGCAATTATTATTGTCGTAATTATTGCATTTATTGTTTACTTTGATGTCGTTTATATTGCCGTTATTATTGCAGTTATTATTGCCTTTATTGTCTTAATTATTGCCGTTATTATGGTCGTTATTGCCGTTATTATTGCAGTTATTATTGACGTTATTTTCTTTATTATTGCCGATGTTATTGCTATTATTATTGCCGTAATTATTGCAGAGATTATTGCCCTTATTATCGTTATTATTACTGTTTTTACTGTCTTTATTTTTGCCGTTATTAAGGCCGTTATTGCAGTTATTATTGCCGTTATTATTGCGGATATTATTGACGTTATTGTAGTTATTAAGGCCCTTATTATTGCCGATATTATTACCGTTATTATTGCCTTTATTATTGTCATTATTAAGGCCGTTATTGCCGTAATTATAGCAGTTATTATTGTCGTTATTATTGGAGTTATTATTTACGTTATTATTGCCTTTATTTTTGCTGTTATTCATGTCGTTATTGCAGTTATTATTGATTTTATATTCTTTATTATTGCCGTCGTTATTGCCATTATTATTGTCGTTTT
Organism: Dolichovespula saxonica; assembly: GCA_911387935.1. Lineage (NCBI taxonomy): Eukaryota > Metazoa > Arthropoda > Insecta > Hymenoptera > Vespidae > Dolichovespula > Dolichovespula saxonica. The sequence continues at coordinate 381,355 of CAJVQX010000004.1, read as the reverse complement.
GATTGCAGTTATTATTGCCCTTATTATCGTTATTATTACCTTCATTATTTCCTTTACTATTGTCGTTATTAAGACAGTTATTGCAGTTATTATTGCCGTTATTATTGAAGTTATTATTGACGTTATTGTCTTTAATATTGCCGTCGATATTGCCTTTATTATCACCGTTCTTGTTGTCGTTGTTTTTGCCAATATTATTGCCTTTATTATTGTCGTATTCAAGGCCGATATTGCCATTATTATTGCAGTATTCATTGCCGTAGTTATTGCAATTATTATTGCCGTAATTATTGCATTTATTATTGACATTAATGTCGTTTATATTGCCATTATTATTGCAGTTATTATTTCCTTTATTGTCTGAATTATTGCCGTTTTTATTCCGATTATTATTAGTGTTATTATTGCCTTTAGTATTACCATTTTTAAAGCCGTTATTGCCGTTATTATAACAGTTATTATTGACGATATTGTCTTTATTATTGCCATTATTACTAATATTATTATTGCCTTTATTATTGCAGAGATTATTGCCCTTATCATGGTTATTATGACCGTTTTTAATGTCTTTAATTTTGCCGTTAATAAGGCCGTTATTGCAGTTATTATTGCCGTTATTATTGAAGTTATTATTGCCGTTATAGTCTTTAATATGGCCGTCGATATTGCCATTATTATTACATTTATTATTGCCGTTATTATTGCCATTGTTATTGCCATTATTATTGCCTTTATTGCCTGTAATATCACAGTTATTATTGCCGTTTTTGTCTTTATTATTGTCGACGTTATTGCCATTATTATAGCCGTTTTGATAGCAGTTATTATTGCCCTTATTGTCATTATTATTATCGTTATAATTGCCGTTTTTAAGGCCGTTATTACCGTTAATATTGCAGTAATTATAGACGTTATTGTCGTTATTAAGTCCGTTATTATTGCCATTATTATAGCAGTTATTATTCTTTTATTATTGCCGTTGCTGAGGCCGTTATTGCCGTAATTATTGCAGTTGCTATTGCCGATATTTTCTTTATTATTACCGTTATTATTGCATCTATTATTGCCTTTATTTTCTTTAATTTTGCCGCTAATAATGCCGTTGTTATTGCCATTATTATTGCCGTTATTATTGCGGATATTATTGACGTTATTGTCTTTAGTATTGTCTTTATAATTGCCGTTGCTTTTCCATTATTAAGGCAGTTATTGCCGTTATTATTGCCGTTAATATTGCGGTTATTATTGCCGTTATTGTCTTTATTATTGCCTTTATTGCATTTAATATCACAGTTATTATTGCCGTCTTTGTCTTTATTATGGTCTACGTTATTGCCATTATTATTGCCGTTTTTATCGCAGTTATTATTGCCCTTATTGTCGTTATTATTATCGTTATTATTGCCGTTATTAAGGCCGTTATTGCCGTTATTACTGGCCTTATTATTGCTATTATTAGTGTCTTTATTATTGCCATTATCATTGAAGATATTGCCGTTATTATTGCAACCATTATTGCAGTTATTATTGCAGTTATTGCCTTTATTATTACCGTTATAATTGCCTTTACTTTTGCCGTTATTAATGCCGTTATTGCCTTTAATATTGCAGTTACTATTGCCATTATTAAGGCCGTTATTGCCGTAATTATAGCAGTTATTATTGCCGTTATTGTCTTTATTATTGCGGTTACTATTTTCGTTTTTATTCTCATTATTATTGACGCTATTGTCTTTAGTATTGTCTTTATAATTGCCGTTGCTTTTCCATTATTAAGGCAGTTATTGCCGTTATTATTGCCTTTAATATTGCAGTTATTATTGCCGTTATGTAGGCCGAGATTGCAGTTATTACTGGCCCTTTTATTGCCTTTATTATTGCCATTATTAAAGCCGTTATTGCCGTTATTATAACAGTTATTGTTGACGTTATTGTCTTTAATATTGCTGTTTTTATTCTGATTATTATTAGCGTTATTATTGCCATTATTATAGCAGTTATTATTCTGTTATTATTGCCTTCATTTTTGCCGTTATTCATGTCGTAATTGCAGTTATTACTGATTTTATATTCTTTATTATTGCAGTCGTTATTGCCATTATTATTGTCGTTTTATTGTAGTTATTATTGCCGTTATTATTAAAGTTATTATTGACGTTATTATTTTCTTTATTTTTGCTGTTATTCATGTCGTTATTGCAGTTATTATTGATTTTATATTCTTTATTATTGCCGTCGTTATTGCCATTATTATTATCCTTTTTAGTGCAGTTATTATTGAGATTATTATCGTTATTATTACCTTTATTATTTCTTGAATTATTGCCGTAATTAAGACCGTTATTGCAGTTATTTTTGCCGTTATTATTGAAGTTATTATTGACGTTATTGTCTTTAATATTGCCGTCGATATTGCCATTATTATTACCTTTATTATTGCCGTTATTATTGCCGTTGTTATTGCCATTATTATTGCCTTAATTGCCTTTAATATCACAGTTATTATTGCAGTCTTTGTCTGTATTATTGTCGACGTTATTGCCATTATTATTGCCGTTTTTATCGCAGTTATTATTGCCCTGATTGTCGTTATGATTATCGTTATTATTGCCGTTATTGAGGCCGTTATTGCAGTTATTATTGCCGTTATTATTGAAGTTATTATTGACGTTATTGTCTTTTATATTACCGTAGATATTGCCTTTATTATTACCGTTCTTATTGCCGTTGTTTTTGCCAATATTATTGCCGTTATTGCCTTTATTTTGCCGTATTCAAGGCCGTTATTGCCTTTATTATTGCAGTTATCATTGCCGTTGTAATTGCAAATATTATTGTCGTAATTATTGCATTTATTGTTGACATTGATGTCGTTTATTTTGCCGTTATTATTGCACTTACTATTGCCCTTATTATTGCAGATATTATTGACTTTATTGACGTTAAAATTGCCTTTATTATTGCCATAATTATTAGTGTTATTATTGCCTTTATTATTGCCATTATTAATGCCGTTATTGCCATTATTATTGCAGTTATTTTTACTGTTATTGTCTTTATTATTGTCTATATTATTGCCGTTGTTATTGCCATTATTATTGCCGTTATTATTCCAGAGATTATTGACCCTATTATAGTTGTTATTACCGTTTTTATTGTCTTTATTTTTGCCGTTATTAAGGCCGTTATTGCAGTTGTTATTGCCGTTATTATTGCGGATATTATTGACGTTATTGTCTTTATTAAGGCCGTTATTATTGCCTTTATTTTGGCTGTTATTCATGTCGTTATTGCATTTATTATTGAGTTTATATTCTTTATTATTGCCGTCGTTATTGCCATCATTATTGCCGTTTTTACTTCAATTATTATTGCCCTTATTGTCGTTATTATTATCGTTATTATTGCCGTTATTGAGGCCGTTATTGCCGTTAATATTGCAGTAATTATTTACGTTATTGTCGTTATTAAGTCCGTTATAATGGCCATTATTATTACCGTTATTATTGCCTTTATTATTGCCATTATTAAAGCCGTTATTGCCGTAATTATAGCAGTTATTATTGCCGTTATTGTCTTTATTATTGCCCTTTTTATTGCCTTATTATTGCCGTTAATCTCTTTAGTATTGCCGCTATTATAACCGTTGATATTGCCTTTTTTATTCTCGTTATTGCTGCATTATAAACGTTATTGTTGCCGTTATTATTGCAATTATTATTGTCATTAATGTCGTTTATATTGCCGTTATTATTGCAGTTATTATTGCCTTTATTATTGCTATTATTAAGGCCGTTATTGGCGTAATTATTGCAGTTATTATTGCCGTTATTTTCTTTATTATTGCCGTTATTAATGCCTTTATTATTGCAAATATTAAGGCCGTTATTGCCGTAATTATAGCAGTTATTATTGCCGTTGTTATTGCCGTTAATATTGCGGTTATTATTGCCGTTATTGTCTTTATTATTGCCTTTATTGCATTTAATATCACAGTTATTATTGCCGTCTTTGTCTTTATTATGGTCTACGTTATTGCCATTATTATTGCCGTTTTTATCGCAGATATTATTGCCCTTATTGTCGTTATTATTATCGTTATTATTGCCGTTATTAAGGCCGTTATTGCCGTTATTACTGGCCTTATTATTGGTATTATTAGTTTCTTTATTATTGCCATTATCATTGAAGATATTGCCGTTATTATTGCAACCATTATTGCAGTTATTATTGCCGTTATTGCCTTTATTATTACCGTTAAAATTGCCTTTACTTTTGCCGTTATTAATGCCGTTATTGCCTTTAATATTGCAGTTATTATTGCCGTTATGTAGGCCGATATTGCAGTTATTACTGGCCTTTTTATTGCCTTTATTATTGCCATTATTAAAGCCGTTATTGCCGTTATTATAACAGTTATTGTTGACGTTATTGTCTTTAATATTGCCGTTTTTATTCTGATTATTATTAGCGTTATTATTGCCATTATTATAGCAGTTATTATTCTGTTATTATTGCCTTCATTTTTGCCGTTATTCATGTCGTAATTGCAGTTATTACTGATTTTATATTCTTTATTATTGCCGTCGTTATTGCCATTATTATTGTCGTTTTTATTGTAGTTATTATTGCCGTTATTATTAAAGTTATTATTGACGTTATTATTGCCTTTATTTTTGCTGTTATTCATGAGGTTATTGCAGTTATTATTGATTTTATATTCTTTATTATTGGCGTCGTTATTGCCAATATTATTGTCGTTTTTATTACAGTTATTATTGCCCGTATTATCGTTAATATTACCTTCATTATTTCCTTTATTATTGCCGTTATTAAGACCGTTATTTGAGTTATTATTGCCGTTATTATGGAAGTTATTATTGACGTTATTGTCTTTAATATTGCCGTCGATATTGTCTTTATTATTACCGTTCTTGTTGCCGTTGATTTTGACAATATTACTGCCTTTATTAGTCTAGTATTCAAGTCCGATATTGCCGTTATTATTACACTATTCATTGCCGTAGTTATTGCAATTATTATTGCCGTAATTATTGCATTTATTATTGACATTAATGCTTTTTATATTGCCATTATTATTGCAGTTATTATTTCCTTTATTGTCTTAATTATTCCCGTTTTTATTCCGATTATTATTAGTGTTATTATTGCCTTTATTATTACCATTTTTAAAGCAGTTATTGCCGTTATTATAACAGTTATTATTGACGATATTGTTTTTATTATTGCCATTATTATTGCCATTATTGAGGCCGTTATTGCCGTAATTATAGCAGTTATTATTACCGTTATTATTGGAGTTATTATTTACGTTATTATTGTCTTTATTTTTGCTGTTATTCATGTCGTTATTGCAGTTATTATTGATTTTATATTCTTTATTATTGCCGTCGTTATTGCTATTATTATTGTCGTTTTGATTGCAGTTATTATTGCTCTTATTATCGTTATTATTACCTTCATTATTTCCTTTATTATTGTCGTTATTAAGACAGTTATTGCAGTAATTATTGTTGTTATTATTGAAGTTATTATTGACGTTATTGTCTTTAATATTGCCGTCGATATTACCTTTATTATTACCGTTCTTATTGCCGTTGTTTTTGCCAATATTATTGCCGTTATTGCCTTTATTATTGACGTATTCAAGGCCGTTATTGACTATATTATTGCAGTTACCATTGCCGTTGTTATTGCTATTATTATTGCCGTAATTATTGCATTTATTTTTGACATTAATGCTTTTATATTGCCGTTATTATTGCAGTTATTATTGCATTTATTGTCTTAATTATTGCCGTTATTATGGTCGTTATTGCCGTTATTATTGAAGTTATTATTGACGTTATTGTCTTTAATTTTGCCGTCGATATTGCCATTATTTTCACGCTTATTATTGCCGTTATTATTGCTGTTGTTATTGCCATTATTAATGCCTTTATTGCTTTTAATATCACAGTTATTATTGCCGTTTTTGTCTTTATTATTGTCGACGTTATTGCCATTATTATTGCCGTTTTTTTGCATTTATTATTGCCCTTATTATCGTTATTATTACCTTTATTATTTTCTTTATTATTGCCGTTATTAAGACCGTTATTGCAGTTATTATTGCCGTTATTATTGACGTTATTGTCGTTATTAAGGCCGTTAATATTGCCATTATTATTGCCGTTATTATTGCAGTTATTATTGCCCTTATTGTCGTTATTATTATCGTTATTATTACCTTTATTAAGGCCGTTATTGCTGTTAATATTGCAGTAATTATTGACGTTATTGTCGTTATTAAGTCCGTTATTATTGCCATTATTATAGCAGTTATTATTGTCGTTATTATTGCCTTTATTTTTGCCGTTATTCATGTCGTTATTGCAGTTATTATTGATTTTATATTCTTTATTATTGCCGTCGTTATTGCCATTATTATTGACGTATTTATTGCAGTTATTATTGCCGTTATTGTCTTTATTATCGCGCTATCTATTGCCGTTGTTATTCCCATTATTATTGACGCTATTGTCTTATTAATAATAATTATATAATTATATTAATTATTATTATTGTCTTTATAATTGCCGTTGTTATTGCCATTATTAATGCAGTTATTGCCGTTATTATTGCCATTATTATTGCAGTTATTATTACCGTTATTGTCTTTTTTATTGCCGTTGTTATTGCCATTATTATTGCCAATATTCTCTTTAGTATTGCCGTTATTATAACCGTTGATATTGCCTTTTTTATTCTCGTTATTGCTACATTATTAACGTTATTGTTGCCGTTATTATTGCAATTAATATTGGCGCTCTCATTGCTGTTGTTATTGCCATTATTATTGCCGTTATTGCCTTTAATATTACCGTTATTATTGCACTTATTATTGCTGTTATGTAGCCCGATATCACCGTTATTGCTGGCCTTATTATTGCTATTAATATTGCCATTATAATTGATGATATTGCCGTTATTATTGCAAAAATTATTGCAGTTATTATTGCCGTTATTGCCTTTATTATTGCCATTATTAAAGCCGTTATTGCCGTTATTATAACAGTTATGGTTGACGTTATTGTCTATATTATTGCGTTGTTATTGCCATTATTATTGCCGTTATTATTGCAGAGATTATTGCCATATTATAGTTATTATTACCGTTTTTAATGTCTTTACTTTTACCGTTATTAAGGCCGCTATTGCAGTTATTATTGGCTTTATTATAGTGGATATTATTGACGTTATTGTCTTTTATATTACCGTCGATATTGCCTTTATTATTACCGTTCTTATTGCCGTTGTTTTTGCCAATATTATTGCCGTTATTGCCTTTATTTTGCCGTATTCAAGGCCGTTATTGCCTTTATTATTGCAGTTATCATTGCCGTTGTTATTGCAAATATTATTGTCGTAATTATTGCATTTATTGTTGACATTGATGTCGTTTATTTTGCCGTTATTATTGCACTTACTATTGCCCTTATTATTGCAGATATTATTGACTTTATTGACGTTAAAATTGCCTTTATTATTGCCATAATTATTAGTGTTATTATTGCCTTTATTATTGCCATTATTAATGCCGTTATTGCCATTATTATTGCAGTTATTTTTACTGTTATTGTCTTTATTATTGTCTATATTATTGCCGTTGTTATTGCCATTATTATTGCCGTTATTATTGCAGAGATTATTGACCCTATTATAGTTGTTATTACCGTTTTTATTGTCTTTATTTTTGCCGTTATTTAGGCCGATATTGCAGATATTATTGCCGTTATTATTGCGGATATTATGGACGTTATTGCCGTAATTATAGCAGTTATTATTGCCGTTCTTGTCTTTATTATTGCGGTTACTATTGGCGTTGTTTATTCCATTATTATTGACGCTATTTTCTTTAGTATTGTCTTTATGATTGTCTTTGTTATTGCCATTATTAAGGCAGTTATTGCCGTTATTATTGCCATTATTTTTGCCGTTATTGTCTTTATTATTGCCGTTGTTATTGCCATTATTATTGCCATTATTCTCTTTAGTATTGCCGTTATTATAACCGTTGATATTGCTTTTTTTATTCTCGTTATTGCTACATTATTAACGTTATTGTTGTCGTTATTATTGCAATTAATATTGGCGCTCTCATTGCTGTAGTTATTGCCATTATTATTGCCGTTATTGCCTTTAACATTACCATTATTATTGCACTTATTATTGCTGTTATGTAGCCCGATATTGCCGTTATTACTGGACTTATTATTGCTATTATTATTGTCTTTATTATTGCCATTATTATTGAAGATATTGCCGTTATTATTGCAACCATTATTGTAGTTATTATTGCCGTTATTGCCTTTATTATTACAGTTAATATTGCCATAATTATTGCCGTTATTACCTTTATTATTATCGTTATAATTGCCTCTATTATTGCAGTTATTAATAACGTTATTGCCGTTAATATTGCATATATTATTGCCGTTATGTAGGCCGATATTGAAGTTATTACTGGCTATTTTATTGCCTTTATTATTGCCATTATTAAGGCCGTTTTTGCCGTAATTATTGCAGTTGCTATTGCCGAAATTGTGTATATTATTGCCGTTATAATTACAGTTATTATTGACGTTATTGTCTTTATTAAGGCCGTTATTATTACCGTTATAATTGCAGTTATTTTTGATATTATTGTCATTATTATTGCCGTTGTTATTGTCTTTATTTTTTCTATTAATCATGTCGTTATTGCAGTTATTATTGATTTTATATTCTTTATTATTGCCGTCGATATTGCCATTATTATTGCCGTTTTTATTGCGGTTATTATTGCCATTATTATCGTTATTATTACCTTTATTATTTCCTTTATTATTGCCGTTATTAAGACCGTTATTGCACTTATTATTGCCGTTATTATTGAAGTTATTATTGACGTTATAGTCTTTAATTTTGCCGTCGATATTGCCATTATTATTACGCTTATTATTGCCGATATTATTGCTGTTGTTATTGCTATTATTATTGCCTTTATTGCCTTTAATATCACTGTTAATGTTGCCGTTTTTACTGCAATATCAGGGCGTTATTGCAGTTGTTACGTCCCACTCGGCACGGGCCTTAAAAAAAAGAACTATGTTCTTTCCTTCAAGGAGCTCCTGCTTCAATGGGATATTTGCCCAATTCAGCCGTTACCTACTACGTGTAGTTCGTGGCTCGGGACGGGCTTAACGATAAATTATGTCTTTCTTTGATGAGGATGATTTACTTACCCTTAATGCTTCTTTCCATATAATTCTAGATGGCGAGCTGTTCGAGGGTCGCTTGGTGGTAGCTGTCCGGCAACGAAGGTACACTCCGGGCAGTCGATCGGTACGAGCCGATATTCAATAACTCTGCAAGATGAAGACCTCAGGTCCTGCTGAGTATCGGGCCTGGGATGGCAGAGTGTGGTGTCCTCGATGATCCTAAGTCTGCGGGCCGACGGGTCGATGCCCAAGTTAGCCAGATGGTTTGTACCGTTATAATAGTTCGCGAGTAGTCGCCGGAGACGATGCTTGTGTCCGCCCCGACGTGTTTTCGGCATACGTATTCTCTAGGATACAACGGGACCTTCTAGGATGATTGAACCCGAGCGATTCGTACGCTCCGATAGTTCTATGAAGGATGAACCCGGGCGATTCGTACGCCCCGATGGTTCTATGATTTAGGAATATGAACCCGGGCGATTCGTACGCCCCGATAGTTCTATGACTTGGAAAGAGTGAACCCGGGCGATTCGTACGCCCCGATAGTTCTATGATAAAAGGTTGGAAAATGCGGAGAGAGATATGAAGAGCTTGTCGACCACACGTCGGTTCGGGAACACGTGGCTAATACGAGTCGCGAACGAGTAGTGACCGGGGTCCCGACTAATGAAACTCAGACGTCTACTACTAATAATTATTTATTCTAAATTTAAAATTATACTAGAATTGATACAGTGTAAAAAAGACTCTCTCGCGATTATTGGTCGGAACTAGCGTCCGTCGAAGTGAACTGTAGAAAATCTGATGTCGGAATCCATCGTGTGCTGCTCTGCAGCTCCTTATATACAAGTCCCAGCGGCGGCGGCTTGTGGCTTTGGCGGCGGCTTGTGGCTTTGGCGGCGGCTGCTCGTTGCTTTGGCGGCGGCTCGGTTCTTGGAAGATGGTGATTGGCTGCCGTCTTTCTTTCTTTCGTCCCTTTTGGATGGTCTATAGTGATGCGCACAACGGCTTTGTGTGCTTCGGTGCGAGGCGCTTACTGGTAGTGGTAAGGATGCGTCTCGGTGTTGTCGCGTATGACGCATCATTGTAGAATTACAAATATATGTATATGTATTGTTTACAATATTTAAGCGTAAGGTATCTCCTTTGAAACTTATGTTATAGGTGTGTATTATAATAGTGGTTAGTATTGTAAAGATGACTCCCTTCATGTCGGGCACGAACGTGTGAAATATAATATTGTTAGTAAATGGTTAGTTATATTGAGTTTTATTAAATTACGTATTATTTGTACTATAATAAAAGACTCCCTATATAGCGGGCACGAGGACTTACATGTGCTAATAATAAAAGACTCCCTATATAGCGGGCACATATGTCCATACGTCGGGTGACGTAACACCTCCCTCCTTATAAAAAAAATGTACGTAGTTATACGTGCATTTTGAATGTCGGCTCCTCTTGCAAGTATCTGCTAATTGAAGGGTAGGATGGTGGTGGAGTCCTTTGGTTTTGTCGTAGGTAGCTCTATTGTTTCAGCATCTTCTGGCGGTTTTTGGTCGTTCTCCGCTTTTTCTTCCTTTGTTGACTTGGCAAGGTGAAGCAAAAGATGCGTAGACGAACCCCAATGGCTCCCATTAGATGAATACTCCAACTTTAAGTGTTATGCATAGCCGTGGATGACGGTGTCTGTTACATATTTTATTGATCGGAAGATCATGAGTATCGTTCTTATGACTCCGGCGCTTGCTGATCCGAATGTCACGAACGCTCCCCAAAGTCGTTGGCCTGTGCTACGACGTCGTTCCAGGTACCGTATAGGTCGCTATATTGCGAGCCCTTGCAGGCTCCGCCTGTACTGACGAACCCACTTATGGTCAAGCTGTGTAGGTGCGTGCTGTTGCTGTTTCTTTTTCGTCCCATTATGAGGCTGTTGGGACCCAGAGATAGGCTTCTGGAGAATATTGCTTGTTCGCATATGCGTTGGGTGAGCGGATGAATGTATTCGTGTTGGCCATTGTGTACTATTGAGACGTGCGAGTACACTTCGCAGTGATAGATGGTCCTATCGGTCCTTTCTTTACACTGGATAGCATTTATTGGACGGTATTCAGACACGTATAGTTCTTGGCTTGTTGGTTGAAGATTCGGCGTCTATCATTCAGAGACGTCCAGCAGCGAGAATGTAGTTACATTGATTGTGAAACCAGCACAGTCGTATCTGGTTATATTTTGCGTAGCTCTTACTATTGTAAGTAGTATAACCAATGCTAATTTCTCCATTGTGACTCGAAGATTCTTCTTTGGTTTTGATGCTTGTTTTCTTTACAGAAAATATGACGCTTTGCTCGGACTGCGGTGACTTATGTTATAATAATAAAAAAAAAAAATAAAATAAAGAGGAGACACCTTAACGACCGTCGTCCTAGACTCTTAGATCTACTGTGGCTTCATGCTGTACCGTGTCAACCGTTAGTCGGTTTTATAGAGTCCTGGACGTAGGTTTTGACTTATTTTCTAACTTTATTTAATTTTAATCTGTCCGTATGAACGACAGAGAGGCCTTTTGGCGTTTCTATTTTTACATTGTTATTATTTAGAATTTGTATGATTTTATACGGTCCTTCGTACTGGCTGTCTAACTTGCCTTTGATTTTTCCCTTTAGGAAGTACACGGAGTCGCCCGTCGAGAAGCTCACTACTTTTTGTTTTCTGTCGTAATAACTATTGGACTTTATTTTTGCGCGTTTGAGGTTCTCTTTGGCGGCCTTCTGCGATTTCTGTAATTGTTCTGTTAGTTCAGCCAAGTACGATGCGTAAGTTTCGTCTGCGATATTATTCCTACAAATAGCTATAGTTTTTTTTTTAAATTTAGTTCGGTTGCCGCGTCCAAAAGAGAATGTATTACTACCTCTAAGATTTCTAATTGAATAGAGACAAATGTTCTCTCCTGGACGGGTAACGCGATGAGGTATCGGTTGTCTTGTTTTGTAATTTTTTACTCTACCAAGCGTTACGTCGGTAATGTTTGGTAGCTTTTTATTATTGGCGAGTTCTCTGGCTCCTTTGTCAATAGGAGTTCCGGTCTTTGTCACAAAAAATGCTATGTGTCCTTTGTGCATTGTTATTCTGTCTTTTATTTCTATAATATTACTTTCGTAGCGTGATAGATCCAGTTCGTCGTCGTTCGTTTCGTTTGTATCGTTCGTCTGTTCGTTTATGTTTATGTTTATATTAGGTATTTCCGTTTCAAGTGCGGTCTCGGGTTTTGATGTCTTTTGCACATTACGTCTCTTAACGAGCGGCGAGAATATTTCATCGTCACTCGAGCTGGTCCCTGCTATCGGAAGGATCCGTTTACTCGTTCGCCCCGGAATAGTTATCTCCTTTGATTGAACAAATGGCATAACTATTCCGTGCCATTCTATAGTTTCTTTTTCGTAGTCAATTTTAGCCGTTTTTTGTAAAAAGTTGCAACCCAAAATACCGTTGTAAGGGATAGGAAAGGAATTCGGGACCAGTTGGAATTTAACCGGATATCCGTGAATGTGTACGGTCACCGAACCGTACGTGGTAACAGTTTCGTCGGTGATACCGCTCAATCTGACCTTGTCGTTTTCGTTACATAATATGTCTCCGTTCGCCATTTTTATTTTTAATATGTTGAGTTCCGAGCCTGTGTCGACTAGAAATTCCGTCTCTTTGACTAAATCGTCGGAAGAAAGGACGATAGACGGAGAGGTAGATTCTTCTTTCAATTGGAAGAAGTAGACGCGAGTGGCTGCTTCTCTTCTTATTGTCCGTACTGGGCGCGCTGACGCGGTCTCTGCGGATGCGCTTTTCCCCAGAGACGTCGGTTCGTTTCCCGACTGGGCTTCCCTCCACTTTTTCTTCCGGCATTCCTCTATCGTATGGCCGATGTTTTTACAATACGAGCATTTTTTTATATACCTTTGGTCTCGTGACGAGGGAGGGGAGTAGTGAGAGGATGGAGAGGATTGACGGGAGTTCTCGGGAGGTGGAGTGTAAGGTTCTTGAACTTGTGTCTGTGACCGGCGTTGCAGGTCACGCGATTTCCTATAACATTGTGCTTGAGTGTGACCGATCCTCTTGCAATAAGAACATGCATCTGGGTCCGGAGGAGGTCTAGTAGGCCGGGTACTGGGTTTACTATTTCTTTTTGATTCATAATAATAATAATCCATTGGTCTTTCTTGATAGGCCTTAGTCTTGTATTGTGGCCGCGGCCTCGCCAGACCTCGTCTGTCCCATTCATGTTGTATAGACGAATGTAGCTGAATCGCCTTATCGTATGCGTCGCTTAGGTCTCCGCACCGTAAGTCGTTTAGATACGGGTGATAATCTAATGGTAGACCCGAACAAAAACTTTTTAGAGCTAATTCGTCTATTTCCTGTTTTTTACTTTCCGTAAGCCCTCCCCAGAATCTTTCTTCGTCAAGGAGACTTTCGTGTAAGTCTTGTACGCGACCGATGTAGTCTATTATCGGTTCATTTTCGGACATAAGCACGTTTCTTAGTTCAGTCCTATAAAAATCTAACGAGTAGTATGTCCCCAAAGTTTGCCTGAGTCTGCTGCCTAATTCAAGCATTGTTCTAGGATGGTGTCTCTCGATCGCGACATAAGCGGAATCCTGTAGTTTCCTTATCGCGGCTAGAGTAAACAGTTCCTCCGGATAGGTGGGGATCATTTGACGTGCGCGTTTGCATGCTCTAATGTAAGAAGATAAAGGCATATTTTTTCCGTCGTACCGTGGAATAGATGCTAGAGCTTCGCTAACCTGATGATTAGGCAAGTGAAGCTGATTTTCCGTTCGTAGCGCGACGATTTCTCTCATTAGGAACGCGAGAGTATCTGTTTCTCCCAATTTTGCTTCCTCGGATGTGGTACGGAGAGTTTCTTCGCGTTCACGTAGTCTTTGTTCGCGTTCGAAAAGGTCGCGTTCCCGCGAATCTAACTGAGCCATTGTATTGGCTATACGCCGCCTTTCGTCGGGGCTTATTTCGTCTGTTTGACGCGTGGTCATGCTGCGCGTTTCAATGCGATCGCTCCTCTCAATTGACATAATGTATCGTTAGTTTCCCGGCCGATGCACCAATTTTGTTGTTACGTCCCACTCGGCACGGGCCTTAAAAAAAAGAACTATGTTCTTTCCTTCAAGGAGCTCCTGCTTCAATGGGATATTTGCCCAATTCAGCCGTTACCTACTACGTGTAGTTCGTGGCTCGGGACGGGCTTAACGATAAATTATGTCTTTCTTTGATGAGGATGATTTACTTACCCTTAATGCTTCTTTCCATATAATTCTAGATGGCGAGCTGTTCGAGGGTCGCTTGGTGGTAGCTGTCCGGCAACGAAGGTACACTCCGGGCAGTCGATCGGTACGAGCCGATATTCAATAACTCTGCAAGATGAAGACCTCAGGTCCTGCTGAGTATCGGGCCTGGGATGGCAGAGTGTGGTGTCCTCGATGATCCTAAGTCTGCGGGCCGACGGGTCGATGCCCAAGTTAGCCAGATGGTTTGTACCGTTATAATAGTTCGCGAGTAGTCGCCGGAGACGATGCTTGTGTCCGCCCCGACGTGTTTTCGGCATACGTATTCTCTAGGATACAACGGGACCTTCTAGGATGATTGAACCCGAGCGATTCGTACGCTCCGATAGTTCTATGAAGGATGAACCCGGGCGATTCGTACGCCCCGATGGTTCTATGATTTAGGAATATGAACCCGGGCGATTCGTACGCCCCGATAGTTCTATGACTTGGAAAGAGTGAACCCGGGCGATTCGTACGCCCCGATAGTTCTATGATAAAAGGTTGGAAAATGCGGAGAGAGATATGAAGAGCTTGTCGACCACACGTCGGTTCGGGAACACGTGGCTAATACGAGTCGCGAACGAGTAGTGACCGGGGTCCCGACTAATGAAACTCAGACGTCTACTACTAATAATTATTTATTCTAAATTTAAAATTATACTAGAATTGATACAGTGTAAAAAAGACTCTCTCGCGATTATTGGTCGGAACTAGCGTCCGTCGAAGTGAACTGTAGAAAATCTGATGTCGGAATCCATCGTGTGCTGCTCTGCAGCTCCTTATATACAAGTCCCAGCGGCGGCGGCTTGTGGCTTTGGCGGCGGCTGCTCGTTGCTTTGGCGGCGGCTCGGTTCTTGGAAGATGGTGATTGGCTGCCGTCTTTCTTTCTTTCGTCCCTTTTGGATGGTCTATAGTGATGCGCACAACGGCTTTGTGTGCTTCGGTGCGAGGCGCTTACTGGTAGTGGTAAGGATGCGTCTCGGTGTTGTCGCGTATGACGCATCATTGTAGAATTACAAATATATGTATATGTATTGTTTACAATATTTAAGCGTAAGGTATCTCCTTTGAAACTTATGTTATAGGTGTGTATTATAATAGTGGTTAGTATTGTAAAGATGACTCCCTTCATGTCGGGCACGAACGTGTGAAATATAATATTGTTAGTAAATGGTTAGTTATATTGAGTTTTATTAAATTACGTATTATTTGTACTATAATAAAAGACTCCCTATATAGCGGGCACGAGGACTTACATGTGCTAATAATAAAAGACTCCCTATATAGCGGGCACATATGTCCATACGTCGGGTGACGTAACACAGTAATTATGGCCATTATAATTAACGTAATTATTACCTTTATAATTGGCATTATTACGTTCGTCATTGCCGTTTTTTTTGCAAATATTATTGCACTTATTAACGTTGTTATTACCGTTATTATTGCTTTTATTATTGCCGTTATTATTCCTTTATTATTGTCATTGCTAAGACCGTTATTGCCTTTATTATTGCAGTTATCATTGCCTTTGTTATCGCAATTATTATTGCCGTAATTACTGCATTTATTATTGACATTAATGTCGTTTATATTGCCGTTATTATTGCAGTTATTATTGCCCTTAATGTTTTAATTATTGCCGTTATTATGCTCGTTATTGCCGTTATTATTGCAGTTATTATTTACGTTATTGTCTTTATTATTGCCGTTTTTATTCGGATTATTATCAGCGTTATTATAGCCTTCATTTTTGCCATTATTAAAGCCGTTATTGCCGTTATTATAACAGTTATTATTGACGATATTGTCTTTAATATTACCGTTTTTAAGGCCGATATTGCAGCTAATATTGCCGTTATCATTGCATTTATTATTGACGTTATTGTCTTTTTTTTATTGTCCTTGTTATTGCTATTATTATGGCCGTTATTATTGAGGTTATTAATTCCCTTATTATCTTTATTATTACAGTATTATTGCCATTATTAAGGCCGTTATTGCAGTTATTATTGACTTTATATTCTTTCTTATTGCCGTCGTTATTTCCATTATTATTGTCGTTTTTAATGCAGTTATTATTGCCCTTATTATCGTTATTATACCTTTATTATTTCCTTTCTTATAGACGTTATTAAGACCGTTATTGCAGTTATTATTGCTGTTATTATTGACGTTATTATTTACGTTATTATTGCCTTATTATTGCTGTTATTCATGTCGTTATTGCAGTTATTATTGATTTTATATTCTTTATTATTGCCGTCGTTATTGCCATTATTATTGACGTATTTATTGCAGTTATTATTGCCGTTATTGTCTTTATTATCGCGCTATCTATTGCCGTTGTTATTCCCATTATTATTGACGCTATTGTCTTAATAATAATAATTATATAATTATATTAATTATTAATATTGTCTTTATAATTGCCGTTGTTATTGCCATTATTAATGCAGTTATTGCCGTTATTATTGCCATTATTATTGCAGTTATTATTACCGATATTGTCTTTATTATTGCCGTTGTTATTGCCATTATTATTGCCAATATTCTGTTTAGTATTGCCGTTATTATAATCGTTGATATTGCCTGTTTTATTCTCGTTATTGCTACATTATTAACGTTATTGTTGCCGTTATTATTGCAATTAATATTGGAGCTCTCATTGCTGTTGTTATTGCCGTTATTAATGCCGTTATTGCCGTTAATATTGCAGTTATTACTGCCGTTATGTAGGCCGATATTGCAGTTATTACTGGCCTTTTTATTGCCTTTATTAATGCCATTATTAAGGCCGTTATTGCCGTAAGTATAGCAGTTATTATTGAAATTATTATTGGAGTTATTATTTACGTTATTATTGCCTTTATTTTTGCTGTTATTCATGTCGTTATTGCAGTTATTATTGATTTTATATTCCTTATTATTGCCGTCGTTATTGCTATTATTATAGTCGTTATTATTGCAGTTGTTATTGCCATTATTATCGTTATTATTGCCTTTATTATTTCCTCTATTATTGCCGTTATTAAGATCGTTAATGCAGTTATTATTGCCGTTATTATTGTAGTTATTATTGACGTTATTGTCTTTAATATTGCCGTCGATGTTGCCTTTATTATTACGGTTCTTATTGCCGTTATTTTTGCCAATATTATTGCCGTTATTGCCTTTATCATTGCCGTATTTAAGGCCGTTATTGCCTTTATTATTGCAGTTATCATTGCCGTTGTTATTGCAATTATTATTCTCGTAATTATTGCATTTATTGTTGACATTGATGTCGTTTATATTGCCGTTATTATTGCAGTTATTATTGCCTTTTTTGTCTTAATTATTGCCGTTATTATGGTCGTTATTGCCGTTATTATTGCAGTTATTATTGACGTTATTGCCTTTATTATTGCCGTTGTTATTGCCATTATTATTGCCGTTATTATTGCAGAGTTTATTGCCCCTATTATATTTATTATTACCGTTTTTATTGTCTTTATTTGTGCCGTTTTTAAGGCCGTTATTACCGTTAATATTGCAGTAATTATAGACGTTATTGTCGTTATTAAGTCCGTTATTATTGCCATTATTATTGCAGTTATTATTCTTTTATTATTGCCTTCATTTTTGCCGTTATTCATGTCGTTATTGCAGTTATTATTGATTTTATATTCTTTATTATTGCCGTCGTTATTGCCATTATTATTGCCGTTATTCTCTTTAGTATTGCCGTTATTATAACCGTTGATTTTGCCTTTTTTATTCTCTTTATTGCTACATGATTAACGTTATTGTTGCCGTTTTTATTGCAATTATTATTGGCGCTCTCATTGCCGTTGTTATTGCCATTAATATTGCCGTTATTGCCTTTATTATTACCGTTATTATTGCCCTTATTATTGCTGTTAGGTAGCCCGATATTGCCGTTATTACTGTCCTTATTATTGCTATTATTATTATTTTTATTATTGCCATAATTATTGCCGTTATTGCCTTTATTATTACCGTTATAATTGCATTTATTATTGCCGTTATGTAGGCCGATGTTGCAGTTATTACTGGCCTTTTTATTGCCTTTATTATTGCCATTATTAAAGCCGTTATTGCCGTTATTATAACTGTTATTATTGACGTTATTGTCTTTATTATTGCCGTTGTTATTGCTATTATTATTGCCGTTATTATTCCTGAGATTATTGACCCTATTATAGTTGTTATTACCGTTTTTATTGTCTTTATTTTTGCTGTTATTAAGGCCGTTCTTGCAGATATTATTGCCGTTATTATTGCGGATATTATGGACGTTATTGCCGTAATTATAGCAGTTATTATTGCCGTTCTTGTCTTTATTATTGCGGTTACTATTGCCTTATTAAGTTTGTTATTGCCTTATTAAGGCAGTTATTGCCGTTATTATTGCCATTATTATTGCAGTTATTATTACCGTTATTGTCTTTATTATTGCCGTTGTTATTGCACTTATTATTGCTGTTAAGTAGCCCGATATTACCGTTATTACTGTCCTTATTATTGCTATTATTATTGTCTTTTTTAATGCCATTATTATTGAAGATATTGCCGTTATTATTGCAAACATTATTACAGTATTATTGCCGTTATTAATGCCGTTATTGCCGTTAATATTGCAGTTATTATTGCCGTTATGTAGGCCGATATTGCAGTTATTACTGGCCTTTTTATTGCCTTTATTATTGCCATTATTGCCGTTATTATAAAAGTTATTATTGACGTTATTGTCTTTATTATTGCCGTTGTTAACGCCATTATTATTGCCGTTAATATTGCAGAGATTACTGCCCCTATTATAGTTATTTTTACCGTTTCATTGTCTTTACTTTTGCCGTTTTTAAGGCTATTATTGCTGTTATTATTGGCGTTATTATTGCGGATATTATTGACGTTATTGTCGTTATTATGTCCGTTATTATTGCCGTTATTATTACCGTTATTATTGCCTTTAATATTGCCATTATTAAGGCCGTTATTGCCGTAATTGTAGCAGTTATTATTGTCGTTATTGTCTTTATTATTGCCGTTACTATTGCCGCTGTTATTCCCCTTATTATTGACGCTATTGTCTTTAGTATTATCTTTATTATTGCCGTCGTCATTGCCATTATTATTGTCGTTGTTATTGCCCTCACTTATTATTCCCCTTAGTCATTATTTCCCTTATTGTCGTTATAATTACCTTTGTTATTTTCTTTATCATGGCCTCTATTAAGACCGTTATTGCAGTTATTATTGCCGTTATTATTGCGGATATTATTGACGTTATTGCCGTTATTAAGGCCGTTATTGCCAAAATATTGCAGTAATTATTTACGTTATTGTCGTTATTAAGTCCGTTATTATTGCCATTATTGTTACCGTTATTATTGCCATTATTATTGCCATTATTATTACCGTTATTATTGCCTTTATTATTGCCATTATTAAGGCCGTTAATGCCGTAATTATAGCAGTTATTATTACCGATATTTTCTTTATTATTGCCGTTGTTATTACTTTATTTTTACTGTTTTTCATGTTGTTATTGCATTTATTATTGAGTTTATATTCTTTATTATTGCCGTAGTTATTGCCATTATTATTGCCGTTTTTATTGCAATTATTATTGCCCTTATTGTCGTTATTATTATCGTTATTATTGCCGTTATTAAGGCCGTTATTGCCGTTAATATTGCAGTAATTATTTACGTTATTGTCGTTATTAAGTCCGTTATTGTTGCCATTATTATTACCGTTATTATTGCCATTATAATTGCCATTATTAAGGCCGTTATTGCCGTAATTATAGCAGTTATTATTACCGATATTTTCTTTATTATTGCCGTTGTTATTACTTTATTTTTACTGTTTTTCATGTGGTTATTGCAGTTATTATTGATTTTATATTCTCTATTATTGCCGTCGTTATTGCCATTATTATTGTCGTTTTTATTGTAGTTATTATTGCCCGTATTATCGTTAATATTACCTTCATTATTTCCTTTATTATTGCCGTTATTAAGACCGTTATTTGAGTTATTATTGCAGTTATTATGAAAGTTATTATTGACGTTAGTGCATTTAATATTGCCGTCGATATTGCCTTTATTATTACCGTTCTTGTTGGCGTTTGTTTTTGCCAATATTATTGCCTTTATTATTGTAGTATTCAAGTCCGATATTGCCGTTAATATTGCACTATTCATTGCCGTAGTTATTGCAATTATTATTGCCGTAATTATTGCATTTATTATTGACATTAATGCTTTTTATATTGCCATTATTATTGCAGTTATTATTTCATTTATTGTCTTAATTATTCCCGTTTTTATTCCGATTATTATTAGTGTTATTATTGCCTTTATTATTACCATTTTTAAAGCCATTATTGCCGTTATTATAACAGTTATTATTGACGATATTGTTTTTATTATTGCCGTTATTATTGCAATTATTATTGCCTTTATTATTGCAGAGATTATTGCGCTTATTTTTGTTATTATTATCGTTTTTAGTGTCTTTATTTTTGCCGTTATTAAGGCCGTTATTGCAGTTGTTATTGCAGTTATTATTGCGGATATTATTGACGTTATTGTCTTTATTAAGGCCGTTATTATTGCCTTTATTTTGGCTGTTATTCATGTCGTTATTGCATTTATTATTGCCGTTTCTATTTCAATTATTATTGCCATTATTGTCGTTATTATTATCGTTATTATTGCCGCTATTAAGGCCGTTATTGCCGTTAATATTGCAGTAATTATTTACGTTATTGTCGTTATTAAGTCCGTTATTATTGCCATTATTATTACCGTTATTATTGCCATTATTATTGCCATTATTAAGGCCGTTATTGCCGTAATTATAGCAGTTATTATTGCCGTTATTTTCTTTATTATTGCGGTTAGAATTGCCGTTGTTCTTCCCATTATTAATGAGGCTATTGTCTTTAGATTTGTCTTTATAATTGCCGTTGTTATTGCCATTATTATTGCAGTTATTATTGCTGTTATTGTCTTTATTATTGCCGTTGTTATTGCCATTATTATTGCCGTTATTCTCTTTAGTATTGCCGTTATTATAACCGTTGATATTGCCTTTTTTATTCTCGTTATTGCTACATGATTAACGTTATTGTTGCCGTTATTATTGCAATTATTATTGGCGCCCTCATTGCCGTTGTTATTGCCATTATTATTGCCGTTATTGCCTTTATTATTACCGTTATTATTGCCCTTATTATTGCTGTTATGTAGCCCGATATTGCCGTTAATACTGGCCTTATAATTGCTATTATTATTGTCTTTATTATTGCCATTATTATTGAAGATATTGCCCTTATTATTGCAAACATTATTGCAGTTAATATTGCCGTTATTGCCTTTATTATTACCGTTATTATTGCCATAATTATTGCCGTTATTGCCTTTATTAACACCGTTATAATTGCCTTTATTATTGCTGTTATTAATGCCATTATTGCCGTTAATATTGCAGTTATTATTGTCGTTATGTAGGCCGATATTGCAGTTATTACTGGCCTTTTTATTGCCTTTATTATTGAAAATATTATAGCCGTTATTGCCGTTATTATAACAATTATGATTGACGTTATCGTCTTTATTATTGCCGTTGTAATTGCCATTATTTTTGTCGTTATTATTGCAGAGATTATTGCCCATATTATAGTTATAATTACCGTTATTATTGTCTTTATTTTTGCCGTTATTAAGGCCGTTATTGCAGTTATTATTGCCGTTATTATTGCGGATATTATTGACGTTATTGCCGTAATTATAGCAGTTATTATTGTCGTTTTTGTCTTTATTATTCCCGTTATTATTGCCTTTATTTTTGCTGTTACTCAGGCCGTTATTGCAGTTATTATAGCCATTATTATTAACGTTATTATTACCTTTATAATTGGCATTAGAACGTACGTCATTGCCGTTATTATTGCAGATATTATTGCACTTCTTAACGTTATTATTACCGTTATTATTGCTTTTGTTATTGCCGTTATTATTCCTTTTTAACGCCGTTGCTAAGGCAATTATTGCCGTAATTATTGCAGTTGCTATTGCCGATATTGTGAATATTATTGCCTTTGTTATTGCAGTTATTATTGACGTTATTGTCTTTAATATTGCCGTCGATATTGCCTTTATTATTACCTTTCTTATTGCCGTTGTTTTTGCCAATAATATTGTCGTTATTGCCTTTATTATAGCCGTCTTCAAAACCGTTATTGCCGTTATTATTGCAGTTATCATTGCCGTTGTTAATTCAATTATTATTGCCGTAATTATTGCATTTATTATTGACATTAATGTCGTTTATATTGCCGTTATTATTGCAGTTATTATTGCCTTTATTGACTTAATTATTGCCGTTATTATGGTCGTTATTGCCGTTATTGTTGCATTTATTATTGCCGTTATTGCCTTTATTATTGCCGTTATTATTGCCATAATTATTGCCGTTGTTGCCTTTATTATTGCCATTATAAAAGCCGTTATTGCCGTTTTTATAACAGTTATCATTGACGTTATGTAGGTCGATATTGCAGTCATTACTGGCCTTTTTATTGCCTTTATTATTGCCAATAATTAACCCGTTATTGCCGTTATTATAACAGTTATTATTGACGTTATTGTCTTTATTATTGCCGTTGTTATTGCCATTATTATTGCCGTTATTTTTGCAGAGATTATTGCCCCTATTATACTTATTATTACCGTTTTTATTGTTTTTATTTTTTCCGCTATTAAGGCCGTTATTGCCGTTAATATTGCAGTTATTCTTGCCGTTATGAAGGGCGATATTGCAGTTATTACTGGCCTTTTTATTGTCTTTCTTATTGCCTTTATTAAAGCCGTTAGTGCCGTTATTATAACAGTTATTATTGACGTTATCATTGTCGTTGTTATTGCAATTATTATTGCCGTAATTATTGCATTTATTATTGACATTGATAAGGTTATATTGCCGTTATTATTTCAGTTATTATTGCCTTTATTGTCTTTATTATTGCTGTTATTATGGTCGTTATTGCCGTTATTATTGCAGTTATTATTGACGTTATTGTCTTTATTATTGCCGTTTTTATTCCGATTATTATTAGCGTTATTATTGCCTTTATTATTGCCATTATTAAAGCCGTTGTTGCCGTTATTATAGCAGTTATTATTGCCGTTATTTTCTTTATTATTGCCGTTACTATTTTCGTTTTTATTCTCATTATTATTGACGCTATTCTCTTTAGTATTGTCTTTATAATTGCCGTTGCTTTTACCATTATTAAGGCAGTTATTGCCGTTATTATTGCCGTTGTTATCGCAATTATTATTGCCGTAATTACTGCATTTATTATTGACATTAATGTCGTTTATATTGCCGTTATTATTGCAGTTATTATTGCACTTAATGTTTTAATTTTTGCCGTTATTATGCTCGTTATTGCCGTTATTATTGCAGTTATTATTGACGTTATTGTCTTTATTATTGCCGTTTTTTTTCGGATTATTATCAGCGTTATTATTGCCTTTATTTTTGCCATTATTAAAGCCGTTATTGCCGTTATTATAACAGTTATTATTGACGATATTGTCTTTAATATTACCGTTATTAAGGCCGATATTGCAGTTAATATTGCCGTTATTATTGCATTTATTGTAGTTATTATCATCGTTATTATTGCCGTTATTAAGGCCGTTATTGCCGTCAATAATGCAGTAATTATTGACGTTACTTTCGTTATTATGTCCGTTATTATGGCCATTATTATTACCGTTATTATTGCCTATATTATTGCATTTATTGTCTTAATTATTGCCGTTATTATGGTCGTTATTGCCGTTATTATTGCAGTTATTATTGACGTTATTGTCTTTATTATTGCCGTTTTTATTCTGATTATTATTAACGTTATTATTGCCTTTATTATTGCCATTATTAAAGCCGTTATTGCCGTAATTATAACAGGTATTATTGACATTATTGTCTTTATTATTGTCGACGTTATTGCCACTATTATTGCCGTTTTTATTGCAGTTATTATTGCCCTTATTATCGTTATTATTATCGTCATTATTGCCGTTATTAACGCCGTTATTGCAGTTAATATTGCAGTAATTATAGACGTTATTGTAGTTATTAAATCCGTTATTATTGCCATTATTATAGCAGTTATTATTGCCGTTATTGTCTTTATTATTGCCGTTGTTATTGCCATTATTATTGCCGTTATTGCCTTTATTATTACCGTTATTATTGCCCTTATTATTGCTGTTATGTAGCCCGATATTGCCGTTAGTACTGGCCATATTATTGCTATTATTATTATTTTTATTATTGCCATAATTATTGCCGTTATTTCCTTTATTATTACCGTTATAATTGCATTTATTATTGACGTTATTAATGCCGTTATTGCCGTTAATATTGCAGTTATTATTGCCGTTATGTAGGCCGATTTTGCAGTTATTACTGTCCTTTTTATTGCCTTTATTATTGCCATTATTAAAGCCGTTATTGCAGTTATTATAACAGTTATTATTGACGTTATCGTCTTTATTATTGCCGTTGTATTGCCATTATTTTTGCCGTTATTATTGCAGAGATTATTGCCCATATTATAGTTATAATTACAATTATTATTGTCTTTATTTTTGCCGTTATTAAGGCCGTTATTGCAGTTATTATTGCCGTTATTATTGTGGATATTATTGACGTTATTGCCGTAATTATAGCAGTTATTATTGTCGTTTTTGTCTTTATTATTCCCGTTATTATTGCCTTTATTTTTGCTGTTACTCAGGCCGTTATTGCAGTTATTATAGCCATTATTATTAACGTTATTATTACCTTTATAATTGGCATTAGAACGTACGTCATTGCCGTTATTATTGCAGATATTATTGCACTTCTTAACGTTATTATTACCGTTATTATTGCTTTTGTTATTGCCGTTATTATTCCTTTTTAACGCCGTTACTAAGGCAATTATTGCCGTAATTATTGCAGTTGCTATTGCCGATATTGTGAATATTATTGCCTTTGTTATTGCAGTTATTATTGACATTATTGTCTTTAATATTGCCGTCGATATTGCCTTTATTATTACCTTTCTTATTGCCGTTGTTTTTACCAATAATATTGTCGTTATTGCCTTTATTATAGCCGTTGTTACGTGTTACGTCACCCGACGTATGGACATATAAAATACATAAAGAATTCCTCGTGCCCGCTATATAGGGAGTCTTTTATTATTAGCACATGTAAGTCCTCGTGCCCGCTATATAGGGAGTCTTTTATTATAGTACAAATAATACGTAATTTAATAAAACTCAATATAACTAACCATTTACTAACAATATTATATTTCACACGTTCGTGCCCGACATGAAGGGAGTCATCTTTACAATACTAACCACTATTATAATACACACCTATAACATAAGTTTCAAGGGAGATACCTTACGCTTAGATATTGTAAACAATACATATACATATATTTGTAATTCTACAATGATGCGTCATACGCGGAAAAACACAAAGCGTCGCGCCAGACAAACAACAACGCGTCTTACGTAAAGGAAGCTCGTATACAAGTCATGATGTCACGCCGCAAAGGGAAGGCCGTAAACGACCGAGTACACATGGCCGCAAATGGAGAGTACGTGCTAAATAGTCGCCGAACGGTTACCACGTACGCCCAAGGGAAAACAACGCGGTCGCCGGGCACACACACACGCCGTACTACCCCACAAGTGGTCACCACGTGCGCCTTAGGGAGAGACACGGACCACCACGCAATGCCATAGACTCGCACACGGACCTGGACCCACACACAAGCGGTAATCCGATGGCTACGAGCCGACAACACCGAGACGCATCCTCACTACTACCAGTAAGCGCCTCGCACCAAAGCACACAAAGCCGTTGCACGCATCACTATAGACCATCCAGGAAGGACGAAAGAAAGAAAGACGGCAGCCAGTCACCATCTTCCAAGAACCGAGCCGCCGCCAAAGCAACAAACCGCCACCGCCAAAGCCACAAGCCGCCGCCAAAGCCACAAGCCGCCGCCGCTGGGACTTGTATATAAGGAGCTGCAGAGCAGCACACGATGGTCATTCCCGACAACAGATTCCTACGGGTCATTTCGACGGTCATTCCCGACAACAGATTCCTACGGGTCATTTCGACGGTCATTCCCGACAACAGATTCCTACGGGTCATTTCGACGGTCATTCCCGACAACAGATTCCTACGGGTCATTTCGACGGTCATTCCCGACAACAGATTCCTACGGGTCATTTCGACGGTCATTCCCGACAACAGATTCCTACGGGTCATTTCGACGGTCATTCCCGACAACAGATTCCTACGGGTCATTTCGACGGTCATTCCCGACAACAGATTCCTACGGGTTATTCCGGCATCAGATTTTCTACGATTTACTTCGACGGACGCTAGTTCCAACCAATAATCACGAGAGAGTCTTTTTTACACTGTATCAATTCTATTCGTAGTATAATTTTAAATTTAGAATAAATAATTATTAGTAGTAGACGTCTGAGTTTCATTAGTCGGGACCCCGGTCACTACTCGTTCGCGACTCGTATTAGCTACGTGTTCCTGAACCGACGTGTGGTCGACAAGCTCTTCATATCTCTCTCCGCATTTTCCAACCTTTTATCATAGAACTATCGGGGCGTACGAATCGCCCGGGTTCACTCTTTCCAAGTCACAGAACTATCGGGGCGTACGAATCGCCCGGGTTCATATTCCTAAATCATAGAACCATCGGGGCGTACGAATCGCCCGGGTTCATTCTTCATAGAACTAACGGAGCGTACGAATCGCTCGGGTTCAATCATCCTAGAAGGTCCCGTTGTATCCTAGAGAATACGTATGCCGAAAACACGTCGGGGCGGACACAAGCATCGTCTCCGGCGACTACTCGCGAACTATTATAACGGTACAAACCATCTGGCTAACTTGGGCATCGACCCGTCGGCCTGCAGACTTAGGATCATCGAGGACACCACACTCTGCCATCCCAGGCCCGATACTCAGCAGGACCTGAGGTCTTCATCTTGCAGAGTTATTGAATATCGGCTCGTACCGATCGACTGCCCGGAGTGTACCTTCGTTGCCGGACAGCTACCACCAAGCGACCCTCGAACAGCTCGCTATCTAGAATTATATGGAAAGAAGCATTAAGGGTAAGTAAATCATCCTCTCGTCAAAGACATAATTTATCGTTAAGCCCGTCCCGAGCCACGAACTACACGTAGTAGGTAACGGCCGAATTGGGCAAATATCCCATTGAAGCAGGAGCTCCTTGAAGGAAAGAACATAGTTCTTTTTTTTTAAGGCCCGTGCCGAGTGGGACGTAACAACACAAAATTGGTGACAGCGGTGGGATACTAGCGATACATTATGTCAATTGAGAGGAGCGATCGCATTGAAACGCGCAGCATGACTACGCGTCAAACAGACGAAATAAGCCCCGACGAAAGGCGGCGTATAGCCAATACAATGGCTCAGTTAGATTCGCGGGAACGCGACCTTTTCGAACGCGAACAAAGACTACGCGAACGCGAAGAGACTCTCCGTACCACATCAGAGGAAGCAAAATTAGGAGAAACAGATACTCTCGCGTTCCTAATGAGAGAAATCGTCGCGCTACGAACGGAAAATCAGCTTCACTTGCCTAATCATCAGGTTAGCGAAGCTCTAGCATCTATTCCACGGTACGACGGAAAAAATATGCCTTTATCTTCTTACATTAGAGCATGCAAACGCGCACGTCAAATGATCCCCACCTATCCGGAGGAACTGTTTACACTAGCCGCGATAAGGAAACTACAGGATTCCGCTTATGTCGCGATCGAGAGACACCATCCTAGAACAATGCTTGAATTAGGCAGCAGACTCAGGCAAACTTTGGGGACATACTACTCGTTAGATTTTTATAGGACTGAATTAAGAAACGTGCTTATGTCCGAAAATGAACCGATAATAGACTACATCGGTCGCGTACAAGACTTACACGAAAGTCTCCTTGACGAAGAAAGATTCTGGGGAGGGCTTACGGAAAATAAAAGACAGGAAATAGACGAATTAGCTCTAAAAAGTTTTTGTTCGGGTCTACCATTAGATTATCACCCGTATCTAAACGACTTACGGTGCGGAGACCTAAGCGACGCATACGATAAGGCGATTCAGCTACATTCGTCTATACAACATGAATGGGACAGACGAGGTCTAGCGAGGCCGCGGCCACAATACAAAACTAAGGCCTATCAAGAAAGACCAATGGATTATTATTATTATGAATCAAAAAGAAATAGTAAACCCAGTACCCGGCCTACTAGACCTCCTCCGGACCCAGATGCATGTTCTTATTGCAAGAGGATCGGTCACACACAAGCACAATGTTATAGGAAATCGCGTGACCTGCAACGCCGGTCACAGACACAAGTCCAAGAGCCTTACACTCCACCTCCCGAGAACTCCCGTCAATCCTCTCCATCCTCTCACTACTCCCCTCCCTCGTCACGAGACCAAAGGTATATAAAGAAATGCTCGTATTGTAAGCACATCGGACATACGATAGAGGAATGCCGGAAGAAAAAGTGGAGGGAAGCCCGGTCGGGAAACGAACCGACATCTCTGGGGAAAAGCGCACCCGCAGAGACCGCGTCAGCGCGTCCAGTACGGACAATAAGAAGAGAAGCAGCCACTCGCGTCTACTTCTTCCAACTGAAAGAAGAATCTACCTCTCCGTCTATTGTCCTTTCCTCTGACGATCTAGTCAAAGAGACGGAATTTCTAGTCGACACAGGCTCGGAACTCAACATATTAAAAATAAAAATGGCGAACGGAGACATATTATGTAACGAAAACGACAAGGTCAGATTGAGCGGTATCACCGACGAAACTGTTACCACGTACGGTTCGGTGACCGTACACATTCACGGATATCCGGTTAAATTCCAACTGGTCCCGAATTCCTTTCCTATCCCTTACAACGGTATTTTGGGTTGCAACTTTTTACAAAAAACGGCTAAAATTGACTACGAAAAAGAAACTATAGAATGGCACGGAATAGTTATGCCATTTGTTCAATCAAAGGAGATAACTATTCCGGGGCGAACGAGTAAACGGATCCTTCCGATAGCAGGGACCAGCTCGAGTGACGATGAAATATTCTCGCCGCTCGTTAAGAGACGTAATGTGCAAAAGACATCAAAACCCGAGACCGCACTTGAAACGGAAATACCTAATATAAACATAAACATAAGCGAACAGACGAACGAAACAAACGAAACGAACGACGACGAACTGGATCTATCACGCTACGAAAGTAATATTATAGAAATAAAAGACAGAATAACAATGCACAAAGGACACATAGCATTTTTTGTGACAAAGACCGGAACTCCTATTGACAAAGGAGCCAAAGAACTTGCCGACAATAAAAGACTACCAAACATTACCGACGTAACGCTTGGTAGAGTAAAAAATTACAAAACAAGACAACCGATACCTCATCGCGTTACCCGTCCAGGAGAGAACATCTCTCTCTATTCAATTAGAAATCTTAGAGGTAGTAATACATTCTCTTTTGGACGCGGCAATCGAACTAAATTTAAAAAAAAAAAAAAACTATAGCTATTTGTAGGAATAATATCGCAGACGAAACTTACACATCGTACTTGGCTGAACTAACAGAACAATTACAGAAATCGCAGAAGGCCGCCAAAGAGAACCTCAAACGCGCAAAAATAAAGTCCAATAGTTATTACGACAGAAAACAAAAAGTAGTGAGCTTCTCGACGGGCGACTCCGTGTACCTCCTAAAGGGAAAAATCAAAGGCAAGTTAGACAGCCAGTACGAAGGACCGTATAAAATCATACAAATTTTAAATAATAACAATGTAAAAATAGAAACGCCAAAAGGCCTCTCTGTCGTTCATACGGACAGATTAAAATTAAATAAAGTTAGAAAATAAGTCAAAACCTACGTCCAGGACTCTATAAAACCGACTAACGGTTGACACGGCACAGCATGAAGCCACAGTAGATCTAAGAGTCTAGGACGACGGTCGTTAAGGTGTCTCCTCTTTATTTTATTTTTATTATTATAACATAAGTCACCGCAGTCCGAGCAAAGCGTCATATTTTCTGTAAAGAAAACAAGCATCAAAACCAAAGAAGAATCTTCGAATCACAATGGAGAAATTAGCATTGGTTATACTACTTACAATAGTAAGAGCTACGCAAAATATAACCAGATACGACTGTGCTGGTTTCACACTCAACGTAACTACATTCTCGCTGCTGGACATCTCTGAATGATAGACGCCGAATCTTCAACCAACAAGCCAAGAACTATACGTGTCTGAATACCATCCAATAAATGCCATCCAGTGTAAAGAAAGGACTGATAGGACCATCTATCACTGCGAAGTGTACTCGCACGTCTCAATAGTGCACAATGGCCAACACGAATACATTCATCCGCTCACCCAACGCCTATGCGAACAAGGAATAGTCTCCAGAAGCCTATCACTGGGTCCCAACAGCCTCATAATGGGACGAAAAAGGAACAGCACGCACCTACACAGCTTGACCATAAGTGGGTTCGTCAGTACAGGCGGAGCCTGCAAGGGCTCGCAATAAAGCGACCTATACGGTACCTGGAACGACGTCGTAACACAGGCCAACGACTTTTGGGGAGCGTTTGTGACATTCGGATCAGCAAGCGCCGGAGTCATAAAAACGATACTCATGATCCTGCGATCAATAAAATATGTAACGGACACCGTCATCCACGGCTATGCATAACACTTTCGGTTGAAGTATTCATCTAATGGGAGCCATTGGGGTTCGCCTACGCATCTTTTGCTTCACCTTGCCAAGTCAACAAAGGAAGAAAAAGCGGAGAACGACCAAAACCCGCCAGAAGATGCTGAAACAATAGAGCTACCTACGACAAAACCAAAGGACGCCACCACCACCCTACCCTTCGAATAGCAGATACTTGCAAGAGGAGCCGACATTCAAAATGCACGTATAACTACGTACATTTTTTATAAGGAGGGAGGTGTTACGTGTTACGTCACCCGACGTATGGACATATAAAATACATAAAGAATTCCTCGTGCCCGCTATATAGGGAGTCTTTTATTATTAGCACATGTAAGTCCTCGTGCCCGCTATATAGGGAGTCTTTTATTATAGTACAAATAATACGTAATTTAATAAAACTCAATATAACTAACCATTTACTAACAATATTATATTTCACACGTTCGTGCCCGACATGAAGGGAGTCATCTTTACAATACTAACCACTATTATAATACACACCTATAACATAAGTTTCAAGGGAGATACCTTACGCTTAGATATTGTAAACAATACATATACATATATTTGTAATTCTACAATGATGCGTCATACGCGGAAAAACACAAAGCGTCGCGCCAGACAAACAACAACGCGTCTTACGTAAAGGAAGCTCGTATACAAGTCATGATGTCACGCCGCAAAGGGAAGGCCGTAAACGACCGAGTACACATGGCCGCAAATGGAGAGTACGTGCTAAATAGTCGCCGAACGGTTACCACGTACGCCCAAGGGAAAACAACGCGGTCGCCGGGCACACACACACGCCGTACTACCCCACAAGTGGTCACCACGTGCGCCTTAGGGAGAGACACGGACCACCACGCAATGCCATAGACTCGCACACGGACCTGGACCCACACACAAGCGGTAATCCGATGGCTACGAGCCGACAACACCGAGACGCATCCTCACTACTACCAGTAAGCGCCTCGCACCAAAGCACACAAAGCCGTTGCACGCATCACTATAGACCATCCAGGAAGGACGAAAGAAAGAAAGACGGCAGCCAGTCACCATCTTCCAAGAACCGAGCCGCCGCCAAAGCAACAAACCGCCACCGCCAAAGCCACAAGCCGCCGCCAAAGCCACAAGCCGCCGCCGCTGGGACTTGTATATAAGGAGCTGCAGAGCAGCACACGATGGTCATTCCCGACAACAGATTCCTACGGGTCATTTCGACGGTCATTCCCGACAACAGATTCCTACGGGTCATTTCGACGGTCATTCCCGACAACAGATTCCTACGGGTCATTTCGACGGTCATTCCCGACAACAGATTCCTACGGGTCATTTCGACGGTCATTCCCGACAACAGATTCCTACGGGTCATTTCGACGGTCATTCCCGACAACAGATTCCTACGGGTCATTTCGACGGTCATTCCCGACAACAGATTCCTACGGGTCATTTCGACGGTCATTCCCGACAACAGATTCCTACGGGTTATTCCGGCATCAGATTTTCTACGATTTACTTCGACGGACGCTAGTTCCAACCAATAATCGCGAGAGAGTCTTTTTTACACTGTATCAATTCTATTCGTAGTATAATTTTAAATTTAGAATAAATAATTATTAGTAGTAGACGTCTGAGTTTCATTAGTCGGGACCCCGGTCACTACTCGTTCGCGACTCGTATTAGCTACGTGTTCCTGAACCGACGTGTGGTCGACAAGCTCTTCATATCTCTCTCCGCATTTTCCAACCTTTTATCATAGAACTATCGGGGCGTACGAATCGCCCGGGTTCACTCTTTCCAAGTCACAGAACTATCGGGGCGTACGAATCGCCCGGGTTCATATTCCTAAATCATAGAACCATCGGGGCGTACGAATCGCCCGGGTTCATTCTTCATAGAACTAACGGAGCGTACGAATCGCTCGGGTTCAATCATCCTAGAAGGTCCCGTTGTATCCTAGAGAATACGTATGCCGAAAACACGTCGGGGCGGACACAAGCATCGTCTCCGGCGACTACTCGCGAACTATTATAACGGTACAAACCATCTGGCTAACTTGGGCATCGACCCGTCGGCCTGCAGACTTAGGATCATCGAGGACACCACACTCTGCCATCCCAGGCCCGATACTCAGCAGGACCTGAGGTCTTCATCTTGCAGAGTTATTGAATATCGGCTCGTACCGATCGACTGCCCGGAGTGTACCTTCGTTGCCGGACAGCTACCACCAAGCGACCCTCGAACAGCTCGCTATCTAGAATTATATGGAAAGAAGCATTAAGGGTAAGTAAATCATCCTCTCGTCAAAGACATAATTTATCGTTAAGCCCGTCCCGAGCCACGAACTACACGTAGTAGGTAACGGCCGAATTGGGCAAATATCCCATTGAAGCAGGAGCTCCTTGAAGGAAAGAACATAGTTCTTTTTTTTTAAGGCCCGTGCCGAGTGGGACGTAACACCGTCTTCAAAACCGTTATTGCCGTTATTATTGCAGTTATCATTGCCGTTGTTAATTCAATTATTATTGCCGTAATTATTGCATTTATTATTGACATTAATGTCGTTTATATTGCCGTTATTATTGCAGTTATTATTGCCTTTATTGACTTAATTATTGCCGTTATTATGGTCGTTATTGCCGTTATTGTTGCATTTATTATTGCCGTTATTGCCTTTATTATTGCCGTTATTATTGCCATAATTATTGCCGTTGTTGCCTTTATTATTGCCATTATAAAAGCCGTTATTGCCGTTTTTATAACAGTTATCATTGACGTTATGTAGGTCGATATTGCAGTCATTACTGGCCTTTTTATTGCCTTTATTATTGCCAATAATTAACCCGTTATTGCCGTTATTATAACAGTTATTATTGACGTTATTGTCTTTATTATTGCCGTTGTTATTGCCATTATTATTGCCGTTATTTTTGCAGAGATTATTGCCCCTATTATAGTTATTATTACCGTTTTTATTGTTTTTATTTTTTCCGCTATTAAGGCCGTTATTGCCGTTAATATTGCAGTTATTCTTGCCGTTATGAAGGGCGATATTGCAGTTATTACTGGCCTTTTTATTGTCTTTCTTATTGCCTTTATTAAAGCCGTTAGTGCCGTTATTATAACAGTTATTATTGACGTTATCATTGTCGTTGTTATTGCAATTATTATTGCCGTAATTATTGCATTTATTATTGACATTGATAAGGTTATATTGCCGTTATTATTTCAGTTATTATTGCCTTTATTGTCTTTATTATTGCTGTTATTATGGTCGTTATTGCCGTTATTATTGCAGTTGTTATTGACGTTATTGTCTTTATTATTGCCGTTTTTATTCCGATTATTATTAGCGTTATTATTGCCTTTATTATTGCCATTATTAAAGCCGTTATTGCCGTTATTATAGCAGTTATTATTGCCGTTATTTTCTTTATTATTGCGGTTACTATTTTCGTTTTTATTCTCATTATTATTGACGCTATTCTCTTTAGTATTGTCTTTATAATTGCCGTTGCTTTTACCATTATTAAGGCAGTTATTGCCGTTATTATTGCCGTTGTTATCGCAATTATTATTGCCGTAATTACTGCATTTATTATTGACATTAATGTCGTTTATATTGCCGTTATTATTGCAGTTATTATTGCACTTAATGTTTTAATTTTTGCCGTTATTATGCTCGTTATTGCCGTTATTATTGCAGTTATTATTGACGTTATTGTCTTTATTATTGCCGTTTTAATTCGGATTATTATCAGCGTTATTATTGCCTTTATTTTTGCCATTATTAAAGCCGTTATTGCCGTTATTATAACAGTTATTATTGACGATATTGTCTTTAATATTACCGTTATTAAGGCCGATATTGCAGTTAATATTGCCGTTATTATTGCATTTATTGTAGTTATTATCATCGTTATTATTGCCGTTATTAAGGCCGTTATTGCCGTCAATAATGCAGTAATTATTGACGTTACTTTCGTTATTATGTCCGTTATTATGGCCATTATTATTACCGTTATTATTGCCTATATTATTGCATTTATTGTCTTAATTATTGCCGTTATTATGGTCGTTATTGCCGTTATTATTGCAGTTATTATTGACGTTATTGTCTTTATTATTGCCGTTTTTATTCTGATTATTATTAACGTTATTATTGCCTTTATTATTGCCATTATTAAAGCCGTTATTGCCGTAATTATAACAGGTATTATTGACGTTTTTGTCTTTATTATTGTCGACGTTATTGCCATTATTATTTCCGTTTTTATTGCAGTTATTATTGCCCTTATTGTCGTTATTATTATCGTCATTATTGCCGTTATTAAGGCCGTTATTGCAGTTATTATTGCCGTTATTATTGAAGTTATTATTGACGTTATTGTCTTTAATATTGCAGTCGATATTGCCATTATTATTAAATTTATTATTGCCTTTATTATTGCCATTATTAAGACCGTTATTGCAGTTATTATTGATTTTATATTCTTTATTATTGCCGTCGTTATTGCCATTATTATTATCATTTTTAGTGCAGTTATTATTGCCCTTATTATCGTTATTATTACCTTTATTATTTCCTTTATTATTGCCGTTATTAAGACCGTTATTGCAGTTATTATTGCCGTTATTATTGAAGTTATTATTGACGTTATAATCTTTAATTTTGCCGTCGATATTGCCATTATTATCACGGTTATTATTGCCGTTATTATTGCTGTTGTTATTGCCATCGTTATTGTGTTTATTGCCTTTAATATCACAGTTATTATTGCCGTTTTTGTCTTTATTATTGTCGACGTTATTGCCATTATTATTGCCGTTTTTATTGCAGTTATTATTGCCCTTATTGTCGTTATTATTATGGTTATTATTGCCTTTATTAAGGCCGTTATTGCTGTTATTATTGCCGTTATTATTGAAGTTATTATTGACGATATTGTCTTTAATATTGCAGTCGAAATTGCCATTATTATTACCTTTATTATTGCCTTTATTATTGCCATTATTAAGGCCGTTATTGCCGTAATTATAGCAGTTATTATTGTCGTTATTATTATCGTCATTATTGCCGTTATTAAGACCGTTATTGCAGTTATTATTGCCGTTATTATTGAAGTTATTATTGACGTTATAATCTTTAATTTTGCCGTCGATATTGCCATTATTATTACGCTTATTATTGCAGTTATTATTGTTCTTATTGTCGTTATTATTATAGTTATTATCATCGTTATTATTGCCGTTATTAAGGCCGTTATTGCCGTCAATAATGCAGTAATTATTGACGTTACTTTCGTTATTATGACCGTTATTATGGCCATTATTATTACCGTTATTATTGCCTTTATTATTGCATTTATTGTCTTAATTATTGCCGTTATTATGGTCGTTATTGCCGTTATTATTGCAGTTATGATTGACGTTATTGTCTTTATTATTGCCGTTGTTATTGCCATTATTATTGCCGTTATTATTCCAGAGATTATTGACCCTATTATAGTTGTTATTACCGTTTTTATTGTCTTTATTTTTGCCGTTATTAATGCCGTTATTGCAGTTGTTATTGCAGTTATTATTGCGGATATTATTGACGTTATTGTCTTTATTAAGGCCGTTATTATTGCCTTTATTTTGGCTGTTATTCATGTCGTTATTGCATTTATTATTGAGTTTATATTCTTTATTATTGCCGTCGTTATTGCCATTATTATTGCCGTTTCTATTTCAATTATTATTGCCATTATTGTCGTTATTATTATCGTTATTATTGCCGCTATTAAGGCCGTTATTGCCGTTAATATTGCAGTAATTATTTACGTTATTGTCGTTATTAAGTCCGTTATTATTGCCATTATTATTACCGTTATTATTGCCATTATTATTATCATTATTAAGGCCGTTATTGCCGTAATTATAGCAGTTATTATTGCCGTTATTTTCTTTATTATTGCGGTTACTATTTTCGTTTTTATTCTCATCATTATTGACGCTATTCTCTTTAGTATTGTCTTTATAATTGCCGTTGCTTTTGCCATT
Organism: Dolichovespula saxonica; assembly: GCA_911387935.1. Lineage (NCBI taxonomy): Eukaryota > Metazoa > Arthropoda > Insecta > Hymenoptera > Vespidae > Dolichovespula > Dolichovespula saxonica. The sequence goes on along the minus strand of CAJVQX010000004.1, from coordinate 343,815 downwards.
ATTAAGGAAGTTATTGCCGTTATTATTGCCATAATTATTGCGGTTATTATTGCCGTTGTTATCGCAATTATTATTGCCGTAATTACTGCATTTATTATTGACATTAATGTCGTTTATATTGCCGTTATTATTGCAGTTATTATTGTACTTAATGTTTTAATTTTTGCCGTTATTATGCTCGTTATTGCCGTTATTATTGCAGTTATTATTGACGTTATTGTCTTTATTATTGCCGTTTTTTTCGGATTATTATCAGCGTTATTATTGCCATTATTTTTGCCATTATTAAAGCCGTTATTGCCGTTATTAAAACAGTTATTATTGACGATATTGTCTTTAATATTACCGTTATTAAGGCCGATATTGTAGTTAGTATTGCCCTTATTATTGCATTTATTGTAGTTATTATCATCGTTATTATTGCCGTTATTAAGGCCGTTATTGCCGTCAATAATGCAGTAATTATTGACGTTACTTTCGTTATTATGTCCGTTATTATGGCCATTATTATTACCGTTATTATTGCCTTTATTATTGCATTTATTGTCTTAATTATTGCCGTTATTATGATCGTTATTGCCGTTATTATTGCAGTTATTATTGACGTTATTGTCTTTATTATTGCCGTTTTTATTCTGATTATTATTAACGTTATTATTGCCTTTATTATTGCCATTATTAAAGCCGTTATTGCCGTAATTATAACAGGTATTATTGACGTTTTTGTCTTTATTATTGTCGACGTTATTGCCATTATTATTGCCGTTTTCTTGCAGTTATTATTGCACTTATTGTTGTTATTATCATCGTTATTATTGCCGTTATTAAGTCCGTTATTATTGCCATTATTATAGCAGTTATTATTGACGTTATTATTGCCTTATTTTTGCTGTTATTCATGTCGTTATTGCAGTTATTATTGATTTTATATTCTTTATTATTGCCGTCGTTATTGCCATTATTATTATCCTTTTTAGTGCAGTTATTATTGCCCTTATTATCGCTATTATTACCTTTATTATTTCCTTTATTATTGCCGTTATTAAGACCGTTATTGCAGTTATTATTGCCGTTATTATTGAAGTTATTATTGACGTTATAATCTTTAATTTTGCCGTCGATATTGCCATTATTATTACGGTTATTATTGCCGTTATTATTACTGTTGTTATTGCCATCGTTATTGTGTTTATTGCCTTTAATATCACAGTTATTATTGCCGTTTTTGTCTTTATTATTGTCGACGTTATTGCCATTATTATTGCCGTTTTTATTGCAGTTATTATTGCCCTTATTGTCGTTATTATTATCGTCATTATTGCCGTTATTAAGGCCGTTATTGCAGTTATTATTGCCGTTATTATTGAAGTTATTATTGACGTTATTGTCTTTAATATTGCAGTCGATATTGCCATTATTATTACCTTTATTATTGCCTTTATTATTGCCATTATTAAGACCGTTATTGCAGTTATTATTCATTTTATATTCTTTATTATTGCCGTCGTTATTGCCATTATTATTATCCTTTTTAGTGCAGTTATTATTGCTCTTATTATCGTTATTATTAGCTTTATTATTTTATTTATTATTGCCGTTATTAAGACCGTTATTGCCGTTTTTATTGCCGTTATTATTGAAGTTATTATTGACGTTATTTTCTATTATATTGCCGTCGATATTGCCTCTATTATTACCGTTATTATTGCCGTTGTTTTTGCCAATATTATTGCCGTTAATGCCTTTATTTTGCAGTATTCAAGGCCGTTATTGCCTTTATTATTGCTGTTATCATTGACGTTGTTATTGCAATTATTATTGTCGTAATTATTGCATTTATTGTTGACATTGATGTCGTTTATATTGCCGTTATTATTGCAGTTATTATTGCCTTTATTGTCTTAATTATTGCCGTTATTAAGGTCGTAATTGCCGTTATTACTGCAGTTATTATTGACTTTATTGTCTTTATATTTGCCGTTTTTATTCCGATTATTATTAGCGTTATAATTGCCTTTATTTTTGCCTTTATTAGAGCCGTTATTGCCGTTATTATAATAGTCATTATTGACGTTATTGTCTTTATTATTGCCGTTGTTATTGCCTTTATTTTTGCTGTTATTCATGTCGTTATTGCCGTTATTATTGTCGTTTTGATTGCAGTTATTATTGCCCTTATTATCGTTATTATTACCTATATTATTTCCTTTATTATTGCCGTTATTAAGACCGTTATTGCAGTTATTATTTCTGTTATTATTGCAATTATTATTGACGTTATTGTCTTTACTATTGCCGTTTTTATTCCGATTATTATTAGCGTTATTATTGCCTTTATTTTTGCCGTTATTAGAGCCGTTATTGCCGTTATTATAACAGTTATTATCGACGTTATTGTCTTTATTATTGCCGTTGTTATTGCTATTATTATTGCCGTTAATATTGCAGAGATTATTGCCCTTATTATAGTTATTATTACCGTTTTTATTGTCTTTATTTTTGCCGTTATTAAGGCCGTTATTGCAGTTATTATTGCCGTTATTATTGCAGATATTATCGACGTTATTGCCGTAATTATAGCAGTTATTATTGTCGTTTTTGTCTTTATTATTGCCGTTATTATTGCGTTTATTTGTGCTGTTATTCAGGACGTTATTGCAGTTATTATAGCAATTATTATTAACGTTATTATTACCTTTATAATTGGCATTATTACGTACGGCATTGCCGTTATTATTGCAGATATTATTGCAATTATTAACATTATTATTACCGTTATTATTGCTTTTATTATTGCCGTTGCTAAGGCCGTTATTGCCGTAATTATTGCAGTTGCTATTGCCTATATTGTGTATATTATTTCCGTTATTATTGCAGTTATTATTGCCTTTATGATTGATGTTATTATTAACGTTATTGTCTTTGATATTGCCGTCGATATTGCCATTATTATTACCTTTATTATTTTCTTTATTATTGCCGTTATTAAGACCGTTATTGCAGTTATTATTGCTGTTATTATTGAAGTTATTATTGACGTTATTATTGCCGTTGTTATTACTTTATTTTTACTGTTTTTCATGTTGTTATTGCATTTATTATTGAGTTTATATTCTTTATTATTGCCGTCGTTATTGCCATTATTATTGCCGTTTTTATTTCAATTATTATTGTCCTTATTGTCGTTATTATTATCGTTATTATTGCCGTTATTAAGGCCGTTATTGCCGTAATTATAGCAGTTATTGTTGCCGTTATTGTCTTTATTATTGCGGTTACTATTTTCGCTTTTATTCTCATTATTATTGACGCTATTGTCTTTAGTATTGTCTTTATAATTGCTGTTGCTTTTCCATTATTAAGGCAGTTATTGCCGTTATTATTGCCGTTATTATTGCGGTTATTATTGCCGTTATTGTCTTTATTATTGCCTTTATTGCATTTAATATCACAGTTATTATTGCCGTCTTTGTCTTTATTATGGTCTACGTTATTGCCATTATTATTGCCGTTTTTATCGCAGTTATTATTGCCCTTATTGTCGTTATTATTATCGTTATTATTGCCGTTATTAAGGCCGTTATTGCCGTTATTACTGGCCTTATTATTGCTATTATTAGTGTCTTTATTATTGCCATTATCATTGAAGATATTGCCGTTATTATTGCAACCATTATTGCAGTTATTATTGCCGTTATTGCCTTTATTATTACCGTTATAATTGCCTTTACTTTTGCCGTTATTAATGCCGTTATTGCCTTTAATATTGCAGTTATTATTGCCGTTATGTAGGCCGATATTGCAGTTATTACTGGCCTTTTTATTGCCTTTATTATTGCCATTATTAAAGCCGTTATTGCCGTTATTATAACAGTTATTGTTGACGTTATTGTCTTTAATATTGCCGTTTTTATTCTGATTATTATTAGCGTTATTATTGCCATTATTATAGCAGTTATTATTCTGTTATTATTGCCTTCATTTTTGCCGTTATTCATGTCGTTATTGCAGTTATTATTGATTTTATATTCTTTATTATTGCCGTCGTTATTGCCATTATTATTGTCGTTTTGATTGCAGTTATTATTGCCCTTATTATCGTTATTATTACCTTCATTATTTCCTTTATTATTGTCGTTATTAAGACAGTTATTGCAGTAATTATTGTTGTTATTATTGAAGTTATTATTGACGTTATTGTCTTTAATATTGCCGTCGATATTACCTTTATTATTACCGTTCTTATTGCCGTTGTTTTTGCCAATATTATTGCCGTTATTGCCCTTATTATTGACGTATTCAAGGCCGTTATTGACGTTATTATTGCAGTTACCATTGCCGTTGTTATTGCTATTATTATTGCCGTAATTATTGCATTTATTTTTGACATTAATGCTTTTATATTGCCGTTATTATTGCAGTTATTATTTCCTTTATTGTCTGAATTATTGCCGTTTTTATTCCGATTATTATTAGTGTTATTATTGCCTTTAGTATTACCATTTTTAAAGCCGTTATTGCCGTTATTATAACAGTTATTATTGACTTTATTGTCTTTATTATTGCCATTATTACTAATATTATTATTGCCTTTATTATTGCAGAGATTATTGCCCTTATTATGGTTATTATGACCGTTTTTAATGTCTTTAATTTTGCCGTTAATAAGGCCGTTATTGCAGTTATTATTGCCGTTTTTATTGCGGATATTATTGACGTTATTGTTTTTATTAAGGCCGTTATTATTGCGTTTATTTTTGCTGTTATTAATGCGTTATTGCATTTATTAATGAGTTTATATTCTTTATTATTGCCGTCGTTATTGCCATTATTATTGCCGTTAATATTGCAGAGATTATTGCCACTCTTATAGTTATTATTACCGTTTCATTGTCTTTACTTTTGCCTTTATTAAGGCCGTTATTGCAGTTATTATTCGTGTGATTATAGCGGATATTATTGACGTTATAGTCTTTATTAAGGCCGTTATTATTGCCATTATTATTACCGTTATTATTGCCTTTATTATTGCCATTATTAAGGCCGTTATTGCCGTAATTATAGCAGTTAATATTACCGTTATTTTCTTTATTATTGCCGTTATTATTGCATTTATTTTTGCTGTTATTCATGTCGTTATTGCTGTTATTATTGATTTTATATTCTTTATTATTGCCGTCGTCATTGCCATTATTATTGTCGTTTTTATTGCATTTATTATTGCCCTTATTGTCGTTATTATTATCGTTATTATTGCCGTTATTAAGGCCGTTATTGCCGTTAATATTGCTGTAATTATTGACGATATTGTCGTTATTAAGTCCGTTATTATTGCCATTTTTATTACCGTTATTATTGCCTTTAGTATTGCCAATATTACGGCCGATATTGCCGTTAATATTGCAGTTATTATTGCCCCTATTATTGTTATTATTACCGTTATTATGCACTATATTATTGTCGTTGTTACTGCCGTTATTGGAATAATTATTGCTCTAATTATTGCCGTTATTATTGCACTTACTATTGCTCTTATTATTGCAGATATTATTGACTTTATTGATGTTAAAATTGCCTTTATTATTGCCATAATTATTAACGTTATTATTGCCTTTATTATTGCCATTATTAATGCCGTTATTGCCGTTATTATTGCAGTTATTATTGACATTATTGTCTTTATTAAGGCCGCTTTTATTGCCGTTATTGTCGTTGTTATAACAGTTATTATTGACTTTATAGTCTTTAAAATTGACGTCGATATTGCCATTATTATTACCTTTATTATTGCCGTTATTACTGCCGTTTTTATTGCCATTATTATTGCCCTTATTGCCTGTAATATCACACTTATTATTGCCGTTTTTGTCTTTATTATTGTCGACGTTATTGCCATTATTATTGCCGGTTTATTGCATTTATTATTGCCCTTATTGTCGTTATTATTATCGTTATTATTGCCGTTATTAAGGCCGTTATTGCAGTTATTATTGCCATTATTATTACCGTTATTATTGCCTTTATTATTGCCGTTATTAAGGCCGTTATTGCCGTAATTATAGCAGTTATTATTGTCGTTATTATTATCGTCATTATTGCCGTTATTAAGGCCGTTATTGCAGTTATTATTGCCGTTATTATTGAAGTTATTATTGACGTTATTGTCTTTAATATTGCCGTCGATATTGCCATTATTATTGTCGTTTTTATTGCAGTTATTATTGCCCTTATTATCGTTATTATTACCTTTATTATTTTCTTTATTATTGCCGTTATTAAGACCGTTATTGCAGTTATTATTGCTGTTATTATTGACGTTATTATTTACGTTATTATTGCCTTATTATTGCTGTTATTCATGTCGTTATTGCAGTTATTATTGATTTTATATTCTTTATTATTGCCGTCGTTATTGCCATTATTATTGCCGTAATTATTGCAGTTATTATTGCCCTTATTGTCTTCATTATTGCGCTTACTATTGCCGTTGTTATTCCCATTATTATTGACGCTATTGTCTTTAGTATTGTCTTTATAATTGCTGTTGTTATTGCCATTATTAAAGGCAGTTATTGCCGTTATTATTGCTATTATTATTGCAGTTATTATTGCCGTTATTGCCTTTATTATTGCCGTTGTTATTGCCATTATTATTGCCGTTATTCTCTTTAGAATTACCGTTATTATAACCGTTGATATTGCCTTTTTTATTCTCGTTATTGCTACATTATTAACGTTATTTTTGCTGTTATTATTGCAATTATTATTGTTGCTCCCATTGCCGTTATTATTGCCCTTATTATTGCTGTTATGTAGCCCGATATTGCCGATATTACTGGCCTTATTATTGCTATTATTATTGATTTTATTATTGTCATTATTATTGAAGATATTGCTGTCATTGTAGCAACCATTATGGCAGTTATTGTTGCCGTTATCGCCTTTGTTATTACCGTTATTAATGCCATAATTGTTGCCTTTATTGCCTTTATTATTGTCATTAATAATTCCGTTATTGCCGTTATTATTGCAGAGATTATTGCCCCTATTATATTTATTATTACCATTTTTATATTCTTTATTTTTGCCGTTATTAAGGCCGTTATTGTAGTTATTATTGCCGTTATTATTGCGGATATTATTGAAGATATTGACGTAATTATAGCAGTTATTATTGTCGTTTTTGTCTTTATTATTGCCGTTATTATTACCTTTATTTTTGCTGTTATTCAGGCCGTTATTGCAGTTATTATAGCCATTATTATTAACGTTATTATTACCTAAATAATTGGCATTATTACGTACGTCATTGCCGTTATTATTACAGATATTATTGCAATTATTAACGTTATTATTAACGTTATTATTGCTTATATTATTGCCGTTATTATTCCTTTATTATCGCCGTTGCTAAGGCCGTTATTGCCGTAATTATTGCAGTTGCTATTGCCGATATTGTGTATATTATTGCCGTTATTATTGCAGTTATTATTGACGTTATTGTCTTTATTAAGGCCGTTATTATTGCCGATATTATTACCGTTATTATTGCCTTAATTATTGTCATTATTAAGGCCGTTATTGCCGTAATTATAACAGTTATTATTGACGTTATTGTCTTTATTATTGCCGCTGTTATTGCCATTATTATTGCCGTTATTATTGCAATCATTATTCTAGTATTATTGCCGATAACGCCTTTATTTTTACCGTTATTATTGCCATAATTTTTGCCGTTATTTCTCTTATTATTACCGTTATAATTGCCTTTATTATTACCGTTCTTAATGCCGTTGTTTTTGCCAATATTAAAGCCGTTATTGCCGTTATTATAACAGTTATTATTGACGTTATTGTCTTTATTATCGCTGCTGTTATTGCCATTATTATTGCCGTTATTATTGCAGAGATTATTGCCCCTATTATAGTTATTATTATCGTTTTTATTGTCTTTATTTTTGCCGTTATTCAGGCCGTTATTGCAGTTATTATAGCCATTATTATTAACGTTATTATTAATTTGATTATTGGCATTATTACGTACGTCCTTGCCGTTAATATTGCAGATATTATTGCACTTATTAACGTTATTATTACCGTTATTATTGATTTTATTATTGCCGTTATTATTGCAGTTATTATTGCCTTTATTGTCTTAATATTGCCGTTATTATGGTCGTTATTGCCATTATTATTGCAGTTATTATTGACGTTATGGTCTTTATTATTGCCGTTTTTATTCCGATTATTATTAGCGTTATTATTGCAGAGATTATTGCCCTAATTATCGTTATTATTACCGTTTTTATTGTCTTTATTTTTACCGTTATCATGGGCGTTATTACAGTTATTATTGCCGTTATTATTGCCATTATTATTGCCGTTATTATTGCAGATATATTGTCCCTATTATATTTAGTATTACCGTTTTTATTGTCTTTATTTTTGCTGTTATAAAGGGCGTTATTGCAGTTATTATTGCCGTTGTTATTGCGATTATTATTGCCTTTATTGCCTTAAATATCACAGTTATTATTGCCGTTTTTGTCTTTGTTATTGTCGACGTTATTGCCATTATTATTGCCGTTTATATTGCAGTTATTATTGCCCTTATTGTCGTTATTATTATCGTTATTATTGCCGTTATTAAGGCCGTTATTGCCGTTATTATTGCCGTTATTATTGAAGTTATTATTGACGTTATTGTCTTTAATATTGCAGTCGATATTGCCATTATTATTACCTTTATTATTGCCTTTATTATTGTCATTATTAAGGCCGTTATTGATGTAATTATAGCAGTTATTATTGCCGTTATTCTCTTTATTATTGCGGTTACTATTGCCGTTGTTCTTCCCATTATTAATGACGCTATTGTCTTTAGTATTGTCTTTATAATTGCCGTTGTTATTGCCATTATTATTGCAGTTATTATTGCTGATATTGTCTTTATTATTGCCGTTGTTATTGCCATTATTATTGCCGTTATTCTCTTTAGTATTGCCGATATTATAACCGTTGATATTGCCTTTTTTATTCTCGTTATTGCTACATGATTAACGTTATTGTTGCCGTTATTATTGCAATTATTATTGGCTCTCCTATTGCCGTTGTTATTACCCTTATTATTGCCCTTATTATTTCTGTTATGTAGCCCGAAATTGCCGTTAATACTGGCCTTATAATTGCTATTATTATTGTCTTTTTTATTGCCATTATTATTAAAGATATTGCCCTTATTATTGCAAACATTATTGCAGTTAATATTGCCGTTATTGCCTTTATTATTACCGTTATTATTGCCATAATTATTGCCGTTATTGCCTTTATTAACACCGTTATAATTGCCTTTATTATTGCTGTTATTAATGCCATTATTGCCGTTAATATTGCAGTTATTATTGTCGTTATGTAGGCCGATATTGCAGTTATTACTGGCCTTTTTATTGCCTTTATAATTGTCATTGGTAAAGCCGTTATTGCAGTTATTATAACAGTTATTATTGACGTTATCGTCTTTATTATTGCCGTTGTATTGCCATTATTTTTGCCGTTATTATTGCAGAGATTATTGCCCTTATTATAGTTATAATTACAATTATTATTGTCTTTATTTTTGCCGTTATTAAGGCCGTTATTGCAGTTATTATTGCCGTTATTATTGTGGATATTATTGACGTTATTGCCGTAATTATAGCAGTTATTATTGTCGTTTTTGTCTTTATTATTCCCGTTATTATTGCCTTTATTTTTGTTGTTACTCAGACCGTTATTGCAGTTATTATAGCCATTATTATTAACGTTATTATTACCTTTATAATTGGCATTAGAACGTACGTCATTGCCGTTATTATTGCAGATATTATTGCACTTCTTAACGTTATTATTACCGTTATTATTGCTTTTGTTATTGCCGTTATTATTCCTTTTTAACGCCGTTGCTAAGGCAATTATTGCCGTAATTATTGCAGTTGCTATTGCCGATATTGTCAATATTATTGCCTTTGTTATTGCAGTTATTATTGCCGTTGTTAATTCAATTATTATTGCCGTAATTATTGCATTTATTATTGACATTAATGTCGTTTATATTGCCGTTATTATTGCAGTTATTATTGCCTTTATTGACTTAATTATTGCCGTTATTATGGTCGTTATTGCCGTTATTGTTGCATTTATTATTGCCGTTATTGCCTTTATTATTGCCGTTATTATTGCCATAATTATTGCCGTTGTTGCCTTTATTATTGCCATTATAAAAGACGATATTGCCGTTTTTATAACAGTTATCATTGACGTTATGTAGGTCGATATTGCAGTCATTACTGGCCTTTTTATTGCCTTTATTATTGCCAATAATTAACCCGTTATTGCCGTTATTATAACAGTTATTATTGACGTTATTGTCTTTATTATTGCCGTTGTTATTGCCATTATTATTGCCGTTATTTTTGCAGAGATTATTGCCCCTATTATACTTATTATTACCGTTTTTATTGTTTTTATTTCTTCCGCTATTAAGGCCGTTATTGCCGTTAATATTGCAGTTATTCTTGCCGTTATGAAGGGCGATATTGCAGTTATTACTGGCCTTTTTATTGTCTTTCTTATTGCCTTTATTAAAGCCGTTAATGCCGTTATTATAACAGTTATTATTGACGTTATCATTGTCGTTGTTATTGCAATTATTATTGCCGTAATTATTGCATTTATTATTGACATTGATAAGGTTATATTGCCGTTATTATTTCAGTTATTATTGCCTTTATTGTCTTTATTATTGCTGTTATTATGGTCGTTATTGCCGTTATTATTGCAGTTATTATTGACGTTATTGTCTTTATTATTGCCGTTTTTATTCCGATTATTATTAGCGTTATTATTGCCTTTATTATTGCCATTATTAAAGCCGTTATTGCCGTTATTATAGCAGTTATTATTGCCGTTATTTTCTTTATTATTGCGGTTACTATTTTCGTTTTTATTCTCATTATTATTGACGCTATTCTCTTTAGTATTGTCTTTATAATTGCCGTTGCTTTTACCATTATTAAGGCAGTTATTGCCGTTATTATTGCCGTTGTTATCGCAATTATTATTGCCGTAATTACTGCATTTATTATTGACATTAATGTCGTTTATATTGCCGTTATTATTGCAGTTATTATTGCACTTAATGTTTTAATTTTTGCCGTTATTATGCTCGTTATTGCCGTTATTATTGCAGTTATTATTGACGTTATTGTCTTTATTATTGCCGTTTTTATTCGGATTATTATCAGCGTTATTATTGCCTTTATTTTTGCCATTATTAAAGCCGTTATTGCCGTTATTATAACAGTTATTATTGACGATATTGTCTTTAATATTACCGTTATTAAGGCCGATATTGCAGTTAATATTGCCGTTATTATTGCATTTATTGTAGTTATTATCATCGTTATTATTGCCGTTATTAAGGCCGTTATTGCCGTCAATAATGCAGTAATTATTGACGTTACTTTCGTTATTATGTCCGTTATTATGGCCATTATTATTACCGTTATTATTGCCTATATTATTGCATTTATTGTCTTAATTATTGCCGTTATTATGGTCGTTATTGCCGTTATTATTGCAGTTATTATTGACGTTATTGTCTTTATTATTGCCGTTTTTATTCTGATTATTATTAACGTTATTATTGCCTTTATTATTGCCATTATTAAAGCCGTTATTGCCGTAATTATAACAGGTATTATTGACGTTTTTGTCTTTATTATTGTCGACGTTATTGCCACTATTATTGCCGTTTTTATTGCAGTTATTATTGCCCTTATTGTCGTTATTATTATCGTCATTATTGCCGTTATTAAGGCCGTTATTGCAGTTATTATTGCCGTTATTATTGAAGTTATTATTGACGTTATTGTCTTTAATATTGCAGTCGATATTGCCATTATTATTACCTTTATTATTGCCTTTATTATTGCCATTATTAAGACCGTTATTGCAGTTATTATTGATTTTATATTCTTCATTATTGCCGTCGTTATTGCTATTATTATTATCCTTTTTAGTGCAGTTATTATTGCCCTTATTATCGTTATTATTACCTTTATTATTTCCTTTATTATTGCCGTTATTAAGACCGTTATTGCAGTCATTATTGCCGTTATTATTGAAGTTATTATTGACGTTATAATCTTTAATTTTGCCGTCGATATTGCCATAATTATAGCCGTTATTATTGCAGAGATTATTGTCCCTATTATCGTAATTATTACCGTTTTTATTGTCTTTACTTTTGCCGTTATTAAGGCCATTATTGCAGTTATTATTGGTGTTATTATTGCGGATATTATTGACGTTATTGTCGTTATTATGTCCATTATTATTGCCGTTATAATTACCGTTATTATTGTCTTTATTATTGCCATTATTAAGGCCGTTATTGCCGTAATTGTAGCAGTTATTATTGCCGTTGTTATTTCCATTATTATTGCCTTTATTGTCTTTAATATCACAGTTATTATTGCCGTTTTTGTCTTTATTATTGTCGACGTTATTGCCATTATTATTGCCGTTTTTATTGCAGTTATTAGTGCCCTTATTATCGTTATTATTACCTTTATTATTTTCTTTATTATTGCCGTTATTAAGACCGTTATACTCGTTATTATGTCCGATATTATTGCCGTAATTATTACCGTTATAATTGCCTTTATTATTGCCATTACTAAGGCCGTTATTGCCGTAATTATAGCAGTTATTATTGCCGTTGTTATTTCCATTATTATTGCCTTTATTGTCTTTAATATCACAGTTATTATTGCCGTTTTTGTCTTTATTATTGTCGACGTTATTGCCATTATTATTGCCGTTTTTATTGCAGTTATTATTGCCCTTATTATCGTTATTATTACCTTTATTATTTTCTTTATTATTGCCGTTAATAAGACCGTAATTGCAGTTATTATTGCCGTTATTATTGAAGTTATTATTGACGTTATTGTCTTTTATATTACCGTAGATATTGCCTTTATTATTACCGTTCTTATTGCCGTTGTTTTTGCCAATATTATTGCCGTTATTGCCTTTATTTTGCCGTATTCAAGGCCGTTATTGCCTTTATTATTGCAGTTATCATTACCGTTGTTATTGCAAATATTATTGTCGTAATTATTGCATTTATTGTTGACATTGATGTCGTTTATTTTGCCGTTATTATTGCACTTACTATTGCCCTTATTATTGCAGATATTATTGACTTTATTGACGTTAAAATTGCCTTTATTATTGCCATAATTATTAGTGTTATTATTGCCTTTATTATTGCCATTATTAATGCCGTTATTGCCATTATTATTTTAGTTATTTTTACTGTTATTGTCTTTATTATTGTCTATATTATTGCCGTTGTTATTGCCATTATTATTGCCGTTATTATTGCAGAGATTATTGACCCTATTATAGTTGTTATTACCGTTTTTATTGTCTTTATTTTTGCCGTTATTAAGGCCGTTATTACAGATATTATTGCCGTTATTATTGCGGATATTATCGACGTTATTGCCGTAATTATAGTAGTTATTATTGCCGTTCTTGTCTATATTATTGCGGTTACTATTGCCGTTGTTATTCCCATTATTATTGACGCTATTGTCTTTGGTATTGTCTTTATAATTGCCGTTATTATTGCCATTATTATTGCAGTTATTGCCGTTATTATTGCCATTATTTTTGCCGTTATTGTCTTTATTATTGCCGTTGTTATTGCCATTATTATTGCCGTTATTGCCTTTAACATTACCGTTATTATTGCACTTATTATTGCTGTTATGTAGCCCGATATTGCCGTTATTACTGGCCTTATTATTGCTATTATTAGTGTCTTTATTATTGCCATTATTATTGAAGATATTGCCGTTATTATTGCAACCATTATTGCAGTTATTATTTCCGTTATTGCCTTTATTATTACCGTTAATATTGCCATAATTATTGCCGTTATTGCCTTTATTATTATCGTTATAATTGCCTTTATTATTGCAGTTATTAATAACGTTATTGCCGTTAATATTGCAGATATTATTGCCGTTATGTAGGCCGATATTGAAGTTATTACTGGCTATTTTATTGCCTTTATTATTGCCATTATTAAGGCCGTTTTTGCCGTAATTATTGCAGTTGCTATTGCCGATATTGTGTATATTATTGCCGTTATAATTACAGTTATTATTGACGTTATTGTCTTTATTAAGGCCGTTATTATTACCGTTATTATTGCAGTTATTTTTGATATTATTGTCATTATTATTGCCGTTGTTATTGCCTTTATTTTTTCTATTAATCATGTCGTTATTGCAGTTATTATTGATTTTATATTCTTTATTATTGCCGTCGATATTGCCATTATTATTGCCGTTTTTATTGCGGTTATTATTGCCATTATTATCGTTATTATTACCTTTATTATTTCCTTTATTATTGCCGTTATTAAGACCGTTATTGCAGTTATTATTGCCGTTATTATTGAAGTTATTATTGACGTTATAGTCTTTAATTTTGCCGTCGATATTGCCATTATTATTACGCTTATTATTGCCGATATTATTGCTGTTGTTATTGCCATTATTATTGCCTTTATTGCCTTTAATATCACTGTTAATGTTGCCGTTTTTACTGCAATATCAGGGCGTTATTGCATTAATTATGGCCATTATAATTAACGTAATTATTACCTATATAATTGGCATTATTACGTTCGTCATTGCCGTTATTTTTGCAAATATTATTGCACTTATTAACGTTGTTATTACCGTTATTATTGCTTTTATTATTGCCGTTATTATTCCTTTATTATTGTCATTGCTAAGACCGTTATTGCCTTTATTATTGCAGTTATCATTGCCGTTGTTATCGCAATTATTATTGCCGTAATTACTGCATTTATTATTGGCATTAATGTCGTTTATATTGCCGTTATTATTGCAGTTATTATTGCCCTTAATGTTTTAATTATTGCCGTTATTATGCTCGTTATTGCCGTTATTATTGCAATTATTATTGACGTTATTGTCTTTATTATTGCCGTTTTTATTCGGATTATTATCAGCGTTATTATAGCCTTTATTTTTGCCATTATTAAAGCCGTTATTGCCGTTATTATAACAGTTATTATTGACGATATTGTCTTTAATATTACCGTTATTAAGGCCGATATTGCAGTTAATATTGTGTTACGTCCCACTCGGCACGGGCCTTAAAAAAAAAGAACTATGTTCTTTCCTTCAAGGAGCTCCTGCTTCAATGGGATATTTGCCCAATTCGGCCGTTACCTACTACGTGTAGTTCGTGGCTCGGGACGGGCTTAACGATAAATTATGTCTTTGACGAGAGGATGATTTACTTACCCTTAATGCTTCTTTCCATATAATTCTAGATAGCGAGCTGTTCGAGGGTCGCTTGGTGGTAGCTGTCCGGCAACGAAGGTACACTCCGGGCAGTCGATCGGTACGAGCCGATATTCAATAACTCTGCAAGATGAAGACCTCAGGTCCTGCTGAGTATCGGGCCTGGGATGGCAGAGTGTGGTGTCCTCGATGATCCTAAGTCTGCAGGCCGACGGGTCGATGCCCAAGTTAGCCAGATGGTTTGTACCGTTATAATAGTTCGCGAGTAGTCGCCGGAGACGATGCTTGTGTCCGCCTCGACGTGTTTTCGGCATACGTATTCTCTAGGATACAACGGGACCTTCTAGGATGATTGAACCCGAGCGATTCGTACGCTCCGTTAGTTCTATGAAGAATGAACCCGGGCGATTCGTACGCCCCGATAGTTCTATGATTTAGGAATATGAACCCGGGCGATTCGTACGCCCCGATAGTTCTATGACTTGGAAAGAGTGAACCCGGGCGATTCGTACGCCCCGATAGTTCTAGGATAAAAGGTTGGAAAATGCGGAGAGAGATATGAAGAGCTTGTCGACCACACGTCGGTTCAGGAACACGTAGCTAATACGAGTCGCGAACGAGTAGTGACCGGGGTCCCGACTAATGAAACTCAGACGTCTACTACTAATAATTATTTATTCTAAATTTAAAATTATACTACGAATAGAATGGATACAGTGTAACAAGACTCTCTCGCGATTATTGGTCGGAACTAGCGTCCGTCGAAGTGAACTGTAGAAAATCTGATGTCGGAATAACCGTCGAAATGACCCGTAGGAATCTGTTGTCGGAATAACCGTCGAAATGACCCGTAGGAATCTGTTATCGGGAATGACCGTCGAAATGACCCGTAGGAATCTGTTGTCGGAATAACCGTCGAAATGACCCGTAGGAATCTGTTATCGGGAATGACCGTCGAAATGACCCGTAGGAATCTGTTGTCGGGAATGACCGTCGTGTGCTGCTCTGCAGCTCCTTATATACAAGTCCCAGCGGCGGCGGCTTGTGGCTTTGGCGGCGGCTCGGTTCTTGGAAGATGGTGATTGGCTGCCGTCTTTCTTTCTTTCGTCCCTTTTGGATGGTCTATAGTGATGCGCACAACGGCTTTGTGTGCTTCGGTGCGAGGCGCTTACTGGTAGTGGTGAGGATGCGTCTCGGTGTTGTCGGCTCGTAGCCATCGGATTACCGCTTGTGTGTGGGTCCAGGTCCGTGTGCGAGTCTATGGCATTGTGTGGTGGTCCGTGTCTCTCCCTAAGGCGCACGTGGTGACCCTTGTGGAGTAGTACGGCGTGTGTGTGTGTGCCCGGCGACCGCGTTGTTTTCCCTAGGGCGTACGTGGTAACCGTTCGGCGACTGTTTAGCACGTACTCTCCATTTGCGGCCATGTGTACTCGGTCGTTTACGGCCTTCCCTTTGCGGCGTGACATCATGACTTGTATACGAGCTTCCTTTACGTAAGACGCATTGTTGTTTGTCTGGCGCGACGCTTTGTGTGTTTTCCGCGTATGACGCATCATTGTAGAATTACAAATATATGTATATGTATTGTTTACAATATCTAAGCGTAAGGTATCTCCTTTGAAACTTATGTTATATGTGTGTATTATAATAGTGGTTAATATTGTAAAGATGACTCCCTTCATGTCGGGCACGAACGTGTGAAATATAATATTGTTAGTAAATGGTTAGTTATATTGAGTTTTATTAAATTACGTATTATTTGTACTATAATAAAAGACTCCCTATATAGCGGGCACGAGGACTTACATGTGCTAATAATAAAAGACTCCCTATATAGCGGGCACGAGGATTTCTTTATGTATTTTATATGTCCATACGTCGGGTGACGTAACACCTCCCTCCTTATAAAAAAAATGTACGTAGTTATACGTGCATTTTGAATGTCGGCTCCTCTTGCAAGTATCTGCTAATTGAAGGGTAGGGTGGTGGTGGCGTCCTTTGGTTTTGTCGTAGGTAGCTCTATTGTTTCAGCATCTTCTGGTGGTTTTTGGTCGTTCTCCGCTTTTTCTTCCTTTGTTGACTTGGCAAGGTGAAGCAAAAGATGCGTAGACGAACCCCAATGACTCCCATTAGATGAATACTCCAACCGTAAGTGTTATGCATAGCCGTGGATGACGGTGTCTGTTACATATTTTATTGATTGGAAGATCATGAGTATCGTTCTTATGACTCCGGCGCTTGCTGATCCGAATGTCACGAATGCTCCCCAAAGTCGTTGGCCTGTGTTACGACGTCGTTCCAGGTACCGTATAGGTCGCTTATATTGCGAGCCCTTGCAGGCTCCGCCTGTACTGACGAACCCACTTATGGTCAAGCTGTGTAGGTGCGTGCTATTTCCTTTTCGTCCCATTATGAGGCTGTTGGGACCCAGAGATAGGCTTCTGGAGACTATTCCTTGTTCGCATAGGCGTTGGGTGAGCGGATGAATGTATTCGTTTTGGCCATTGTGTACTATTGAGTCGTGCGAGTACACTTCGTAGTGATAGATGATCCTATCGATCCTTTCTTTACACTGGATAGTATTCAGACACGTATAGTTCTTGGCTTGTTGGTTGAAGATTCGGCGTCTATCATTCAGAGACGTCCAGCAGCGAGAATGTAGTTACATTGAGTGTGAAACCAGCACAGTCGTATCTGGTTATATCTTGCGTAGCTCTTACCAATGCTAATTTCTCCATTGTGATTCGAAGATTCTTCTTTGGTTTTGATGCTTGTTTTCTTTACAGAGAATATGACGCTTTGCTCGGACTGCGGTGACTTATGTTATAATAATAAAAAATAAAATAAAATAAAGAGGAGACACCTTAACGACCGTCGTCCTAGACTCTTAGATCTACTGTGGCTTCATGCTGTGCCGTGTCAACCGTTAGTCGGTTTTATAGAGTCCTGGACGTAGGTTTTGACTTATTTTCTAACTTTATTTAATTTTAATCTGTCCGTATGAACGACAGAGAGGCCTTTTGGCGTTTTTATTTTTACATTGCTATTATTAAGAATTTGTACAATTTTATATGGTCCCTCGTACTGGCTGTCTAACTTGCCTTTGATTTTTCCCTTTAGGAGGTACACGGAGTCGCCCGTCGAGAAGCTCACTACTTTTTGTTTTCTGTCGTAATAACTATTGGACTTTATTTTTGCGCGTTTGAGGTTCTCTTTGGCGGCCTTCTGCGATTTCTGTAATTGTTCTGTTAGTTCAGCCAAGTACGATGCGTAAGTTTCGTATTCCTACAAATAGCTATAGTTTTTTTTTTTTTTTTTTTTTTTTAATTTAGTTCGATTGCCGCGTCCAAAAGAGAATGTATTACTACCTCTAAGATTTCTAATTGAATAGAGACAGATGTTCTCTCCTGGACGGGTAACGCGATGAGGTATCGGTTGTCTTGTTTTGTAATTTTTTACTCTACCATGCGTTACGTCGGTAATGTTTGGTAGCCTTTTATTATTGGCGAGTTCTTTGGCTCCTTTGTCGATAGGAGTCGTAGTCTTTGTTACAAAAGATACTATATG
The DNA here is from genome assembly GCA_911387935.1 of Dolichovespula saxonica. Taxonomy (NCBI): domain Eukaryota; kingdom Metazoa; phylum Arthropoda; class Insecta; order Hymenoptera; family Vespidae; genus Dolichovespula; species Dolichovespula saxonica. Next base: position 324,853 of record CAJVQX010000004.1, on the reverse strand, counting down.
GCCTTTGTGCATTTTTATCCTGTCTTTTACTTCTGATATGTTACCTTCGAAACGTAAGAAATCCAGTTCGTCATTGTTCGTTTCGTCCGTATTGTTAGTCTGTTCTTTTGTGTTTAAGTTAAGTGTTTTTGTTTCGAGTGCGGTTTCGGTTTTCGATGTCTTTTGCACATTACGTCTCTTAACGAGCGGCGAGAATATTTCATCGTCACTCGAGCTGGTCCCTGCTATCGGAAGGATCCGTTTACTCGTTCGCCCCGGAATAGTTATCTCCTTTGATTGAACAAATGGCATAACTATTCCGTGCCATTCTATAGTTTCTTTTTCGTAGTCAATTTTAGCCGTTTTTTGTAAAAAGTTGCGACCCAAAATACCGTTGTAAGGGATAGGAAAGGAATTCGGGACCAGTTGGAATTTAACCGGATATCCGTGAATGTGTACGGTCACCGAACCGTACGTGGTAACAGTTTCGTCGGTGATACCGCTCAATCTGACCTTGTCGTTTTCGTTACATAATATGTCTCCGTTCGCCATTTTTATTTTTAATATGTTGAGTTCCGAGCCTGTGTCGACTAGAAATTCCGTCTCTTTGACTAGATCGTCAGAGGAAAGGACAATAGACGGAGAGGTAGATTCTTCTTTCAGTTGGAAGAAGTAGACGCGAGTGGCTGCTTCTCTTCTTATTGTCCGTACTGGGCGCGCTAACGCGGTCTCTGCGGATGCGCTTTTCCCCAGAGATGTCGGTTCGTTTCCCGACCGGGCTTCCCTCCACTTTTTCTTCCGGCATTCCTCTATCGTATGGCCGATGTTTTTACAATACGAGCATTTTTTTATATACCTTTGATCTCGTGACGAGGGAGGGGAGTAGTGAGAGGATGGAGAGGATTGACGGGAGTTCTCGGGAGGTGGAGTGTAAGGCTCTTGGACTTGTGTCTGTGACCGGCGTTGCAGGTCACGCGATTTCCTATAACATTGTGCTTGTGTGTGACCGATCCTCTTGCAATAAGAACATGCATCTGGGTCCGGAGGAGGTCTAGTAGGCCGGGTACTGGGTTTACTATTTCTTTTTGATTCATAATAATAATAATCCATTGGTCTTTCTTGATAGGCCTTAGTTTTGTATTGTGGCCGCGGCCTCGCTAGACCTCGTCTGTCCCATTCATGTTGTATAGACGAATGTAGCTGAATCGCCTTATCGTATGCGTCGCTTAGGTCTTCGCACCGTAAGTCGTTTAGATACGGGTGATAATCTAATGGTAGACCCGAACAAAAACTTTTTAGAGCTAATTCGTCTATTTCCTGTTTTCTACTTTCCGTAAGCCCTCCCCAGAACCTTTCTTCGTCAAGGAGACTTTCGTGTAAGTCTTGTACGCGACCGATGTAGTCTATTATCGGTTCATTTTCAGACATAAGCACGTTTCTTAATTCAGTCCTATAAAAATCTAACGAGTAGTATGTCCCCAAAGTTTGCCTGAGTCTGCTGCCTAATTCAAGCATTGTTCTAGGATGGTGTCTCTCGATCGCGACATAAGCGGAATCCTGTAGTTTCCTTATCGCGGCTAGTGTAAACAGTTCCTCCGGATAGGTGGGGATCATTTGACGTGCGCGTTTGCATGCTCTAATGTAAGAAGATAAAGGCATATTTTTTCCGTCGTACCGTGGAATAGATGCTAGAGCTTCGCTAACCTGATGATTAGGCAAGTGAAGCTGATTTTCCGTTCGTAGCGCGACGATTTCTCTCATTAGGAACGCGAGAGTATCTGTTTCTCCTAATTTTGCTTCCTCTGATGTGGTACGGAGAGTCTCTTCGCGTTCGCGTAGTCTTTGTTCGCGTTCGAAAAGGTCGCGTTCCCGCGAATCTAACTGAGCCATTGTATTGGCTATACGCCGCCTTTCGTCGGGGCTTATTTCGTCTGTTTGACGCGTAGTCATGCTGCGCGTTTCAATGCGATCGCTCCTCTCAATTGACATAATGTATCGCTAGTATCCCACCGCTGTCACCAATTTTATGTTGTTACGTCCCACTCGGCACGGGCCTTAAAAAAAAAGAACTATGTTCTTTCCTTCAAGGAGCTCCTGCTTCAATGGGATATTTGCCCAATTCGGCCGTTACCTACTACGTGTAGTTCGTGGCTCGGGACGGGCTTAACGATAAATTATGTCTTTGACGAGAGGATGATTTACTTACCCTTAATGCTTCTTTCCATATAATTCTAGATAGCGAGCTGTTCGAGGGTCGCTTGGTGGTAGCTGTCCGGCAACGAAGGTACACTCCGGGCAGTCGATCGGTACGAGCCGATATTCAATAACTCTGCAAGATGAAGACCTCAGGTCCTGCTGAGTATCGGGCCTGGGATGGCAGAGTGTGGTGTCCTCGATGATCCTAAGTCTGCAGGCCGACGGGTCGATGCCCAAGTTAGCCAGATGGTTTGTACCGTTATAATAGTTCGCGAGTAGTCGCCGGAGACGATGCTTGTGTCCGCCTCGACGTGTTTTCGGCATACGTATTCTCTAGGATACAACGGGACCTTCTAGGATGATTGAACCCGAGCGATTCGTACGCTCCGTTAGTTCTATGAAGAATGAACCCGGGCGATTCGTACGCCCCGATAGTTCTATGATTTAGGAATATGAACCCGGGCGATTCGTACGCCCCGATAGTTCTATGACTTGGAAAGAGTGAACCCGGGCGATTCGTACGCCCCGATAGTTCTAGGATAAAAGGTTGGAAAATGCGGAGAGAGATATGAAGAGCTTGTCGACCACACGTCGGTTCAGGAACACGTAGCTAATACGAGTCGCGAACGAGTAGTGACCGGGGTCCCGACTAATGAAACTCAGACGTCTACTACTAATAATTATTTATTCTAAATTTAAAATTATACTACGAATAGAATGGATACAGTGTAACAAGACTCTCTCGCGATTATTGGTCGGAACTAGCGTCCGTCGAAGTGAACTGTAGAAAATCTGATGTCGGAATAACCGTCGAAATGACCCGTAGGAATCTGTTGTCGGAATAACCGTCGAAATGACCCGTAGGAATCTGTTATCGGGAATGACCGTCGAAATGACCCGTAGGAATCTGTTGTCGGGAATGACCGTCGTGTGCTGCTCTGCAGCTCCTTATATACAAGTCCCAGCGGCGGCGGCTTGTGGCTTTGGCGGCGGCTCGGTTCTTGGAAGATGGTGATTGGCTGCCGTCTTTCTTTCTTTCGTCCTTTTTGGTTGGTCTATAGTGATGCGCACAACGGCTTTGTGTGCTTCGGTGCGAGGCGCTTACTGGTAGTGGTGAGGATGCGTCTCGGTGTTGTCGGCTCGTAGCCATCGGATTACCGCTTGTGTGTGGGTCCAGGTCCGTGTGCGAGTCTATGGCATTGTGTGGTGGTCCGTGTCTCTCCCTAAGGCGCACGTGGTGACCCTTGTGGAGTAGTACGGCGTGTGTGTGTGTGCCCGGCGACCGCGTTGTTTTCCCTAGGGCGTACGTGGTAACCGTTCGGCGACTGTTTAGCACGTACTCTCCATTTGCGGCCATGTGTACTCGGTCGTTTACGGCCTTCCCTTTGCGGCGTGACATCATGACTTGTATACGAGCTTCCTTTACGTAAGACGCATTGTTGTTTGTCTGGCGCGACGCTTTGTGTGTTTTCCGCGTATGACGCATCATTGTAGAATTACAAATATATGTATATGTATTGTTTACAATATCTAAGCGTAAGGTATCTCCTTTGAAACTTATGTTATATGTGTGTATTATAATAGTGGTTAATATTGTAAAGATGACTCCCTTCATGTCGGGCACGAACGTGTGAAATATAATATTGTTAGTAAATGGTTAGTTATATTGAGTTTTATTAAATTACGTATTATTTGTACTATAATAAAAGACTCCCTATATAGCGGGCACGAGGACTTACATGTGCTAATAATAAAAGACTCCCTATATAGCGGGCACGAGGATTTCTTTATGTATTTTATATGTCCATACGTCGGGTGACGTAACACCTCCCTCCTTATAAAAAAAATGTACGTAGTTATACGTGCATTTTGAATGTCGGCTCCTCTTGCAAGTATCTGCTAATTGAAGGGTAGGGTGGTGGTGGCGTCCTTTGGTTTTGTCGTAGGTAGCTCTATTGTTTCAGCATCTTCTGGTGGTTTTTGGTCGTTCTCCGCTTTTTCTTCCTTTGTTGACTTGGCAAGGTGAAGCAAAAGATGCGTAGACGAACCCCAATGACTCCCATTAGATGAATACTCCAACCGTAAGTGTTATGCATAGCCGTGGATGACGGTGTCTGTTACATATTTTATTGATTGGAAGATCATGAGTATCGTTCTTATGACTCCGGCGCTTGCTGATCCGAATGTCACGAATGCTCCCCAAAGTCGTTGGCCTGTGTTACGACGTCGTTCCAGGTACCGTATAGGTCGCTTATATTGCGAGCCCTTGCAGGCTCCGCCTGTACTGACGAACCCACTTATGGTCAAGCTGTGTAGGTGCGTGCTATTTCCTTTTCGTCCCATTATGAGGCTGTTGGGACCCAGAGATAGGCTTCTGGAGACTATTCCTTGTTCGCATAGGCGTTGGGTGAGCGGATGAATGTATTCGTTTTGGCCATTGTGTACTATTGAGTCGTGCGAGTACACTTCGTAGTGATAGATGATCCTATCGATCCTTTCTTTACACTGGATAGTATTCAGACACGTATAGTTCTTGGCTTGTTGGTTGAAGATTCGGCGTCTATCATTCAGAGACGTCCAGCAGCGAGAATGTAGTTACATTGAGTGTGAAACCAGCACAGTCGTATCTGGTTATATCTTGCGTAGCTCTTACCAATGCTAATTTCTCCATTGTGATTCGAAGATTCTTCTTTGGTTTTGATGCTTGTTTTCTTTACAGAGAATATGACGCTTTGCTCGGACTGCGGTGACTTATGTTATAATAATAAAAAATAAAATAAAATAAAGAGGAGACACCTTAACGACCGTCGTCCTAGACTCTTAGATCTACTGTGGCTTCATGCTGTGCCGTGTCAACCGTTAGTCGGTTTTATAGAGTCCTGGACGTAGGTTTTGACTTATTTTCTAACTTTATTTAATTTTAATCTGTCCGTATGAACGACAGAGAGGCCTTTTGGCGTTTTTATTTTTACATTGCTATTATTAAGAATTTGTACAATTTTATATGGTCCCTCGTACTGGCTGTCTAACTTGCCTTTGATTTTTCCCTTTAGGAGGTACACGGAGTCGCCCGTCGAGAAGCTCACTACTTTTTGTTTTCTGTCGTAATAACTATTGGACTTTATTTTTGCGCGTTTGAGGTTCTCTTTGGCGGCCTTCTGCGATTTCTGTAATTGTTCTGTTAGTTCAGCCAAGTACGATGCGTAAGTTTCGTATTCCTACAAATAGCTATAGTTTTTTTTTTTTTTTTTTTTTTTTAATTTAGTTCGATTGCCGCGTCCAAAAGAGAATGTATTACTACCTCTAAGATTTCTAATTGAATAGAGACAGATGTTCTCTCCTGGACGGGTAACGCGATGAGGTATCGGTTGTCTTGTTTTGTAATTTTTTACTCTACCATGCGTTACGTCGGTAATGTTTGGTAGCCTTTTATTATTGGCGAGTTCTTTGGCTCCTTTGTCGATAGGAGTCGTAGTCTTTGTTACAAAAGATACTATATGGCCTTTGTGCATTTTTATCCTGTCTTTTACTTCTGATATGTTACCTTCGAAACGTAAGAAATCCAGTTCGTCATTGTTCGTTTCGTCCGTATTGTTAGTCTGTTCTTTTGTGTTTAAGTTAAGTGTTTTTGTTTCGAGTGCGGTTTCGGTTTTCGATGTCTTTTGCACATTACGTCTCTTAACGAGCGGCGAGAATATTTCATCGTCACTCGAGCTGGTCCCTGCTATCGGAAGGATCCGTTTACTCGTTCGCCCCGGAATAGTTATCTCCTTTGATTGAACAAATGGCATAACTATTCCGTGCCATTCTATAGTTTCTTTTTCGTAGTCAATTTTAGCCGTTTTTTGTAAAAAGTTGCGACCCAAAATACCGTTGTAAGGGATAGGAAAGGAATTCGGGACCAGTTGGAATTTAACCGGATATCCGTGAATGTGTACGGTCACCGAACCGTACGTGGTAACAGTTTCGTCGGTGATACCGCTCAATCTGACCTTGTCGTTTTCGTTACATAATATGTCTCCGTTCGCCATTTTTATTTTTAATATGTTGAGTTCCGAGCCTGTGTCGACTAGAAATTCCGTCTCTTTGACTAGATCGTCAGAGGAAAGGACAATAGACGGAGAGGTAGATTCTTCTTTCAGTTGGAAGAAGTAGACGCGAGTGGCTGCTTCTCTTCTTATTGTCCGTACTGGGCGCGCTAACGCGGTCTCTGCGGATGCGCTTTTCCCCAGAGATGTCGGTTCGTTTCCCGACCGGGCTTCCCTCCACTTTTTCTTCCGGCATTCCTCTATCGTATGGCCGATGTTTTTACAATACGAGCATTTTTTTATATACCTTTGATCTCGTGACGAGGGAGGGGAGTAGTGAGAGGATGGAGAGGATTGACGGGAGTTCTCGGGAGGTGGAGTGTAAGGCTCTTGGACTTGTGTCTGTGACCGGCGTTGCAGGTCACGCGATTTCCTATAACATTGTGCTTGTGTGTGACCGATCCTCTTGCAATAAGAACAAGCATCTGGGTCCGGAGGAGGTCTAGTAGGCCGGGTACTGGGTTTACTATTTCTTTTTGATTCATAATAATAATAATCCATTGGTCTTTCTTGATAGGCCTTAGTTTTGTATTGTGGCCGCGGCCTCGCTAGACCTCGTCTGTCCCATTCATGTTGTATAGACGAATGTAGCTGAATCGCCTTATCGTATGCGTCGCTTAGGTCTTCGCACCGTAAGTCGTTTAGATACGGGTGATAATCTAATGGTAGACCCGAACAAAAACTTTTTAGAGCTAATTCGTCTATTTCCTGTTTTCTACTTTCCGTAAGCCCTCCCCAGAACCTTTCTTCGTCAAGGAGACTTTCGTGTAAGTCTTGTACGCGACCGATGTAGTCTATTATCGGTTCATTTTCAGACATAAGCACGTTTCTTAATTCAGTCCTATAAAAATCTAACGAGTAGTATGTCCCCAAAGTTTGCCTGAGTCTGCTGCCTAATTCAAGCATTGTTCTAGGATGGTGTCTCTCGATCGCGACATAAGCGGAATCCTGTAGTTTCCTTATCGCGGCTAGTGTAAACAGTTCCTCCGGATAGGTGGGGATCATTTGACGTGCGCGTTTGCATGCTCTAATGTAAGAAGATAAAGGCATATTTTTTCCGTCGTACCGTGGAATAGATGCTAGAGCTTCGCTAACCTGATGATTAGGCAAGTGAAGCTGATTTTCCGTTCGTAGCGCGACGATTTCTCTCATTAGGAACGCGAGAGTATCTGTTTCTCCTAATTTTGCTTCCTCTGATGTGGTACGGAGAGTCTCTTCGCGTTCGCGTAGTCTTTGTTCGCGTTCGAAAAGGTCGCGTTCCCGCGAATCTAACTGAGCCATTGTATTGGCTATACGCCGCCTTTCGTCGGGGCTTATTTCGTCTGTTTGACGCGTAGTCATGCTGCGCGTTTCAATGCGATCGCTCCTCTCAATTGACATAATGTATCGCTAGTATCCCACCGCTGTCACCAATTTTATGTTGTTACGTCCCACTCGGCACGGGCCTTAAAAAAAAAGAACTATGTTCTTTCCTTCAAGGAGCTCCTGCTTCAATGGGATATTTGCCCAATTCGGCCGTTACCTACTACGTGTAGTTCGTGGCTCGGGACGGGCTTAACGATAAATTATGTCTTTGACGAGAGGATGATTTACTTACCCTTAATGCTTCTTTCCATATAATTCTAGATAGCGAGCTGTTCGAGGGTCGCTTGGTGGTAGCTGTCCGGCAACGAAGGTACACTCCGGGCAGTCGATCGGTACGAGCCGATATTCAATAACTCTGCAAGATGAAGACCTCAGGTCCTGCTGAGTATCGGGCCTGGGATGGCAGAGTGTGGTGTCCTCGATGATCCTAAGTCTGCAGGCCGACGGGTCGATGCCCAAGTTAGCCAGATGGTTTGTACCGTTATAATAGTTCGCGAGTAGTCGCCGGAGACGATGCTTGTGTCCGCCTCGACGTGTTTTCGGCATACGTATTCTCTAGGATACAACGGGACCTTCTAGGATGATTGAACCCGAGCGATTCGTACGCTCCGTTAGTTCTATGAAGAATGAACCCGGGCGATTCGTACGCCCCGATAGTTCTATGATTTAGGAATATGAACCCGGGCGATTCGTACGCCCCGATAGTTCTATGACTTGGAAAGAGTGAACCCGGGCGATTCGTACGCCCCGATAGTTCTAGGATAAAAGGTTGGAAAATGCGGAGAGAGATATGAAGAGCTTGTCGACCACACGTCGGTTCAGGAACACGTAGCTAATACGAGTCGCGAACGAGTAGTGACCGGGGTCCCGACTAATGAAACTCAGACGTCTACTACTAATAATTATTTATTCTAAATTTAAAATTATACTACGAATAGAATGGATACAGTGTAACAAGACTCTCTCGCGATTATTGGTCGGAACTAGCGTCCGTCGAAGTGAACTGTAGAAAATCTGATGTCGGAATAACCGTCGAAATGACCCGTAGGAATCTGTTGTCGGAATAACCGTCGAAATGACCCGTAGGAATCTGTTATCGGGAATGACCGTCGAAATGACCCGTAGGAATCTGTTGTCGGGAATGACCGTCGTGTGCTGCTCTGCAGCTCCTTATATACAAGTCCCAGCGGCGGCGGCTTGTGGCTTTGGCGGCGGCTCGGTTCTTGGAAGATGGTGATTGGCTGCCGTCTTTCTTTCTTTCGTCCCTTTTGGATGGTCTATAGTGATGCGCACAACGGCTTTGTGTGCTTCGGTGCGAGGCGCTTACTGGTAGTGGTGAGGATGCGTCTCGGTGTTGTCGGCTCGTAGCCATCGGATTACCGCTTGTGTGTGGGTCCAGGTCCGTGTGCGAGTCTATGGCATTGTGTGGTGGTCCGTGTCTCTCCCTAAGGCGCACGTGGTGACCCTTGTGGAGTAGTACGGCGTGTGTGTGTGTGCCCGGCGACCGCGTTGTTTTCCCTAGGGCGTACGTGGTAACCGTTCGGCGACTGTTTAGCACGTACTCTCCATTTGCGGCCATGTGTACTCGGTCGTTTACGGCCTTCCCTTTGCGGCGTGACATCATGACTTGTATACGAGCTTCCTTTACGTAAGACGCATTGTTGTTTGTCTGGCGCGACGCTTTGTGTGTTTTCCGCGTATGACGCATCATTGTAGAATTACAAATATATGTATATGTATTGTTTACAATATCTAAGCGTAAGGTATCTCCTTTGAAACTTATGTTATATGTGTGTATTATAATAGTGGTTAATATTGTAAAGATGACTCCCTTCATGTCGGGCACGAACGTGTGAAATATAATATTGTTAGTAAATGGTTAGTTATATTGAGTTTTATTAAATTACGTATTATTTGTACTATAATAAAAGACTCCCTATATAGCGGGCACGAGGACTTACATGTGCTAATAATAAAAGACTCCCTATATAGCGGGCACGAGGATTTCTTTATGTATTTTATATGTCCATACGTCGGGTGACGTAACACCTCCCTCCTTATAAAAAAAATGTACGTAGTTATACGTGCATTTTGAATGTCGGCTCCTCTTGCAAGTATCTGCTAATTGAAGGGTAGGGTGGTGGTGGCGTCCTTTGGTTTTGTCGTAGGTAGCTCTATTGTTTCAGCATCTTCTGGTGGTTTTTGGTCGTTCTCCGCTTTTTCTTCCTTTGTTGACTTGGCAAGGTGAAGCAAAAGATGCGTAGACGAACCCCAATGACTCCCATTAGATGAATACTCCAACCGTAAGTGTTATGCATAGCCGTGGATGACGGTGTCTGTTACATATTTTATTGATTGGAAGATCATGAGTATCGTTCTTATGACTCCGGCGCTTGCTGATCCGAATGTCACGAATGCTCCCCAAAGTCGTTGGCCTGTGTTACGACGTCGTTCCAGGTACCGTATAGGTCGCTTATATTGCGAGCCCTTGCAGGCTCCGCCTGTACTGACGAACCCACTTATGGTCAAGCTGTGTAGGTGCGTGCTATTTCCTTTTCGTCCCATTATGAGGCTGTTGGGACCCAGAGATAGGCTTCTGGAGACTATTCCTTGTTCGCATAGGCGTTGGGTGAGCGGATGAATGTATTCGTTTTGGCCATTGTGTACTATTGAGTCGTGCGAGTACACTTCGTAGTGATAGATGGTCCTATCGATCCTTTCTTTACACTGGATAGTATTCAGACACGTATAGTTCTTGGCTTGTTGGTTGAAGATTCGGCGTCTATCATTCAGAGACGTCCAGCAGCGAGAATGTAGTTACATTGAGTGTGAAACCAGCACAGTCGTATCTGGTTATATCTTGCGTAGCTCTTACCAATGCTAATTTCTCCATTGTGATTCGAAGATTCTTCTTTGGTTTTGATGCTTGTTTTCTTTACAGAGAATATGACGCTTTGCTCGGACTGCGGTGACTTATGTTATAATAATAAAAAATAAAATAAAATAAAGAGGAGACACCTTAACGACCGTCGTCCTAGACTCTTAGATCTACTGTGGCTTCATGCTGTGCCGTGTCAACCGTTAGTCGGTTTTATAGAGTCCTGGACGTAGGTTTTGACTTATTTTCTAACTTTATTTAATTTTAATCTGTCCGTATGAACGACAGAGAGGCCTTTTGGCGTTTTTATTTTTACATTGCTATTATTAAGAATTTGTACAATTTTATATGGTCCCTCGTACTGGCTGTCTAACTTGCCTTTGATTTTTCCCTTTAGGAGGTACACGGAGTCGCCCGTCGAGAAGCTCACTACTTTTTGTTTTCTGTCGTAATAACTATTGGACTTTATTTTTGCGCGTTTGAGGTTCTCTTTGGCGGCCTTCTGCGATTTCTGTAATTGTTCTGTTAGTTCAGCCAAGTACGATGCGTAAGTTTCGTATTCCTACAAATAGCTATAGTTTTTTTTTTTTTTTTTTTTTTTTAATTTAGTTCGATTGCCGCGTCCAAAAGAGAATGTATTACTACCTCTAAGATTTCTAATTGAATAGAGACAGATGTTCTCTCCTGGACGGGTAACGCGATGAGGTATCGGTTGTCTTGTTTTGTAATTTTTTACTCTACCATGCGTTACGTCGGTAATGTTTGGTAGCCTTTTATTATTGGCGAGTTCTTTGGCTCCTTTGTCGATAGGAGTCGTAGTCTTTGTTACAAAAGATACTATATGGCCTTTGTGCATTTTTATCCTGTCTTTTACTTCTGATATGTTACCTTCGAAACGTAAGAAATCCAGTTCGTCATTGTTCGTTTCGTCCGTATTGTTAGTCTGTTCTTTTGTGTTTAAGTTAAGTGTTTTTGTTTCGAGTGCGGTTTCGGTTTTCGATGTCTTTTGCACATTACGTCTCTTAACGAGCGGCGAGAATATTTCATCGTCACTCGAGCTGGTCCCTGCTATCGGAAGGATCCGTTTACTCGTTCGCCCCGGAATAGTTATCTCCTTTGATTGAACAAATGGCATAACTATTCCGTGCCATTCTATAGTTTCTTTTTCGTAGTCAATTTTAGCCGTTTTTTGTAAAAAGTTGCGACCCAAAATACCGTTGTAAGGGATAGGAAAGGAATTCGGGACCAGTTGGAATTTAACCGGATATCCGTGAATGTGTACGGTCACCGAACCGTACGTGGTAACAGTTTCGTCGGTGATACCGCTCAATCTGACCTTGTCGTTTTCGTTACATAATATGTCTCCGTTCGCCATTTTTATTTTTAATATGTTGAGTTCCGAGCCTGTGTCGACTAGAAATTCCGTCTCTTTGACTAGATCGTCAGAGGAAAGGACAATAGACGGAGAGGTAGATTCTTCTTTCAGTTGGAAGAAGTAGACGCGAGTGGCTGCTTCTCTTCTTATTGTCCGTACTGGGCGCGCTAACGCGGTCTCTGCGGATGCGCTTTTCCCCAGAGATGTCGGTTCGTTTCCCGACCGGGCTTCCCTCCACTTTTTCTTCCGGCATTCCTCTATCGTATGGCCGATGTTTTTACAATACGAGCATTTTTTTATATACCTTTGATCTCGTGACGAGGGAGGGGAGTAGTGAGAGGATGGAGAGGATTGACGGGAGTTCTCGGGAGGTGGAGTGTAAGGCTCTTGGACTTGTGTCTGTGACCGGCGTTGCAGGTCACGCGATTTCCTATAACATTGTGCTTGTGTGTGACCGATCCTCTTGCAATAAGAACATGCATCTGGGTCCGGAGGAGGTCTAGTAGGCCGGGTACTGGGTTTACTATTTCTTTTTGATTCATAATAATAATAATCCATTGGTCTTTCTTGATAGGCCTTAGTTTTGTATTGTGGCCGCGGCCTCGCTAGACCTCGTCTGTCCCATTCATGTTGTATAGACGAATGTAGCTGAATCGCCTTATCGTATGCGTCGCTTAGGTCTTCGCACCGTAAGTCGTTTAGATACGGGTGATAATCTAATGGTAGACCCGAACAAAAACTTTTTAGAGCTAATTCGTCTATTTCCTGTTTTCTACTTTCCGTAAGCCCTCCCCAGAACCTTTCTTCGTCAAGGAGACTTTCGTGTAAGTCTTGTACGCGACCGATGTAGTCTATTATCGGTTCATTTTCAGACATAAGCACGTTTCTTAATTCAGTCCTATAAAAATCTAACGAGTAGTATGTCCCCAAAGTTTGCCTGAGTCTGCTGCCTAATTCAAGCATTGTTCTAGGATGGTGTCTCTCGATCGCGACATAAGCGGAATCCTGTAGTTTCCTTATCGCGGCTAGTGTAAACAGTTCCTCCGGATAGGTGGGGATCATTTGACGTGCGCGTTTGCATGCTCTAATGTAAGAAGATAAAGGCATATTTTTTCCGTCGTACCGTGGAATAGATGCTAGAGCTTCGCTAACCTGATGATTAGGCAAGTGAAGCTGATTTTCCGTTCGTAGCGCGACGATTTCTCTCATTAGGAACGCGAGAGTATCTGTTTCTCCTAATTTTGCTTCCTCTGATGTGGTACGGAGAGTCTCTTCGCGTTCGCGTAGTCTTTGTTCGCGTTCGAAAAGGTCGCGTTCCCGCGAATCTAACTGAGCCATTGTATTGGCTATACGCCGCCTTTCGTCGGGGCTTATTTCGTCTGTTTGACGCGTAGTCATGCTGCGCGTTTCAATGCGATCGCTCCTCTCAATTGACATAATGTATCGCTAGTATCCCACCGCTGTCACCAATTTTATGTTGTTACGTCCCACTCGGCACGGGCCTTAAAAAAAAAGAACTATGTTCTTTCCTTCAAGGAGCTCCTGCTTCAATGGGATATTTGCCCAATTCGGCCGTTACCTACTACGTGTAGTTCGTGGCTCGGGACGGGCTTAACGATAAATTATGTCTTTGACGAGAGGATGATTTACTTACCCTTAATGCTTCTTTCCATATAATTCTAGATAGCGAGCTGTTCGAGGGTCGCTTGGTGGTAGCTGTCCGGCAACGAAGGTACACTCCGGGCAGTCGATCGGTACGAGCCGATATTCAATAACTCTGCAAGATGAAGACCTCAGGTCCTGCTGAGTATCGGGCCTGGGATGGCAGAGTGTGGTGTCCTCGATGATCCTAAGTCTGCAGGCCGACGGGTCGATGCCCAAGTTAGCCAGATGGTTTGTACCGTTATAATAGTTCGCGAGTAGTCGCCGGAGACGATGCTTGTGTCCGCCTCGACGTGTTTTCGGCATACGTATTCTCTAGGATACAACGGGACCTTCTAGGATGATTGAACCCGAGCGATTCGTACGCTCCGTTAGTTCTATGAAGAATGAACCCGGGCGATTCGTACGCCCCGATAGTTCTATGATTTAGGAATATGAACCCGGGCGATTCGTACGCCCCGATAGTTCTATGACTTGGAAAGAGTGAACCCGGGCGATTCGTACGCCCCGATAGTTCTAGGATAAAAGGTTGGAAAATGCGGAGAGAGATATGAAGAGCTTGTCGACCACACGTCGGTTCAGGAACACGTAGCTAATACGAGTCGCGAACGAGTAGTGACCGGGGTCCCGACTAATGAAACTCAGACGTCTACTACTAATAATTATTTATTCTAAATTTAAAATTATACTACGAATAGAATGGATACAGTGTAACAAGACTCTCTCGCGATTATTGGTCGGAACTAGCGTCCGTCGAAGTGAACTGTAGAAAATCTGATGTCGGAATAACCGTCGAAATGACCCGTAGGAATCTGTTGTCGGAATAACCGTCGAAATGACCCGTAGGAATCTGTTATCGGGAATGACCGTCGAAATGACCCGTAGGAATCTGTTGTCGGGAATGACCGTCGTGTGCTGCTCTGCAGCTCCTTATATACAAGTCCCAGCGGCGGCGGCTTGTGGCTTTGGCGGCGGCTCGGTTCTTGGAAGATGGTGATTGGCTGCCGTCTTTCTTTCTTTCGTCCTTTTTGGTTGGTCTATAGTGATGCGTGCAACGGCTTTGTGTGCTTCGGTGCGAGGCGCTTACTGGTAGTGGTGAGGATGCGTCTCGGTGTTGTCGGCTCGTAGCCATCGGATTACCGCTTGTGTGTGGGTCCAGGTCCGTGTGCGAGTCTATGGCATTGTGTGGTGGTCCGTGTCTCTCCCTAAGGCGCACGTGGTGACCCTTGTGGAGTAGTACGGCGTGTGTGTGTGTGCCCGGCGACCGCGTTGTTTTCCCTAGGGCGTACGTGGTAACCGTTCGGCGACTGTTTAGCACGTACTCTCCATTTGCGGCCATGTGTACTCGGTCGTTTACGGCCTTCCCTTTGCGGCGTGACATCATGACTTGTATACGAGCTTCCTTTACGTAAGACGCATTGTTGTTTGTCTGGCGCGACGCTTTGTGTGTTTTCCGCGTATGACGCATCATTGTAGAATTACAAATATATGTATATGTATTGTTTACAATATCTAAGCGTAAGGTATCTCCTTTGAAACTTATGTTATATGTGTGTATTATAATAGTGGTTAATATTGTAAAGATGACTCCCTTCATGTCGGGCACGAACGTGTGAAATATAATATTGTTAGTAAATGGTTAGTTATATTGAGTTTTATTAAATTACGTATTATTTGTACTATAATAAAAGACTCCCTATATAGCGGGCACGAGGACTTACATGTGCTAATAATAAAAGACTCCCTATATAGCGGGCACGAGGATTTCTTTATGTATTTTATATGTCCATACGTCGGGTGACGTAACAATTGCCGTTATTATTGCATTTATTATTGACGTTATTGTCTTTTATATTACCGTCGATATTGCCTTTATTATTACCGTTCTTATTGCCGTTGTTTTTGCCAATATTATTGCCGTTATTGCCTTTATTTTGCCGTATTCAAGGCCGTTATTGCCTTTATTATTGCAGTTATCATTGCCGTTGTTATTGCAAATATTATTGTCGTAATTATTGCATTTATTGTTGACATTGATGTCGTTTATTTTGCCGTTGTTTTTGCACTTACTATTGCCCTTATATTGTAGATATTATTGACTTTATTGACGTTAAAATTGCCTTTATTATTGCCATAATTATTAGTGTTATTATTGCCTTTATTATTGCCATTATTAATGCCGTTATTACCATTATTATTGCAGTTATTTTTACTGTTATTGTCTTTATTATTGTCTATATTATTGCCGTTGTTATTGCCATTATTATTGCCGTTATTATTGCAGAGATTATTGACCCTATTATAGTTGTTATTACCGTTTTTATTGTCTTTATTTTTGCCGTTATTACTGGACTTATTATGCTATTATTATTGTCTTTATTATTGTCATTATTATTGAAGATATTGCCGTAATTATTGCCCTTATTGTCGTTATTATTATTGTTATTATTGCAGTTATAAAGGCCGTTAGTGACGTTATAAATGCAGTAATTATTGACGTTATTGCCTTTATTCTTGCCGTTGTTATTGCCGTTACTAAGGCAGTTATTGCCTTTAAAAATGCAATTATTATTGCAGTAATTTTTGCCGTTATTGTCTTTATTATTACCGTTCTTGTTGCCGTTGTTTTTGCCGATATTATTGCCGTTATTGCCTTTATTATTGACGTATTCAAGGCCGTTATTGACGTTATTATTGCAGTTACCATTGCCGTTGTTATTGCTATTATTATTGCCGTAATTATTGCATTTATTTTTGACATTAATGCCTTTATATTGCCGTTATTATTGCAGTTATTATCGCCTTATTGTCTTAATTATTGCCATTATTATTTGCGTTATTGTAGTTATTATTGCCGTTATTATTGCCGTTATTTTCTTTAATATAGCCGTTATTATTGTCTTTATTATTGCCATTATTAAGGCAGTTATTGCCTTAATTTTAGCAGTTATTATTGTCGTTGTTATTGCCTTTATTGCCTTTAATATCGCAGTTATTATTGCCGTCTTTGTCTTTATTATTGTCGACGTTATTGCTATTATTATTGACGTACTTATTGCAGTTATTATTGCCCTTATTGTCGCTATTATTATCGTTTTATTGCTGTTATTAAGGCCGTTATTGCCGTTAATATTGCAGTAATTATTGACGTTATTGTCGTTATTAAGTCCGTTATTATTGCCATTATTATTACCGTTATTATTGCCTTTATTATTGCCTTTATTAAGGCCGTTATTGCCGTAATTATAGCAGTTATTATTGCCCTTATTGTCTTTATTATTGCAGTTACTATTGCCGTTCTTAATCCCATTATTATTGACGCTATTGTATTTAGTATTGTCTTTATAATTGCAGTTGTTATTGCCATTATTAAGGCAGTTATTGCCGTTATAATTGCCATTATTATTGCAGTTATTATCGCCGTTATTGTCTTTATTATTGCCGTTGTTATTGCCTATATTATTGCCGTTATTCTCAATAGAATTACCGTTATTATAACCGTTGATATTGCGTTTTTTATTCTCGTTATTGCTACATTATTAACGTTATTTATGCTGTTATAATTGCAATTATTATTGGCGTTCCCATTGCCATTGTTATTGCCATTATTATTGCCGTTATTTCCTTTATTATTACCGTTATTATTGCCCTTATTATTGCTGTTATGTAGCCCGATATTGCCGTTAGTACTGGCCATATTATTGCTATTATTATTATTTTTATTATTGCCATAATTATTGCCGTTATTCTCTCTAGTATGGCCGTTATTATAACCGTTGATATTGCCTTTTTTATTCTAGTTATTGCTACATTATTAACGTTATTGTTGCCGTTATTATTGCAATAATTATTGGCGCTCTCATTGCCGTTGTTATTACCATTATTATTGCACATTATTATTGAAGATATTGCCGTTATTATTGTCCTTATTATTGCTGTTATGTAGCCCGATATTGCCGATATTACTGGCCTTATTATTGCTATTATTATTGTCTTTATTATTGTCATTATTATTGAAGATATTGCCGTTATTGTAGCAACCATTATTGCAGTTATTATTGCCATAATTATTGCCGTTATTGCCTTTATTATTGCCGTTATTAATACCGTTATTGCCGTTATTTTTGCAGTTATTATTGCCCTTATTATCGTTATTATTATCGTCATTATTGCCGTTATTAACGCCGTTATTGCAGTTAATATTGCGGTAATTATAGACGTTATTGTAGTTATTAAATCCGTTATTATTGCCATTATTATAGCAGTTATTATTGCCGTTATTGTCTTTATTATTGCCGTTGTTATTGCCATTATTATTGCCGTTATTCTCTTTGGTATTGCCATTATTATCACCGTTGAAATTGCCTTTTTTATTCTTGTTATTGCTACATTATTAACGTAATTGTTGCCGCTATTATTGCAATTACTATTGGCGCTCTCTTTGCCATTGTAATTGCCATTATTATTGCCGTTATTGCCTTTATTATTACCGTTATTATTGCCCTTATTATTGCTGTTATGTAGCCCGATATTGCCGTTAGTACTGGCTATATTATTGCTATTATTATTATTTTTATTATTGCCATAATTATTGCCGTTATTTCCTTTATTATTACCGTTATAATTGCATTTATTATTGACGTTATTAATGCCGTTATTGCCGTTAATATTGCAGTTATTATTGCCGTTATGTAGGCCGATTTTGCAGTTATTACTGTCCTTTTTATTGCCTTTATTATTGCCATTATTAAAGCCGTTATTGCCGTTATTATAACAGTTATTATTGACGATATTGTCTTTAATATTACCGTTATTAAGGCCGATATTGCAGTTAATATTGCCGTTATTATTGCATTTATTATTGACGTTATTGTCTTTTTTTTATTGTCCTTGTTATTGCTATTATTATAGCCGTTATTATTGAGGTTATTAATTCCCTTATTATCTTTATTATTACAGTATTATTGCTTTTATTATTGCCATTATTAAGGCCGTTATTGCAGTTATTATTGACTTTATATTCTTTATTATTGCCGTCGTTATTTCCATTATTATTGTCGTTTTTATTACAGTTATAATTGCCCTTATTATCGTTATTATTACCATTATTATTTCCTTTGTTATTGTCGTTATTAAGACCGTTATTGCAGTTATTATTGCCGTTATTATTGTAGTTATTATTGACGTTATATTATTTAATTTTGCTGTCGATATTGCCATTATTATCACGCTTATTATTGCCGTTATTATTGCTGTTGTTATTGCCATTATTATTGCCTTTATTGCCTTTAATATCACAGTTATTATTGCAGTTATTGTCTTTATTATTGTCGACGTTATTGCCATTAATATTGCCGTTTTTTTGCAGTTATTATTGCACTTATTGTCGTTATTATCATCGTTATTATTGCCGTTATTATTGTAGTTATTATTGACGTTATATTATTTAATTTTGCCGTCGATATTGCCATTATTATCACGCTTATTATTGCCGTTATTATTGCTGTTGTTATTGCCATTATTATTGCCTTTATTGCCTTTAATATCACAGTTATTATTGCCGTTTTTGTCTTTATTATTGTCGACGTTATTGCCATTATTATTGCCGTTTTTTTGCAGTTATTATTGCACTTATTGTCGTTATTATTATCGCTATTATTACCTTTATTAAGGCCGTTATTCTCAATAGAATTACCGTTTTTATAACCGTTGATATTGCCTTTTTTATTCTCGTTATTGCTACATTATTAACGTTATTTTTGCTGTTATTATTGCAATTATTATTGGCGCTCCCATTGCCATTGTTATTGCCATTATTATTGCCGTTATTTCCTTTATTATTACCGTTATTATTGCCCTTATTATTGCTGATATGTAGCCCGATATTGCCGTTAGTACTGGCCATATTATTGCTATTTTTATTATTTTTATTATTGCCATAATTATTGCCGTTATTCTCTCTGGTATGGCCGTTATTATAACCGTTGATATTGACTCTTTTATTCTCGTTATTGCTACATTATTAACGTAATTGTTGCCGTTATTATTGCAATTACTATTGGCGCTCTCTTTGCCGTTGTTATTGCCATTATTATTGCAGTTATTGCCGTTATTATTGCCATTATTTTTGCCGTTATTGTTTTTTTTTATTGCCGTTGTTATTGCCATTATTATTGCCATTATTCTCTTTAGTATTGCCGTTATTATAACCGTTGATATTGCCTTTTTTATTCTCGTTATTGCTACATTATTAACGTTATTTTTGTCGTTATTATTGCAATTAATATTGGCAATCTCATTGCTGTAGTTATTGCCATTATTATTGCCGTTATTGCATTTAACATTACCGTTATTATTGCACTTATTATTGCTGTTATGTAGCCCGATATTGCCGTTATTACTGGCCTTATTATTGCTATTATTATTGTCTTTATTATTGCCATTATTATTGAAGATATTGCCGTTATTATTGCAACCATTATTGCAGTTATTATTGCCGTTATTGCCTTTATTATTACCGTTAATATTGCCATAATTATTGCCGTTATTGCCTTTATTATTATCGTTATAATTGCCTTTATTATTGCAGTTATTAATAACGTTATTGCCGTTAATATTCCAGTTATTATTGCCGTTATGTAGCCCGATATTGCCGTTATTACTGGCCTTATTATTGCTATTATTATTGTCTTTATTATTGTCATTATTATTGAAGATATTGCCGTTATTATTGCCCTTATTGTCGTTATTATTATTGTTATTATTGCAGTTATAAAGGCCGTTAGTGACGTTATAAATGCAGTAATCATTCACGTTATTGCCTTTATTCTTGCCGTTGTTATTGCCGTTACTAAGGCAGTTATTGCCGTTAAAAATGCAATTATTATTGCAGTAATTTTTGCCGTTATTGTCTTTATTATTACCGTTCTTGTTGCCGTTGTTTTTGCCAATATTATTGCCGTTATTATTGCGTTTATTTTTGCTGTTATTCATGTCGTTAATGCAGTTATTATTGATTTTATATTCTTTATTATTGCCGTCGTTATTGCCATTATTATTGTCGTTTTTATTGCAGTTATTATTGCCCTTATTATCGTTATTATTACCTTTATTATCTCCTTTATTATTGCCGTTATTAAGACCGTTATTGCAGTTATTATTGCCGTTATTACTGACGTTATTGTCGTTATTAAGGCCGTTATTATTGCCATTATTATTACCGTTATTATTGCCTTTAATATTGCCATTATTAAGGCCGTTATTGCCGTAATTGTAGCAGTTATTATTGTCGTTATTGTCTTTATTATTGCCGTTACTATTGCCGCTGTTATTCCCCTTATTATTGACGCTATTGTCTTTAGTATTATCTTTATTATTGCCGTCGTCATTGCCATTATTATTGTCGTTGTTATTGCCCTCAGTTATTATTCCCCTTAGTTATTATTGCCCTTATTGTCGTTATAATTACCTTTGTTATTTTCTTTATCAAGGCCTCTATTAAGACCGTTATTGCAGTTATTATTGCCGTTATTATTGCGGATATTATTGACGTTATTGCCGTTATTAAGGCCGTTATTGCCAAAATATTGCAGTAATTATTTACGTTATTGTCGTTATTAAGTCCGTTATTATTGCCATTATTGTTACCGTTATTATTGCCATTATTATTGCCATTATTATTACCGTTATTATTGCCTTTATTATTGCCATTATTAAAGCCGTTAATGCCGTAATTATAGCAGTTATTATTACCGATATTTTCTTTATTATTGCCGTTGTTATTACTTTATTTTTACTGTTTTTCATGTTGTTATTGCATTTATTATTGAGTTTATATTCTTTATTATTGCCGTAGTTATTGCCATTATTATTTCCGTTTTTATTGCAGTTATTATTGCCCTTATTGTCGTTATTATTATCGTCATTATTGCCGTTATTAAGGCCGTTATTGCAGTTATTATTGCCGTTATTATTGAAGTTATTATTGACGTTATTGTCTTTAATATTGCCGTCGATGTTGCCTTTATTATTACCGTTTTTATTGCAGTTATTTTTGCCAATATTATTGCCGTTATTGCCTTTATTATTGCCGTATTCAAGGCCGTTATTGCCTTTATTATTGCCGTATTCAAGGCCGTTATTGCCTTTATTATTGCTGTTATCATTGACGTTGTTATTGCAATTATTATTGTCGTAATTATTGCATTTATTGTTGACATTGATGTCGTTTATATTGCCGTTATTATTGCAGTTATTATTGCCTTTATTGTCTTAATTATTGCCGTTATTAAGGTCGTAATTGCCGTTATTACTGCAGTTATTAATGACTTTATTGTCTTTATTTTTGCCGTTTTTATTCCGATTATTATTAGCGTTATAATTGCCTTTATTTTTGCCTTTATTAGAGCCGTTATTGCCGTTATTATAATAGTCATTATTGACGTTATTGTCTTTATTATTGCCGTTGTTATTGCATTTATTTTTGCTGTTATTCATGTCGTTATTGCCGTTATTATTGTCGTTTTGATTGCAGTTATTATTGCCCTTATTATCGTTATTATTACCTATATTATTTCCTTTATTATTGCCGTTATTAAGACCGTTATTGCAGTTATTTGTTACGTCCCACTCGGCACGGGCCTTAAAAAAAGAACTATGCTCTTTCCTTCAAGGAGCTCCTGCTTCAATGGGATATTTGCCCAATTCGGCCGTTACCTACTACGCGTAGTTCGTGGCACGGGACGGGATTAACGATAGATTATGTCTTTGATAAGGATGATTCACTTACCTTTAATGCTTTTCTCCGTACAATTCTAAATAGCGAGCTGTTCGCGGGTCGCTCGGTGGTAGCTGTCCGGCAAAGAAGGTACACTCCGGGCAGTTGATCGGTACGAGCCGATATTCAGTAATTCTGCAAGATGGAGACCTCAGGTCCTGCTGAGTATCGGGCCTGGGATGGCAGAGTGTGGTGTCCTCGATGATCCTAGGTCTGCAGGCCGACGGGTCGATGCCCAAGTTAGCCAGATGGTTTGTACCGCTATAGTAGTTCGCGAGTAGACGCCGGAGACTATGTTTGCGTCCGCCCCGACGTGTTTTCGGCATACGTATTCTATAGGATGCAACGGGACCTTTTAGGATGATTGAACCCGAGCGATTCGTACGCTCCGATAGTTCTGTGAAGAATGAACCCGGGCGATTCGTACGCCCCGATAGTTCTAGGATAAAAGGTTGGAAAATGCGGAGAGAGATGAAGAGCTTGTCGACCACACGTCGGTTCAGGAACACGTAGATAATACGAGTCGCGAATGAGTAGTGACCGGGGTCCCGACTAATGAAACACAGACTTCTACTAATTCTAATTTATTCTAAGTTTAAATTATAATATGAATACAGCGTAAAAGACTCTCCCGCGATTATTGTTCGAAACGTCCGTCGAAGTGATTCGTAGAAAATCTGTGGTCGAAAAAACCCCGTCGTGTGCTGCTCTGCAGCTCCTTATATACTGAATCTTAGCGGCGGCGGCTCGTGGCGAAGCGGCGGCGGCTCGTAGCGAAGCGGCGGCGGCTTGGCTCTAAGAGGATGGTGATTGGCTGCCGTCTTCCCTTTGTTACGTCACCCGACGTACGGACTTATAAAATATATAAAGAGAATTTCCTCGTGCCCGCTATATAGGGAGTCTTTTATTAAATCATGTATTACTCATAGTATAGTTGATATCATTTATTAACAATATTATAATATACACATTCGTGCCCGACATGAAGGGAGTAACTTTTACAACACTAACAAATATTATATTTACACTGGGGAACACCTTACGATTAGAACATGCATATATAATAATTAGCTATAAATAATAGATACATAATAATTGATACGTATTTAACACACACATTTATAATATACGCGAAGTCCTAACAAGAGACTGAAAGTAAACGCCGACTAGCCGGTCCTTCATCCATACATGGCCTTCACGTGGTCCTTAGGGAAACTACGCGGTCATTCGGATACTTCCTACACGAAACCTTTCGAACCAGAGGAGAGAGTGAAAGCCGTCACCATCAAGTAGCCTGTACTCTGCCCACACATGGTCACCACGTGGTCCTTAGGGAAACTACGCGGCCACTAGGGGCACCTTCTACCTGAAACCTTGGGACCGGAGGAGAAGAGCACAAAGCCGGCGACGTCGACAGGCCTGTCCTCCGCCCACACATGGCCACCACGTGCGCCTTAGGGAAAGCACGCGGCCGCCAGGCACTTACGGCACCTCTCCACAAGTGGTCATCACGCGCGTCTACAGAACGGACTCAGAATTCCGAAGTTACAAGATACATGGCACAGCTAACGCACACACGGGCCTAGGCCAACACACACACGCGGAATTCAGCTGACGCCAAGCAAAGTAACGCCAAGACGCTCATCCCTACCACCGCTAGTACGCGCTTCAGCTCAACGCGCGCAGGACCATCGTACGTTACCCCACCACCACCAACAAGGACGAGAGAAGGGAAGACGGCAGCCAATCACCATCGTCTTAGAGCCAAGCCGCCGCCGCTTCGCTACAAGCCGCCGCCGCGACGCTACGAGCCGCCGCCGCTAAGATTCAGTATATAAGGAGCTGCAGAGCAGCACACGATGGATTTTCGATATTGGATTCCGACATCAGACTTCGGCTACAGATTTTCTACGAATCACTTCGACGGACGTTTCGAACAATAATCGAGGGAGAGTCTTTTACGCTGTATTCATATTATAATTTAAACTTAGAATAAATTAGAATTAGTAGAAGTCTGTGTTTCATTAGTCGGGACCCCGGTCACTACTCATTCGCGACTCGTATTATCTACGTGTTCCTGAACCGACGTGTGGTCGACAAGCTCTTCATCTCTCTCCGCATTTTCCAACCTTTTATCCTAGAACTATCGGGGCGTACGAATCGCCCGGGTTCATTCTTCACAGAACTATCGGAGCG
Organism: Dolichovespula saxonica; assembly: GCA_911387935.1. Lineage (NCBI taxonomy): Eukaryota > Metazoa > Arthropoda > Insecta > Hymenoptera > Vespidae > Dolichovespula > Dolichovespula saxonica. The sequence goes on along the minus strand of CAJVQX010000004.1, from coordinate 300,338 downwards.
TACGAATCGCTCGGGTTCAATCATCCTAAAAGGTCCCGTTGCATCCTATAGAATACGTATGCCGAAAACACGTCGGGGCGGACGCAAACATAGTCTCCGGCGTCTACTCGCGAACTACTATAGCGGTACAAACCATCTGGCTAACTTGGGCATCGACCCGTCGGCCTGCAGACCTAGGATCATCGAGGACACCACACTCTGCCATCCCAGGCCCGATACTCAGCAGGACCTGAGGTCTCCATCTTGCAGAATTACTGAATATCGGCTCGTACCGATCAACTGCCCGGAGTGTATCTTCGTTGCCGGACAGCTACCACCGAGCGACCCGCGAACAGCTCGCTATTTAGAATTGTACGGAGAAAAGCATTAAAGGTAAGTGAATCATCCTTATCAAAGACATAATCTATCGTTAAGCCCGTCCCGTGCCACGAACTACGCGTAGTAGGTAACGGCCGAATTGGGCAAATATCCCATTGAAGCAGGAGCTCCTTGAAGGAAAGAGCATAGTTCTTTTTTTTAAGGCCCGTGCCGAGTGGGACGTAACACCTTCTCTCGTCCTTGTTGGCGGTGGTGGGGTAGCGTGCGATGGTCCTGCGCGCGTTGAGCTGAAGCGCGTACTAGCGGTGGTAGGGATGAGCGTCTTGGCGTTACTTTGCTTGGCGTCAGCTGAATTCCGCGTGTGTGTGTTGGCCTAGGCCCGTGTGTGCGTTAGCTGTGCCATGTATCTTGTAACTTCGGAATTCTGAGTCCGTTCTGTAGACGCGCGTGATGACCACTTGTGGAGAGGTGCCGTAAGTGCCTGGCGGCCGCGTGCTTTCCCTAAGGCGCACGTGGTGGCCATGTGTGGGCGGAGGACAGGCCTGTCGACGTCGCCGGCTTTGTGCTCTTCTCCTCCGGTCCCAAGGTTTCAGGTAGAAGGTGCCCCTAGTGGCCGCGTAGTTTCCCTAAGGACCACGTGGTGACCATGTGTGGGCAGAGTACAGGCTACTTGATGGTGACGGCTTTCACTCTCTCCTCTGGTTCGAAAGGTTTCGTGTAGGAAGTATCCGAATGACCGCGTAGTTTCCCTAAGGACCACGTGATGAATGTATGGATGAAGGACCGGCTAGTCGGCGTTTACTTTTAGTCTCTTGTTAGGACTTCGCGTATATTATAAATGTGTGTGTTAAATACGTATCGATTATTATGTATCTATTATTTATAGCTAATTATTATATATGCATGTTCTAATCGTAAGGTGTTCCCCAGTGTAAATATAATATTTGTTAGTGTTGTAAAAGTTACTCCCTTCATGTCGGGCACGAATGTGTAAATTATAATATTGTTAATAAATGATATCAACTATACTATGAGTAATACATGATTTAATAAGCTGACTCCCTATATAGCGGGCACGAGGAAATTACACGTGATAATAAAAGACTCCCTATATAGCGGGCACGAGGAAATTACACGTGATAATAAAAGACTCCCTATATAGCGGGCACGAGGAATATCTCTTTATATATTTTATAAGTCCGTACGTCGGGTGACGTAACATATTATTTCTGTTATTATTGCAATTATTATTGACGTTATTGTCTTTACTATAGCCGTTTTTATTCCGATTATTATTAGCGTTATTATTGCCTTTATTTTTGCCTTTATTAGAGCCGTTATTGCCGTTATTATAACAGTTATTATCGACGTTATTTTATTTATTATTGCCGTTGTTATTGCTATTATTATTGCCGTTATTATTGCAGAGATTATTGCCCTTATTACTGTTCTTATTGCCTTTATTATTGGCATTATTAAGGCCGTTATTACCGTAATTATAGCAGTTATTATTGCCGTTATTATCTTTATTATTGCGGTTACTATTGCCGTTGTTCTTCCCATTATTAATGACGCTATTGTCTTTAGTATTGTCTTTATAATTGCCGTTGTTATTGCCATTATTATTGCAGTTATTATTGCTGTTATTGTCTTTATTATTGCCGTTGTTATTGCCATTATTATTGCCGTTCTTCTCTTTAGTATTGCCGTTATTATAACCGTTGATTTTGCCTTTTTTATTCTTTTTATTGCTACATGATTAACGTTATTGTTGCCGTTTTTATTGCAATTATTATTGGCGCTCTCATTGCCGTTGTTATTGCCATTAATATTGCCGTTATTGCCTTTATTAATACCGTTATTATTGCCCTTATTATTGCTGTTAGGTAGCCCGATATTGCCGTTATTACTGGCCTTATAATTGCTTTTATTATTGTCTTTATTATTGCCATTATTATTGAAGATATTGCCCTTATTATTGCAAATATTATTGCAGTTAATATTGCCGTTATTGCCTTTATTATTACCGTTATTATTGCCATAATTATTGCCGTTATTGCCTTTATTAACACCGTTATAATTGCCTTTATTATTGCTGTTATTAATGCCATTATTGCCGTTAATATTGCAGTTATTATTGTCGTTATGTAGGCCGATATTGCAGTTATTACTGGCCTTTTTATTGCCTTTATTATTGAAAATATTGTAGCCGTTATTGCCGTTATTATAACAATTATGATTGACGTTATCGTCTTTATTATTGCCGTTGTTATTGCCATTATTTTTGCCGTTATTATTGCAGAGTTTATTGCCCCTATTATATTTATTATTACCGTTTTTATTGTCTTTATTTGTGTCGTTATTAAGGCCGTTATTGCTGTTATTATTGCCGTTATTATTGCGGATAATATCAACGTTATTGCCGTTATAATAGCAGTAATTATTGTCGTTTTTGTCTTTAGTATTCCGTTATTATTACCTTTATTTTTGCTGTTATTTATGTCGTTATTGCAGTGATTATTGATTTTATATTAATTATTATTTACGTCGATATTGCCATAATTATAGCCGTTATTATTGCAGAGATTATTGTCCCTATTATCGTAACTATTACCGTTTTTATTGTCTTTACTTTTGCCGTTATTAAGGCCATTATTGCAGTTATTATTGGTGTTATTATTGCGGATATTATTGACGTTATTGTCGTTATTATGTCCATTATTATTGCCGTTATAATTGCCGTTATTATTGTCTTTATTATTGCCATTATTAAGGCCGTTATTGCCGTAATTATAGCAGTTATTATTGCCGTTATTATTGCCGTTTTTATTTCCATTACTATTGCATTTATTGCCTTTAATATCACAGTTATTATTGACGTTTTTGTCTTTATTTTTTTCGACGTTATTGCCATTATTATTGCTGTTTTTATTGCAATTATTATTGCCCTTATTGTCGTTATTAATATCGTTATTATTGCCGTTATCAAGGCCGTTATTGCCGTTAATATTGCAGTTATTATTGCCGTTATGTAGGCCGATATTGCAGTTATTACTGTCCTTTTTATTGCCTTTATTATTGCCATTATTAAAGCCGTTATTGCCGTTATTATAACAGTTATTAATGACGTTATTGTCTTTATTATTGCCGTTGTTATTGTTATTATTATTGTCGTTATTATTGCAATGATTATTACCCTTATTATCGTTATTATTACCGTTTTTATTGTCTTTACTTTTGCCGTTATTAAGGCCGTTATTGCAGTTATTATTGGCGTTATTATTGCGGATATTATTGACGTTATTGTCGTTATTATGTCCGTTATTATTGCCGTTATAATTACCGTTATTATTGTCTTTATTATTGCCATTATTAAGGCCGTTATTGCCGTAATTATAGCAGTTATTATTGCCGTTATTATTGAAGTTATTATTGACGTTATTATTGCCTTATTTTTGCTGTTATTCATGTCGTTATTGCAGTTATTATTGATTTTATATTCTTTATTATTGCCGTTGTTATTGCCATTATTATTATCCTTTTTAGTGCAGTTATTATTGCCATTATTATCGTTATTATTACCTTTATTATTTCTTTTATTATTGCCGTTATTAAGACCGTTATTGCAGTTATTACTGACGTTATTATTGACGTTATTGTCTTTAATATTGCCGTCGATATTGCCATTATTATTACCTTTATTATTGCCGTTATTATTGCTGTAGTTATTGCCATTATTATTGCCTTTATTGCCTTTAATTTCACAGATGTTTTTGCCGTTTTTGTCTTTATTATTGAAGACGTTATTGCCAATATTATCGCCGTTATGTAGGCCGATATTGCAGTTATTACTGGCCTTTTTATTGCCTTTATTATTGCCATTATTAAAGCCGTTATTGCCGTTATTATAACATTTATTACTTAGCGTTATTGTCTTTATTATTGCCTTTGTTATTGCCATTATTATTGCCGTTAATATTGTAGAGATTATTGCCCCTCTTATAGTTATTATTAACCTTTTTATTGTCTTTATTATTGCCGTTATTAAGGCGGTTATTGCAGTTATTATTACTGTTATTATTGCGGATATTATCGACGTTATTGTCGTTATTAAGGCCGTTATTATTGCCATTATTATTACCGTTATTATTGCTTTTATTATTGCCATTATTAAGGCCGTTATTGCCGTTATTATTGCAGTTATCATTGCCGTTGTTATTGAAGTTATTATTGCCGTAATTATTGCATATATTATTGACATTAATGTCGTTTATATTGCCGTTATTATTGCAATTATTATTGCATTTTGTCTCAATATTGCATGTTATGGTCGTTATTGCCGTTATTATTGCAGTTATTATAGACGTTATTGTCTTTATTATTGCCGTTTTTATTCCGATAATTAATAGCGTTATTATTGCCTTTATAATTGCCATTATTAAAGCAGTTATTGCCGTTATTATAACATTTATTATTGACGTTATTGTCTTAATTATTGCTGTTGTTATTGCTATTATTACTGTTATTATTGCAGAGATTATTGCCCTTATTATCGTTATTATTAACGTTTTTATTGTCTTTATTATTGCCTTTATTAAGGCCGTTATTGCAGTTATTATTGCCGTTGTTATTGCCATTACTATTGCATTTATTGCCTTTAATATCACAGTTATTATTGCAGTTTTTGTCTTTGTTATTGTCGACGTTATTGCCATTATTATTGCCGTTTTTATTGCAGTTAGTATTGCCCTTATTGTCGTTATTATTATCGTTATTATTACCTTTATTAAGGCCGTTATTGCCGTTATTATTGCAGTAATTATTGACGTTATTGTCGTTATTAAGTCCGTTATTATTGCCATTATTATAGCAGTTATTATTGTCGTTATTATTGCCTTTATTTTTGCCGTTATTCCTGTCGTTATTGCAGTTATTATTGATTTTATATTCTTTATTATTGCCGTCGTTATTGCCATTATTATTGTCGTTTTGATTGCAGTTATTATTGCCCTTATTATCGTTATTATTACCTTTATTATTTCCTTTATTATTGTCGTTATTAAGACCGTTATTGCAGTTATTATTGCCGTTATTATTCTAGTTATTATTGACGTTATATTATTTAATTTTGCCGTCGATATTGCCATTATTATCACGCTTATTATTGCCGTTATTATTGCTGTTGTTATTGCCATTATTATTGCCTTTATTGCCTTTAATATCACAGTTATTATTGCCGTTTTTGTCTTTATTATTGTCGACGTTATTGCCATTATTATTGCCGTTTTTTTGCAGTTATTATTGCACTTATTGTCGTTATTATCATCGTTATTATTGCCGTTACTAAGGCCGTTATTGCAGTTATTATTACTGTTATTATTCCGGATATTATTGACGTTATTGTCGTTATTATGGCCATTATTATTGCCATTATTATTGCCGTTATTATTGCAGTTATTATTGCCCTTATTGTCGTTATTATTATCGTTATTATTACCTTTATTAAGGCCGTTATTCTCAATAGAATTACCGTTATTATAACCGTTGATATTGCCTTTTTTATTCTCGTTATTGCTACATTATTAACGTTATTTTTGCTGTTATTATTGCAATTATTATTGGCGCTCCCATTGCCATTGTTATTGCCATTATTATTGCCGTTATTTCCTTTATTATTACCGTTATTATTGCCCTTATTATTGCTGTTATGTAGCCCGATATTGCCGTTAGTACTGGCCATATTATTGCTATTATTATTATTTTTATTATTGCCATAATTATTGCCGTTATTTCCTTTATTATTACCGTTATAATTGCATTTATTATTGACGTCATTAATGCCGTTATTGCCGTTAATATTGCAGTTATTATTGCCGTTATGTAGGCCGATTTTGCAGTTATTACTGTCCTTTTTATTGCCTCTATTATTGCCATTATTAAAGCCGTTATTGCCGTTATTATAACAGTTATGGTTGACGTTATTGTCTATATTATTGCGTTGTTATTGCCATTATTATTGCCGTTTTTATTGCAGTTATTATTGCCCTTATTATCGTTATTATTACCTTTATTATTTTCTTTATTATTGCCGTTATTAAGACCGTTATTGCAGTTATTATTGCCGTTATTATTGAAGTTATTATTGACGTTATTGTCTTTTATATTACCGTCGATATTGCCTTTATTAATACCGTTCTTATTGCCGTTGTTTTTGCCATTATTAATGCCGTTATTGCCATTATTATTGCAGTTATTTTTACTGTTATTGTCTTTATTATTGTCTATATTATTGCCGTTGTTATTGCCATTATTATTGCCGTTATTATTGCAGAGATTATTGACCCTATTATAGTTGTTATTACCGTTTTTATTGTCTTTATTTTTGCCGTTATTTAGGCCGATATTGCAGATATTATTGCCGTTATTATTGCGGATATTATGGACGTTATTGCCGTAATTATAGTAGTTATTATTGCCGATCTTGTCTTTATTATTGCGGTTACTATTGCCGTTGTTATTCCCATTATTATTGACGCTATTGTCTTTGGTATTGTCTTTATAATTGCCGTTATTATTGCCATTATTATTGCAGTTATTGCCGTTATTATTGCCATTATTTTTGCTGTTATTGTCTTTATTATTGCCGTTGTTATTGCCATTATTATTGCCATTATTCTCTTTAGTATTGCCGTTATTATAATCGTTGATATTGCCTTTTTTATTCTCGTTATTGCTACATTATTAACGTTATTTTTGTCGTTATTATTGCAATTAATATTGGCAATCGCATTGCTGTAATTATTGCCATTATTATTGCCGTTATTGCCTTTAACATTACCGTTATTATTGCACTTATTATTGCTGTTATGTAGCCCGATATTGCCGTTATTACTGGCCTTATTATTGCTATTATTATTGTCTTTATTATTGCCATTATTATTGAAGATATTGCCGTTATTATTGCAACCATTATTGCAGTTATTATTGCCGTTATTGCCTTTATTATTACCGTTAATATTGCCATAATTATTGCCGTTATTGCCTTTATTATTATCGTTATAATTGCCTTTATTATTGCAGTTATTAATAACGTTATTGCCGTTAATATTGCAGTTATTATTGCCGTTATGTAGCCCGTTATTGCCGTTATTACTGGCCTTATTATTGCTATTATTATTGTCTTTATTATTGTCATTATTATTGAAGATATTGCCGTTATTATTGCCCTTATTGTCGTTATTATTATTGTTATTATTTCAGTTATAAAGGCCGTTAGTGACGTTATAAATGCAGTAATTATTGACGTTATTGCCTTTATTCTTGCCGTTGTTATTGCCGTTACTAAGGAAGTTATTGCCGTTAAAAATGCAATTATTATTGCAGTAATTTTTGCCGTTATTGTCTTTATTATTACCGTTCTTGTTGCCGTTGTTTTTGCCAATATTATTGCCGTTATTATTGCGTTTATTTTTGCTGTTATTCATGTCGTTAATGCAGTTATTATTGATTTTATATTCTTTATTATTGCCGTCGTTATTGCCATTATTATTGCCGTTTTTATTGCAGTTATTATTGCCCTTATTATCGTTATTATTACCTTTATTATTTTCTTTATTATTGCCGTTATTAAGACCGTTATTGCAGTTATTATTGCCGTTATTATTGAAGTTATTATTGACGTTATTGTCTTTTATATTACCGTCGATATTGCCTTTATTATTACCGTTCTTATTGCCGTTGTTTTTGCCAATATTATTGCCGTTATTGCCTTTATTTTGCCGTATTCAAGTCCGTTATTGCCTTTATTATTGCAGTTATCATTGCCGTTGTTATTGCAAATATTATTGTCGTAATTATTGCATTTATTGTTGACATTGATGTCGTTTATTTTGCCGTTGTTATTGCACTTACTATTGCCCTTATATTGCAGATATTATTGACTTTATTGACGTTAAAATTGCCTTTATTATTGCCATAATTATTAGTGTTATTATTGCCTTTATTATTGCCATTATTAATGCCGTTATTGCCATTATTATTGCAGTTATTTTTACTGTTATTGTCTTTATTATTGTCTATATTATTGCCGTTGTTATTGCCATTATTATTGCCGTTATTATTGCAGAGATTATTGACCCTATTATAGTTGTTATTACCGTTTTTATTGTCTTTATTTTTGCCGTTATTTAGGCCGATATTGCAGATATTATTGCCGTTATTATTGCGGATATTATGGACGTTATTGCCGTAATTATAGTAGTTATTATTGCCGATCTTGTCTTTATTATTGCGGTTACTATTGCCGTTGTTATTCCCATTATTATTGACGCTATTGTCTTTGGTATTGTCTTTATAATTGCCGTTATTATTGCCATTATTATTGCAGTTATTGCCGTTATTATTGCCATTATTTTTGCTGTTATTGTCTTTATTATTGCCGTTGTTATTGCCATTATTATTGCCATTATTCTCTTTAGTATTGCCGTTATTATAATCGTTGATATTGCCTTTTTTATTCTCGTTATTGCTACATTATTAACGTTATTTTTGTCGTTATTATTGCAATTAATATTGGCAATCGCATTGCTGTAATTATTGCCATTATTATTGCCGTTATTGCCTTTAACATTACCGTTATTATTCCACTTATTATTGCTGTTATGTAGCCCGATATTGCCGTTATTACTGGCCTTATTATTGCTATTATTATTGTCTTTATTATTGCCATTATTATTGAAGATATTGCCGTTATTATTGCAACTATTATTGCAGTTATTATTGCCGTTATTGCCTTTATTATTACCGTTAATATTGCCATAATTATTGCCGTTATTGCCTTTATTATTATCGTTATAATTGCCTTTATTATTGCAGTTATTAATAACGTTATTGCCGTTAATATTGCAGTTATTATTGCCGTTATGTAGCCCGATATTGCCGTTATTACTGGCCTTATTATTGCTATTATTATTGTCTTTATTATTGTCATTATTATTGAAGATATTGCCGTTATTATTGCCCTTATTGTCGTTATTATTATTGTTATTATTTCAGTTATAAAGGCCGTTAGTGACGTTATAAATGCAGTAATTATTGACGTTATTGCCTTTATTCTTGCCGTTGTTATTGCCGTTACTAAGGAAGTTATTGCCGTTAAAAATGCAATTATTATTGCAGTAATTTTTGCCGTTATTGTCTTTATTATTACCGTTCTTGTTGCCGTTGTTTTTGCCAATATTATTGCCGTTATTATTGCGTTTATTTTTGCTGTTATTCATGTCGTTAATGCAGTTATTATTGATTTTATATTCTTTATTATTGCCGTCGTTATTGCCATTATTATTGTCGTTTTTATTGCAGTTATTATTGCCCTTATTATCGTTATTATTACCTTTATTATCTCCTTTATTATTGCCGTTATTAAGACCGTTATTGCAGTTATTATTGCCGTTATTATTGAAGTTATTATTGACGTTATAGTCTTTAATTTTGCCGTCGATATTGCCATTATTATTGACGTATTTATTGCAGTTATTATTGCCCTTATTGTCGTTATTATTATCGTTATTATTGCCGTTATGTAGGCCGATATTGCAGTTATTACTGGCCTTTTTATTGCCTTTATTATTGCCATTATTAAAGCCGTTATTGCCGTTATTATAACAGTTATTGTTGACGTTATTGTCTATATTATTGCCATTGTTATTGCTATTATTATTGCCGTTATTATTGCTGAGATTATTGCCTTATTATCGTTATTATTACCGTTTTTATTGCAGTTATTTTTGATATTATTGTCATTATTATTGCCGTTGTTATTGCCTTTATTTTTTCTATTAATCATGTCGTTATTGCAGTTATTATTGATTTTATATTCTTTATTATTGCCGTCGATATTGCCATTATTATTGCCGTTTTTATTGCGGTTATTATTGCCATTATTATCGTTATTATTACCTTTATTATTTCCTTTATTATTGCCGTTATTAAGACCGTTATTGCACTTATTATTGCCGTTATTATTGGAGTTATTATTGACGTTATAGTCTTTAATTTTGCCGTCGATATTGCCATTATTATTACGCTTATTATTGCCGATATTATTGCTGTTGTTATTGCCATTATTATTGCCTTTATTGCCTTTAATATCACTGTTAATGTTGCCGTTTTTACTGCAATATCAGGGCGTTATTGCGGTAATTATGGCCATTATAATTAACGTAATTATTACCTTTATAATTGGCATTATTACGTTCGTCATTGCCGTTATTTTTGCAAATATTATTGCACTTATTAACGTTGTTATTACCGTTATTATTGCTTTTATTATTGCCGTTATTATTCCTTTATTATAGTCATTGCTAAGACCGTTATTGCCTTTATTATTGCAGTTATCATTGCCGTTGTTATCGCAATTATTATTGCCGTAATTACTGCATTTATTATTGACATTAATGTCGTTTATATTGCCGTTATTATTGCAGTTATTATTGCCCTTAATGTTTTAATTATTGCCGTTATTATGCTCGTTATTGCCGTTATTATTGCAGTTATTATTGACGTTATTGTCTTTATTATTGCCGTTTTTATTCTGATTATTATTAACGTTATTATTGCCTTTATTATTGCCATTATTAAAGCCGTTATTGCCGTAATTATAACAGGAATTATTGACGTTCTTGTCTTTATTATTGTCGACGTTATTGCCATTATTATTGTCGTTTTTATTGCAGTTATTATTGCCCTTATTGTCGTTATTATTATCGTCATTATTGCCGTTATTAAGGCCGTTATTGCAGTTATTATTGCCGTTATTATTGAAGTTATTATTGACGTTATTGTCTTCAATATTGCAGTCGATATTGCCATTATTATTACCTTTATTATTGCCTTTATTATTGTCATTATTAAGGCCGTTATTGATGTAATTATAGCAGTTATTATTACCGATATTTTCTTTATTATTGCCGTTGTTATTACTTTATTTTTACTGTTTTTCATGTGGTTATTGCAGTTATTATTGATTTTATATTCTCTTATTGTCGTCGTTATTGCCATTATTATTGTCGTTTTTATTGTAGTTATTATTGCCCGTATTATCGTTAATATTACCTTCATTATTTCCTTTATTATTGCAGTTATTAAGACCGTTATTTGAGTTATTATTGCCGTTATTATGGAAGTTATTATTGACGTTATTGTCTTTAATATTGCCGTCGATATTGCCTTTATTATTACCGTTCTTGTTGCCGTTGTTTTTGCCAATAATATTGTCGTTATTGCCTTTATTATAGCCGTCTTCAAGGCCGTTATTGCCGTTATTATTGCAGTTATCATTGCCGTTGTTAATTCAATTATTATTGCCGTAATTATTGCATTTATTATTGACATTAATGTCGTTTATATTGCCGTTATTATTGCAGTTATTATTGCCTTTATTGACTTAATTATTGCCGTTATTATGGTCGTTATTGTTGTTATTGTTGCATTTATTATTGCCGTTATTGCCTTTATTATTGCCGTTATTATTGCCATAATTATTGCCGTTGTTGCCTTTATTATTGCCATTATAAAAGCCGTTATTGCCGTTTTTATAACAGTTATCATTGACGTTATGTAGGTCGATATTGCAGTCATTACTGGCCTTTTTATTGCCTTTATTATTGCCAATAATTAACCCGTTATTGCCGTTATTATAACAGTTATTATTGACGTTATTGTCTTTATTATTGCCGTTGTTATTGCCATTATTATTGCCGTTATTTTTGCAGAGATTATTGCCCCTATTATACTTATTATTACCGTTTTTATTGTTTTTATTTTTTCCGCTATTAAGGCCGTTATTGCCGTTAATATTGCAGTTATTCTTGCCGTTATGAAGGGCGATATTGCAGTTATTACTGGCCTTTTTATTGTCTTTCTTATTGCCTTTATTAAAGCCGTTAATGTCGTTATTATAACAGTTATTATTGACGTTATCATTGTCGTTGTTATTGCAATTATTATTGCCGTAATTATTGCATTTATTATTGACATTGATAAGGTTATATTGCCGTTATTATTTCAGTTATTATTGCCTTTATTGTCTTTATTATTGCTGTTATTATGGTCGTTATTGCCGTTATTATTGCAGTTGTTATTGACGTTATTGTCTTTATTATTGCCGTTTTTATTCCGATTATTATTAGCGTTATTATTGCCTTTATTATTGCCATTATTATAGCCATTGTTGCCGTTATTATAGCAGTTATTATTGCCGTTATTTTCTTTATTATTGCCTTTACTATTTTCGTTTTTATTCTCATTATTATTGACGCTATTCTCTTTATTATTGTCTTTATAATTGCCGTTGCTTTTACCATTATTAAGGCAGTTATTGCCGTTATTATTGCCGTTGTTATCGCAATTATTATTGCCGTAATTACTGCATTTATTATTGACATTAATGTCGTTTATATTGCCGTTATTATTGCAGTTATTATTGCACTTAATGTTTTAATTTTTGCCGTTATTATGCTCGTTATTGCCGTTATTATTGCAGTTATTATTGACGTTATTGTCTTTATTATTGCCGTTTTTATTCGGATTATTATCAGCGTTATTATTGCCTATATTTTTGCCATTATTAAAGCCGTTATTGCCGTTATTATAACAGTTATTATTGACGATATTGTCTTTAATATTACCGTTATTAAGGCCGATATTGCAGTTAATATTGCCGTTATTATTGCATTTATTGTAGTTATTATCATCGTTATTATTGCCGTTATTAAGGCCGTTATTGCCGTCAATAATGCAGTAATTATTGACGTTACTTTCGTTATTATGTCCGTTATTATGGCCATTATTATTACCGTTATTATTGCCTATATTATTGCATTTATTGTCTTAATTATTGCCGTTATTATGGTCGTTATTGCCGTTATTATTGCAGTTATTATTGACGTTATTGTCTTTATTATTGCCGTTTTTATTCTGATTATTATTAACGTTATTATTGCCTTTATTATTGCCATTATTAAATGTTACGTCCCACTCGGCACGGGCCTTAAAAAAAAGAACTATGCTCTTTCCTTCAAGGAGCTCCTGCTTCAATGGGATATTTGCCCAATTCGGCCGTTACCTACTACGCGTAGTTCGTGGCACGGGACGGGCTTAACGATAGATTATGTCTTTGATAAGGATGATTCACTTACCTTTAATGCTTTTCTCCGTACAATTCTAAATAGCGAGCTGTTCGCGGGTCGCTCGGTGGTAGCTGTCCGGCAACGAAGATACACTCCGGGCAGTTGATCGGTACGAGCCGATATTCAGTAATTCTGCAAGATGGAGACCTCAGGTCCTGCTGAGTATCGGGCCTGGGATGGCAGAGTGTGGTGTCCTCGATGATCCTAGGTCTGCAGGCCGACGGGTCGATGCCCAAGTTAGCCAGATGGTTTGTACCGCTATAGTAGTTCGCGAGTAGACGCCGGAGACTATGTTTGCGTCCGCCCCGACGTGTTTTCGGCATACGTATTCTATAGGATGCAACGGGACCTTTTAGGATGATTGAACCCGAGCGATTCGTACGCTCCGATAGTTCTGTGAAGAATGAACCCGGGCGATTCGTACGCCCCGATAGTTCTAGGATAAAAGGTTGGAAAATGCGGAGAGAGATGAAGAGCTTGTCGACCACACGTCGGTTCAGGAACACGTAGATAATACGAGTCGCGAATGAGTAGTGACCGGGGTCCCGACTAATGAAACACAGACTTCTACTAATTCTAATTTATTCTAAGTTTAAATTATAATATGAATACAGCGTAAAAGACTCTCCCTCGATTATTGTTCGAAACGTCCGTCGAAGTGATTCGTAGAAAATCTGTAGTCGAAAAAACCGTCGTGTGCTGCTCTGCAGCTCCTTATATACTGAATCTTAGCGGCGGCGGCTCGTGGCGAAGCGGCGGCGGCTCGTAGCGAAGCGGCGGCGGCTTGGCTCTAAGAGGATGGTGATTGACTGCCGTCTTCCCTTCTCTCGTCCTTGTTGGCGGTGGTGGGGTAGCGTGCGATGGTCCTGCGCGCGTTGAGCTGAAGCACGTACTAGCGGTGGTAGGGATGAGCGTCTTGGCGTTACTTTGCTTGGCGTCAGCTGAATTCCGCGTGTGTGTGTTGGCCTAGGCCCGTGTGTGCGTTAGCTGTGCCATGTATCTTGTAACTTCGGAATTCTGAGTCCGTTCTGTAGACGCGCGTGATGACCACTTGTGGAGAGGTGCCGTAAGTGCCTGGCGGCCGCGTGCTTTCCCTAAGGCGCACGTGGTGGCCATGTGTGGGCGGAGGACAGGCCTGTCGACGTCGCCGGCTTTGTGCTCTTCTCCTCCGGTCCCAAGGTTTCAGGTAGAAGGTGCCCCTAGTGGCCGCGTAGTTTCCCTAAGGACCACGTGGTGACCATGTGTGGGCAGAGTACAGGCTACTTGATGGTGACGGCTTTCACTCTCTCCTCTGGTTCGAAAGGTTTCGTGTAGGAAGTATCCGAATGACCGCGTAGTTTCCCTAAGGACCACGTGAAGGCCATGTATGGATGAAGGACCGGCTAGTCGGCGTTTACTTTCAGTCTCTTGTTAGGACTTCGCGTATATTATAAATGTGTGTGTTAAATACGTATCAATTATTATGTATCTATTATTTATAGCTAATTATTATATATGCATGTTCTAATCGTAAGGTGTTCCCCAGTGTAAATATAATATTTGTTAGTGTTGTAAAAGTTACTCCCTTCATGTCGGGCACGAATGTGTAAATTATAATATTGTTAATAAATGATATCAACTATACTATGAGTAATACATGATTTAATAAAAGACTCCCTATATAGCGGGCACGAGGAATATCTCTTTATATATTTTATAAGTCCGTACGTCGGGTGACGTAACACTTCCCCCCTTATAATAAAATGTACGTAGTTATACGTGCATTTTGAAGGCTGATTCTTCTTGTAAGTACTTACTAATTGAAGGGAAAGTGTTTACGGCTTCTTTCTGTCCTGTCGTAGGTGGTTCTATCGCGTCAGCATCTTCTGGCGGTTTTTGTTCGCTCTCCACCTTCTCTTCCGTTGGTGACTTAGCGAGGTGGAGCAAAAGGTGTGTAAGTGAGCCCCAAAGTGCTCCTACTAAATGAATACTCCAACCATAGATGCTATGTAGTGCATAGCCGTGGATGACGGTGTCTGCTACATATTTTATCAATCGGAGGATCATGAGTATCGCTATGACTCCGGCGCTTGCTGATCCGAATGTCACGAACGCTCCCCATAGTCGTTGGCCTGTGCTGGTCGCTATTTTGTCTAATGCTTCTTCGTCCATAAGGTTGTATAGCGAGATCTGTCCTTTTGGTATGTGTTGTCCGCTAACTCCACGTAGTAGTGTGTTCAAAACAGCGGGTTTTTCCGCAGGTTCCATGATATGCGAACGTAGTTTATTTAGATCTTCGTTGGAGTAGATTCCGCTCGTTGCCAAATGTTGCGGGCTGATGTATTTCCATTGTGGTTTTGTTAATGGCTGAATCGTCGGCGGTGGTACGCTTTCAACGAGTTTCGGTGTTATTCTGTACCATGATCCATGTAGTAGGTACATTGCTGGTAGTAGCTCGTTGCAATCCGCCATTGCTGCTTCTTGTGTGATGATATGGGTTTTTGGTGTTAGGAAGCAAGACTGATTGCGGTAAGTTATTGGTAGGCTTTTGTAGCAGTTTTCCGTAGAGCGTACTTTTATTTCCACCGGTGTACATCTAATCAAGTGTATTACTTCTCCCGCTATCACTGCCATATAACCTGGTTCTTTCATGAAGGAATATGCGGTTTCGTCAGGAGACAAGTTTGCTAAGGATAAAGCGTTCTTCAAAATTTGTCTCTCGAGCGCACATTTCTGGCGGGTTATGTCTATATATAAATCAGTAAGTTGTGTTTTTAAATGGCGTTCGACGTATATGAATTTAGAATTTATATATGCGAAGATGTCTAAATTTTCTACAGGGGTTTTTGTCTTAGCTTTGAAGATTCTTCCAGGAGAGGTTTCCAATATGAAAAGTTTCGGATGTTCGGTACGGATGATCGTATATCCGCACAGTGTAAATTCTTCTGTTTTTGTAAGTGCGAAGGTGACATCCTTGGACGTAACTGTGTATAGGACTGGTCCTGTTACTGGTCTTTTAGTTGTGAGTTTTGTTGCGAGGCCTTCGTACAAAACGTCGTATTCATTGAATCCGCAACTATCCGAAGGTAGAGTTTCCCAAAAGTTTTCGGCTCCTCCTTCGTCTTGACAATTTTCGGCTGTGTAAGCGCAGATGGTACCCGATTGCAGATGTATCTGGTCTGCTTTGATGGAGGCGGCTGCATAGTAGTCCTTCAAGGTGACTTCTACCGAGGCCTGTACAACGACGTCGTCCCAGGTACCATAGGGGTCGCTATATTGCGAGCCCTTGCAGGCTCCGTCTGTACCGACGGATCCACTTATGGTCAGGCTGTGAAGGTGCGTGTTGTTTCTCTTAAGTCCCGTTATGAGGCTGTTAGGGCCCAGAGATAGGCTTCCGGTGACTTGCGCTTGTTCGCATAGGCGTTGGGTGAGCGGATGAATGTATTCGCGTCGGCCATTGTGTACGATTGAAACGTGCGAGTACATTCCGCAGTGATAGATGGTCCTATCGATCCTCACTTTACATTGTATTACATTTATTGGGTGGTATTCAGACACTTGTAGTAATTGAATGTATAGTTCTTGGCTTGTTGGTTGGAGATTCGGCGTCTCGCATTCAGAGACGTCCAGCAACGAGAATGTAGTCACGTTGAGTGAGGAACCGGCACAGTCGTATCCGGTTAGGCTCTGCGTAGTTCCTACTATTGTAAGTAGTATAACGAATGATAATTTCTTCATTATGATTCGAGGTTTCTTCTTTAGCTTCGATGCTTTTGCTTCTTTATGGACAATTGACGCTCTGCTCGGACTGGAGTGGCTTATATTATAATGAAAATGGAGGGGAGACACCTTATCGACCGTCGTCCCGGACTCTGAGAACTACTGTGGCGCCATGCTGCGCCGTGGCAACCGTTAGTCGGTAATGTAGAGTCCTAGACGTAGGCTTTAACTTATTTTCTAGCCTTATTTAATTTGAGTCTGTCCGTATGAACGACAGAGAGGCCTTTTGGCGTTTCTATTTTTACATTGCTATTATTAAGAATTTGTACAATTTTATATGGTCCCTCGTACTGGCTGTCTAATTTGCCTTTGATTTTTCCCTTTAGGAGGTACACGGAGTCGCCCGTCGAGAAGCTCACCACCCTCTGTTTTTTATCGTAATAATTTTTAGATTTTATTTTCGCGCGTTCGAGGTTCTCTTTGGCGGCCTCCTGCGATTTCTGTAATTGTTCCGTCAATTCAGCCAAGTACGATGCGTAAGTTTCGTCTTTTAAGTCGTTAAGTGTGCTATCGTTCGGAGTTTTCGCTAACTGGCCAAAGATTAATTCGTGTGGAGTGTATTGTGTACCTTCATGTATACTTGTATTATAAGAAAACATCGCTATATCGACCCAATCGTCCCATTCAGAATTATCCTTTATAAAGTGTTTCAAAAATTCTGCTAACACGTGGTGTGAGCGTTCTATTGATCCGTTGGATTGCGGTCGATAAGCGGTGGTTTGGTATGTTTCTATTCTAAATTTCTTGGCCACTGCTTTCATCAATTCTGATAAGAAAGCAGTACCTTGATCAGTTAGTATCCCTTTCGGGCTGCCGTATTTACATATTAAATTTTTTATAAATGCGTCAGCTATTTCGACCGAAGAAGCTTGTTGTAGTGGTACCGCTATAGAATATTTGGTAAGGAGATCTTGTATTGTTAGGATATAATTATTGCCTTGTTTACTGGTAGGCATCGGTCCTACTATATCCATCGAAACTTTGTCGAAGGCCCTTCCCGGCGTGTCGGTAAGGGTCATCGGTTGTCTGGTTTTTTGTCGAACGAGCTTCTTGGTCTGGCAGCTGCGGCAGTTTTGGATAAAGTTTTGTATATCGGGTTTAAGGTTAGGCCAGTAGTACCGTTGTTTTATACGCCAATATGTCTTAGTGACTCCTTTGTGACCTCCCACAGGAGTAGCGTGATTGTCATGGATAATTTGGACGCGTTCGATCTCCCTGGGTATTATGATTTCATGCTTTAGTATAATAATTTTAGTTTCGTGGCCCGCGAAGATCGAACTTATCTTGCGTTTAATGTTTATCCATGATACGTCTGCGATATTATCCCTTGAAATAGCTATTGTTTTTAAATTTAATTCAATTGCCGCGTCCAAAAGAGAATGTAATACTTCGTCTAGAATTTCTAATTGAATAGAGACGGATGTTCTCTCCTGGACGGGTAACGCGATGAGGTATCTATTGTCCCGTTTTGTAATCTTTACTCTACCAAGCGTTACGTCGGTAATGTTTGGTAGTCTTTTATTGTCGGCAAGTTCTTTGGCTCCTTTGTCAATAGGAGTTCCGGTCTTTGTTACAAAAAATGCTATGTGTCCTTTGTGCATTGTTATCCTGTCTTTTATTTCTATAATATTACCTTCGTAACGTGATAGATCCAGTTCGTCGTCGTTCGTTTCGTCTGTATCGTTCGTCTGTTCGTTTATGTTTATGTTTATGTTAGGTGTTTCCGTTTCAAGTGCGGTCTCGGGTTTTGATATTTCTTGCGTGCGACGTCTCTTAGCGAGTGACGAGAATATTTCGTCGTCACTCGAGCTGGTCCCTGCTATCGGAAGGATCTGTTTACTCACCTCGATAGGGTTACGCGATAGCGCGTCGGCATTGACGTTTCGTTTACCGGCTTTATAAACAATATCGTATTCATACTCGGCGAGTTTGAGTCGCCATCTGATAAGCCGAGACGTCGGGTCTTTCACAGAATTTAACCACACTAACGGACGGTGGTCGGTGATTAAACTGAATTTACGACCGTATAGATAAGGTCGGAAGTAATTAACGGCGTATATAATGGCAAGCAGCTCTTTCTCTATTGTCGAATAATTTTGTTCCGCTTGATTTAAGATTCTTGACGTGTAAGCTATGGGCAGATCCTTACCGACTTCTCCCTGACTGAGAATTCCCCCGATCGCGTAATTTGATGCGTCGGTGGTTACTAGGAAAGGTTTGGTGAAATCAGGGAATTGCAAGAGCGGTTGTTCACACAAAAGGCTTGTTAAAGTTTTGAATGCCTTGTTTTGAGCGTCCTCCCACTTAAACGGTACGTCTTTCTTTAAGAGATTCGTCAGCGGTTTACTTGTACCTGAGAAATTTGGTATGAAACGTCGATAATAGCCTGCCAGTCCCAGGAATTGTTTTATGTTCTTTGCATTCTTTGGCGTCGGGAAGTTCTTGACTGCCTCTATTTTTCCTGGGTCTGGTTTCACTCCATCCGCGCTAATGACATGTCCGAGATATACAACCTCCTTCCTGAGAAGATTGCATTTCTCGGGCTGTAGTTTTAGATTGGCGTCACGGAGACGCGCACATAATTTCCGGTATTTCAAAAGATGCTCTCGTAGCGAGCTGGAGTATATGACTATGTCGTCTAGGTAAACGAATAATTCATTACCTTGCAATCCGGTCAGGACATTGTTCATCAAGCGTTGGAAGGTGGAAGGAGCGTTTTTGAGACCAAAGGGCATACGTTTAAATTCATAATGCCCGAATGGCGTGGAGAAAGCCGTTTTCGGCGCGTCTTCTTTATCCATGCCGATTTGATGGAAGCCCGATGCGAGATCGAACGTACTAAAATATTTCGCGCTTCCTAGTTGATCTAATATTTCCGTTATGTTCGGCAGTGGATAACTGTCTTTAATAGTTTTTTCGTTTAACATCCGGTAGTCGATGACTAATCTCCATCTTTTATTCCCTTTTGCGTCCGGTTTCTTCGGAACTATCCATAGTGGAGAATTATACGGGGACGTAGATGATTTGATCACGTTGTTTTCTAGAAGTTCTCCTATCTGTTTGTTTATCTCTTCCTTATGAATGGGCGGGAAGCGGTACTGTCGGACATTTACTGGAATAGAGTCCACTGTCTCTATCTTGTGTGTTACGGTGTCTGAGTACGTCAATCTGTCGCCCGGTAAATGGAATAAGTCTATAGATTCTCTTATCATATCTTTTGCTACGGATTTCTCTTCGTCGTTCAGTTCGTCCAAATTAATATTCTGTAGGGCTAGTGCGTAACGTTCGTCTGTCTTGTTTATGTGTTTGCAGGATTTGGAAGGGGTAATGTGAGTAGGGAGGACGGTATGTTGGGTCTCGGTTTCCTGTTCGAGTTTCGGAGAATTGTTTATTAGACTGCTTATGTCATCGTCTTTCGATTCGAGTCGAGGCACTTGAGACGTGATCTCCTCTGAATGCGATAAGTGTTCGGTTTTATTTATCTCGAACTCTTCTAGTGTTACAGACGGAGGTTTTATGTTGACGTCCGTATCGTTGGTGTTAATTATTTTGATATATGCTTCGCCGTGGTTATTTGACACCACTGCTTCTCCGGCATAAATTCCTTCTCCGAAATTCAAACGCGGCAAATATCCCGTTTCTAAATCGCTATTCTTTATCTTTATTTTACAGACATTGCTCGTCCGCCCCGGAATGGTTATCTCCTTTGATTGAACAAAGGGCATAACTATTCCGTGCCACTCTATAGACTCTCTTTCATAATCAATTTTGGCTGTTTTTTGAAAGAAGTCGGAACCCAAAATACCGTCGTAGGGGATAGGAAAGGAATTTGGTACTAATTGGAATTTAAGCGGATATCCGTGAATTCGTATGGTTACCGAACCGTACGTGGTAACGGTTTCGTCGGTGATACCGCTCAGTCTGACTTTGTCGTTTTCGTTGCATATTATATCCCCGTTTGCCATTTTTATTTTTAATATGTTGAGTTCCGAACCCGTATCAACTAGGAACTCCGTCTCTTTAGCTAGGTCGTCAGAGGAAAGGACGATAGATGGGGAGGTAGCTTCTTCCTTTAGTTGGAGGACGTAGACACGATTGGCTTCTCTTCTTTTGTTATCGTTCTCACCGGGCGCCCTGGCGCGGTCTCTGCGGATGCGCCTTTCCTCAGAGACGTTGGTTCGTTTCCCGACTGAGATTCTCTCCATCTTTTCTTTCGGCATTCTTCTATTGTATGACCGATATTTTTGCAATACGAGCATTCTTTCTTATGCTTTTGGTCTCGTGGTGAGGAAGGAGAGTAGTGAGAGGATGGAGAGGATTGACGGGAATTTCCGGGAGGTGGAGTATAAGGCCCATGAACTTGTGTCTGTGACCGGCGTTGCTGGTCACGCGATTTCTTGTAACATTGGGTTTGTGTATGACCAATTCTCTTACAATACGAACACGAATCTGGGTCTGGAGGAGTTCTAGTAGGCCGGATATTTGGTCTATTGTTTCTTTTAGATTCAAAGTAATAATAATCCATAGGTTTTTCTTGGTATGTTTTTGCCTTATATTGTGGTCGCGGCCTTACTAATCCTCTTCTATCCCACTCGTGCTGTATTGACGAGTGTAATTGGATTGCTTTGTCATATGCATCACCTAAGTCTCGACAACGTAACGCGTTTAAGTAGGGATGGTAATCCATCGGTAACCCAGAACAAAAGCTTTTTAATGCCAATTCATCTATTTCTCGTTTCTTGCTATCCGTGATTTCTCCCCAAAACCTTTCTTCATCGAGAAGACCCTCGTATAAATCCTGTACACGGCCAATGTAATCGATAATCTGTTCGTTCTCCGACATGAGTACGTTTCTTAATTCTGTCCGGTAATAATCTAAAGAATGGTATGTGCCCAATGTCTGTCGGAGTCGACTATACAACTCAAACATCGTTTTCGGATTATGTCTATCTATCGCAATGTGTGCCGAATCTTGGAGCTTCCGTATCGCGGCTTGAGTAAACAAATCTTCCGGGTATGCGGGAATCATTTGTCGCGCGCGTTTACAAGCTCTAATAAATGAGGATAGAGGCATATTTTTCCCATCGTATCGTGGTATAGACGCGAAAGCCTCATTAATTTGATGATTAGGAAGGTGATGTTGGCTCTCCGTCCTGAGCGCCAAAATCTCCCTCATCAAGAACGTGAGAGGATCTGCCTCTTCTGATTTTGCAGCGTTAAGACGCTGCGCGTGATCGCGAAGTTCTTGTTCGCGTTCTCGAATGACGCGTTCGCGTTCAAGGAGGGCCCGTTCGGCCGCGTCTAATTTAGTCATTCGTAGTCGTACTTCATCGATCATAACTTCATCAGGTTGACGCGCAGCCATGCTGCGTGTTTCAATACGTTCGCTCCTTTCAGTAGACATAATGTATCGTTTCGATCCCACCGCTGTCACCAATTTTATGTTACGTCCCACTCGGCACGGGCCTTAAAAAAAAGAACTATGCTCTTTCCTTCAAGGAGCTCCTGCTTCAATGGGATATTTGCCCAATTCGGCCGTTACCTACTACGCGTAGTTCGTGGCACGGGACGGGCTTAACGATAGATTATGTCTTTGATAAGGATGATTCACTTACCTTTAATGCTTTTCTCCGTACAATTCTAAATAGCGAGCTGTTCGCGGGTCGCTCGGTGGTAGCTGTCCGGCAACGAAGATACACTCCGGGCAGTTGATCGGTACGAGCCGATATTCAGTAATTCTGCAAGATGGAGACCTCAGGTCCTGCTGAGTATCGGGCCTGGGATGGCAGAGTGTGGTGTCCTCGATGATCCTAGGTCTGCAGGCCGACGGGTCGATGCCCAAGTTAGCCAGATGGTTTGTACCGCTATAGTAGTTCGCGAGTAGACGCCGGAGACTATGTTTGCGTCCGCCCCGACGTGTTTTCGGCATACGTATTCTATAGGATGCAACGGGACCTTTTAGGATGATTGAACCCGAGCGATTCGTACGCTCCGATAGTTCTGTGAAGAATGAACCCGGGCGATTCGTACGCCCCGATAGTTCTAGGATAAAAGGTTGGAAAATGCGGAGAGAGATGAAGAGCTTGTCGACCACACGTCGGTTCAGGAACACGTAGATAATACGAGTCGCGAATGAGTAGTGACCGGGGTCCCGACTAATGAAACACAGACTTCTACTAATTCTAATTTATTCTAAGTTTAAATTATAATATGAATACAGCGTAAAAGACTCTCCCTCGATTATTGTTCGAAACGTCCGTCGAAGTGATTCGTAGAAAATCTGTAGTCGAAAAAACCGTCGTGTGCTGCTCTGCAGCTCCTTATATACTGAATCTTAGCGGCGGCGGCTCGTGGCGAAGCGGCGGCGGCTCGTAGCGAAGCGGCGGCGGCTTGGCTCTAAGAGGATGGTGATTGGCTGCCGTCTTCCCTTCTCTCGTCCTTGTTGGCGGTGGTGGGGTAGCGTGCGATGGTCCTGCGCGCGTTGAGCTGAAGCACGTACTA
This sequence comes from Dolichovespula saxonica, assembly GCA_911387935.1. Lineage (NCBI taxonomy): Eukaryota > Metazoa > Arthropoda > Insecta > Hymenoptera > Vespidae > Dolichovespula > Dolichovespula saxonica. Next base: position 276,573 of record CAJVQX010000004.1, on the reverse strand, counting down.
GCGGTGGTAGGGATGAGCGTCTTGGCGTTACTTTGCTTGGCGTCAGCTGAATTCCGCGTGTGTGTGTTGGCCTAGGCCCGTGTGTGCGTTAGCTGTGCCATGTATCTTGTAACTTCGGAATTCTGAGTCCGTTCTGTAGACGCGCGTGATGACCACTTGTGGAGAGGTGCCGTAAGTGCCTGGCGGCCGCGTGCTTTCCCTAAGGCGCACGTGGTGGCCATGTGTGGGCGGAGGACAGGCCTGTCGACGTCGCCGGCTTTGTGCTCTTCTCCTCCGGTCCCAAGGTTTCAGGTAGAAGGTGCCCCTAGTGGCCGCGTAGTTTCCCTAAGGACCACGTGGTGACCATGTGTGGGCAGAGTACAGGCTACTTGATGGTGACGGCTTTCACTCTCTCCTCTGGTTCGAAAGGTTTCGTGTAGGAAGTATCCGAATGACCGCGTAGTTTCCCTAAGGACCACGTGAAGGCCATGTATGGATGAAGGACCGGCTAGTCGGCGTTTACTTTCAGTCTCTTGTTAGGACTTCGCGTATATTATAAATGTGTGTGTTAAATACGTATCAATTATTATGTATCTATTATTTATAGCTAATTATTATATATGCATGTTCTAATCGTAAGGTGTTCCCCAGTGTAAATATAATATTTGTTAGTGTTGTAAAAGTTACTCCCTTCATGTCGGGCACGAATGTGTATATTATAATATTGTTAATAAATGATATCAACTATACTATGAGTAATACATGATTTAATAAAAGACTCCCTATATAGCGGGCACGAGGAAATTCTCTTTATATATTTTATAAGTCCGTACGTCGGGTGACGTAACATAAAGCCGTTATTGCCGTAATTATAACAGGTATTATTGACGTTTTTGTCTTTATTATTGTCGACGTTATTGCCACTATTATTGCCGTTTTTATTGCAGTTATTATTGCCCTTATTGTCGTTATTATTATCGTCATTATTGCCGTTATTAAGGCCGTTATTGCAGTTATTATTGCCGTTATTATTGAAGTTATTATTGACGTTATTGTCTTTAATATTGCAGTCGATATTGCCATTATTATTACCTTTATTATTGCCTTTATTATTGTCATTATTAAGGCCGTTATTGATGTAATTATAGCAGTTATTATTGCTGTTATTCTCTTTATTATTGCGGTTACTATTGCCGTTGTTCTTCCCATTATTAATGACGCTATTGTCTTTAGTATTGTCTTTATAATTGCCGTTGTTATTGCCATTATTATTGCAGTTATTATTGCTGATATTGTCTTTATTATTGCCGTTGTTATTGCCATTATTATTGCCGTTATTCTCTTTAGTATTGCCGATATTATAACCGTTGATATTGCCTTTTTTATTCTCGTTATTGCTACATGATTAACGTTATTGTTGCCGTTATTATTGCAATTATTATTGGCTCTGCAATTGCCGTTGTTATTACCGTTATTATTGTCCTTATTATTGCTGTTATGTAGCCCGAAATTGCCGTTAATACTGGCCTTATAATTGCTATTATTATTGTCTTTTTTATTGCCATTATTATTAAAGATATTGCCCTTATTATTGCAAACATTATTGCAGTTAATATTGCCGTTATTGCCTTTATTATTACCGTTATTATTGCCATAATTATTGCCGTTATTGCCTTTATTAACACCGTTATAATTGCCTTTATTATTGCTGTTATTAATGCCATTATTGCCGTTAATATTGCAGTTATTATTGTCGTTATGTAGGCCGATATTGCAGTTATTACTGGCCTTTTTATTGCCTTTATAATTGTCATTAGTAAAGCCGTTATTGCAGTTGTTATAACAGTTATTATTGACGTTATTGTCTTTATTATTGCAGTTGATATTGCAATTATTATTGCCGTTATTATTGTAGAGATTAGAACCCTTATTATAGATATTATTTCCGTTTTTATTGTCTTTATTTTAGCCGTTATTAAGGCAGTTATTGCCGTTATTATTGCGGATATTATTGACGTTATTGTTTTTATTAAGGCAATTTTATTATTGTCTTTATTAAGGCCGTTATTATTGCCATTATTATTACCGTTATTATTGCATTTATTATTGCCATTATTAAGGCTGTTATTGCCGTTATTATTGCCACTATTATTGCAGTTATTATTGCCGTTATTGTCTTTATTATTGCCGTTGTTATTGCCTTATTATTGCCGTTATTCGCTTTATTATAACCGTTATAATTGCATTTACTTTTGCCGTTATTAATGCAGTTATTGCCGTTAATATTGCAGTTATTATTGCCGTTATGTAGGCCGATATTGCAGTTATTACTGGCCTTTTTATTGCCTTTATTATTGCCATTATTAAAGCCGTTATTGCCGTTATTATAACAGTTATTATTGACGTTATTGTCTTTATTATTGCCGTTGTTATTGCTATTATTATTGCCGTTATTATTGCAGAGATTATTGACCCTATTATAGTTGTAATTACCGTTTTTATTGTTTTTATTTTTGCCGTTATTAAGGCCGTTCTTGCAGATTTTATTGCCGTTATTATTGCGGATATTATCGACGTTATTGCCGTAATTATAGCAGTTATTATTGCCGTTCTTGTCTTTATTATTGCGGTTACTATTGCCGTTGTAATTCCCATTATTATTGACGCTATTTTCTTTAGTATTGTCTTTATGATTGTCTTTGTTATTGCCTTATTAAGGCAGTTATTGCCGTTATTATTGCCATTATTATTGCAGTAATTATTACCGTTATTGTCTTTATTATTGCCGTTGTTATTGCCATTATTATTGCCGTTATTCTTTTTAGTATTGCCGCTATTATAACCGTTGATATTGCCTTTTTTATTCTCGTTATTGCCTTTAATATTACCGTTATTATTTTCCTTATTATTGCTGTTATGTAGCCCGATATTACCGTTATTACTGTCCTTATTATTGCTATTATTATTGTCTTTTTTATTGCCATTATTATTGAAGATATTGCCGTTATTATTGCAAACATTATTGCAGTATTATAACAGTTATTATTGACGTTATTGTCTTTATTATTGCCGTTGTTAACACCATTATTATTGCCGTTAATATTGCAGAGATTATTTCCCCTATTATAGTTATTTTTACCGTTTCATTGTCTTTACTTTTGCCGTTTTTAAGGCCATTATTGCTTTTATTATTGGCGTTATTATTGCGGATATTATTGACGTTATTGTCGTTATTATGTCCGTTATTATTGCCGTTATTATTACCGTTATTATTGCCTTTAGTATTGCCATTATTAAGGCCGTTATTGCCGTAATTGTAGCAGTTATTATTGTCGTTATTGTCTTTATTATTGCCGTTACTATTGCCTCTGTTATTCCCCTTATTATTGACGCTATTGTCTTCAGTATTGTCTTTATTCTTGCCGTCGTCATTGCCATTATTATTGTCGTTGTTATTGCCCTTAGTTATTATTGCACTTAGTTATTATTGCCCTTAGTTATTATTGCCCTTATTATCGTTATAATTACCTTTGTTATTTTCTTTATCATTGCCTCTATTAAGGCCGTTCTTGCAGATATTATTGCCGTTATTATTGCGGATATTATTGACGTTATTGCCGTTATTAAGGCCGTTATTGCTGTTAATATTGCAGTAATTATTTACGTTATTGTCGTTATTAAGTACGTTATTATTGCCATTATTATTACCGTTATTATTGCCTTTATTTTTGCCATTATCATGGCAGTTATTGCCATAATTATAGCAGTTATTATTGCCGATATCGCCTTTATTATTACGGTTATTATTGCTTTTATTATTGCTGTTATGTAGCCCGATATTGCCGTTAGTATTGGCCTTATTATTGCCATTATTATTTCCTTTATTATTGCCGTTATTATTGCCGTTTTTATTGCAATTATTATTGCATTTATTGCCTTTAATATCACAGTTATTAATGTCGTTTTTGTCTTTATTATTGTCGACGTTATTGCAATTAATATTGCCGTTTTTATTGCAATTATTATTTCTCTTATTGTCGTTATTATTATCGTTATTATTGGCGTTATGTAGGCCGATATTGAAGTTATTACTATCCTTTTTATTGTCTTTATTATTGCTATTATTAAAGCCGTTATTGCCGTTATTATAACAATTATTGTTGACGTTATTGTCTATATTATTGCCGTTGTTATTGCCATTATTATTGCCGTTATTATTGCAGAGATTATTGGCCATATTATAGTTGTTATTACCGTTTTTATTGTCTTTATTATTGTCATTATTAAGGCCGTTATTGCCGTAATAATAGCAGTTATTATTGACGTTATTGTCTTTATTATTGCCGTTGTTTTAGCCAATATTATTGCCGTTACTCTCCTTAGTATTGCCGTTATTATAACCGTTGATATTGCCTTTTTTATTCTCGTTATTGCTACATTATTGACGTTATTGTTGCCGTTAATATTGCAATTACTATTGGCGCTCTCATTGCCGTTGTTATTGCCATTATTATTGCCGTTATTGCCTTTATTATTACCGTTATAATTGCCTTTACTTTTGCCGTTATTAATTCCTTTATTGCCTTTAATATTGCAGTTATTATTACCGTTATGTAGGCCGATATTGCAGTTATTATTGCAGTTATTATAGACGTTATTGCCTTTATTATTGCCGTTGTTATTGCCATTATTATCGCCGTTATTATTGCAGAGTTTATTGCCCCTATTATATTTATTATTACCGTTTTTATTGTCTTTATTTGTGCCGTTATTAATGCCGTTATTGCTGTTATTATTGCCGTTATTATTGCGGATAATATCAACGTTATTGCCGTTATAATAGCAGTAATTATTGTCGTTTTTGTCTTTAGTATTCCGTTATTATTGCCTTTATTTTTGCTGTTATTTATGTCGTTATTGCAGTGATTATTGATTTTATATTCATTATTATTGCCGTCGATATTGCCATAATTATAGCCGTTATTATTGCAGAGATTATTGTCCCTATTATCGTAATTATTACCGTTTTTATTGTCTTTACTTTTGCCGTTATTAAGGCCATTATTGCAGTTATTATTGGTGTTATTATTGCGGATATTATTGACGTTATTATCGTTATTATGTCCGTTATTATTGCCGTTATAATTACCGTTATTATTGTCTTTATTATTGCCATTATTAATGCAGTTATTGCCGTAATTATAGCAGTTATTATTGCCGTTATTATTGAAGTTATTATTGACGTTATTATTGTGTTACGTCCCACTCGGCACGGGCCTTAAAAAAAAGAACTATGCTCTTTCCTTCAAGGAGCTCCTGCTTCAATGGGATATTTGCCCAATTCGGCCGTTACCTACTACGCGTAGTTCGTGGCACGGGACGGGCTTAACGATAGATTATGTCTTTGATAAGGATGATTCACTTACCTTTAATGCTTTTCTCCGTACAATTCTAAATAGCGAGCTGTTCGCGGGTCGCTCGGTGGTAGCTGTCCGGCAACGAAGATACACTCCGGGCAGTTGATCGGTACGAGCCGATATTCAGTAATTCTGCAAGATGGAGACCTCAGGTCCTGCTGAGTATCGGGCCTGGGATGGCAGAGTGTGGTGTCCTCGATGATCCTAGGTCTGCAGGCCGACGGGTCGATGCCCAAGTTAGCCAGATGGTTTGTACCGCTATAGTAGTTCGCGAGTAGACGCCGGAGACTATGTTTGCGTCCGCCCCGACGTGTTTTCGGCATACGTATTCTATAGGATGCAACGGGACCTTTTAGGATGATTGAACCCGAGCGATTCGTACGCTCCGATAGTTCTGTGAAGAATGAACCCGGGCGATTCGTACGCCCCGATAGTTCTAGGATAAAAGGTTGGAAAATGCGGAGAGAGATGAAGAGCTTGTCGACCACACGTCGGTTCAGGAACACGTAGATAATACGAGTCGCGAATGAGTAGTGACCGGGGTCCCGACTAATGAAACACAGACTTCTACTAATTCTAATTTATTCTAAGTTTAAATTATAATATGAATACAGCGTAAAAGACTCTCCCTCGATTATTGTTCGAAACGTCCGTCGAAGTGATTCGTAGAAAATCTGTAGTCGAAAAAACCGTCGTGTGCTGCTCTGCAGCTCCTTATATACTGAATCTTAGCGGCGGCGGCTCGTGGCGAAGCGGCGGCGGCTCGTAGCGAAGCGGCGGCGGCTTGGCTCTAAGAGGATGGTGATTGGCTGCCGTCTTCCCTTCTCTCGTCCTTGTTGGCGGTGGTGGGGTAGCGTGCGATGGTCCTGCGCGCGTTGAGCTGAAGCACGTACTAGCGGTGGTAGGGATGAGCGTCTTGGCGTTACTTTGCTTGGCGTCAGCTGAATTCCGCGTGTGTGTGTTGGCCTAGGCCCGTGTGTGCGTTAGCTGTGCCATGTATCTTGTAACTTCGGAATTCTGAGTCCGTTCTGTAGACGCGCGTGATGACCACTTGTGGAGAGGTGCCGTATGTGCCTGGCGGCCGCGTGCTTTCCCTAAGGCGCACGTGGTGGCCATGTGTGGGCGGAGGACAGGCCTGTCGACGTCGCCGGCTTTGTGCTCTTCTCCTCCGGTCCCAAGGTTTCAGGTAGAAGGTGCCCCTAGTGGCCGCGTAGTTTCCCTAAGGACCACGTGGTGACCATGTGTGGGCAGAGTACAGGCTACTTGATGGTGACGGCTTTCACTCTCTCCTCTGGTTCGAAAGGTTTCGTGTAGGAAGTATCCGAATGACCGCGTAGTTTCCCTAAGGACCACGTGAAGGCCATGTATGGATGAAGGACCGGCTAGTCGGCGTTTACTTTCAGTCTCTTGTTAGGACTTCGCGTATATTATAAATGTGTGTGTTAAATACGTATCAATTATTATGTATCTATTATTTATAGCTAATTATTATATATGCATGTTCTAATCGTAAGGTGTTCCCCAGTGTAAATATAATATTTGTTAGTGTTGTAAAAGTTACTCCCTTCATGTCGGGCACGAATGTGTATATTATAATATTGTTAATAAATGATATCAACTATACTATGAGTAATACATGATTTAATAAAAGACTCCCTATATAGCGGGCACGAGGAAATTCTCTTTATATATTTTATAAGTCCGTACGTCGGGTGACGTAACAATTGCCTTATTTTTGCTGTTATTCATGTCGTTATTGCAGTTATTATTGATTTTATATTCTTTATTATTGCCGTTGTTATTGCCATTATTATTATCCTTTTTAGTGCAGTTATTATTGCCATTATCATCGTTATTATTACCTTTATTATTTCTTTTATTATTGCCGTTATTAAGACCGTTATTGCAGTTATTACTGACGTTATTATTGACGTTATTGTCTTTAATATTGCCGTCGATATTGCCATTATTATTACCTTTATTATTGCCGTTATTATTGCTGTAGTTATTGCCATTATTATTGCCTTTATTGCCTTTAATATCACAGATGTTTTTGCCGTTTTTGTCTTTATTATTGAAGACGTTATTGCCAATATTATCGCCGTTATGTAGGCCGATATTGCAGTTATTACTGGCCTTTATTATTGCCATTATTAAAGCCGTTGTTACGTCACCCGACGTACGGACTTATAAAATATATAAAGAGATATTCCTCGTGCCCGCTATATAGGGAGTCTTTTATTATCACGTGTAATCTCCTCGTGCCCGCTATATAGGGAGTCAGCTTATTAAATCATGTATTACTCATAGTATAGTTGATATCATTTATTAACAATATTATAATTTACACATTCGTGCCCGACATGAAGGGAGTAACTTTTACAACACTAACAAATATTATATTTACACTGGGGAACACCTTACGATTAGAACATGCATATATAATAATTAACTATAAATAATAGATACATAATAATCGATACGTATTTAACACACACATTTATAATATACGCGAAGTCCTAACAAGCGCCTTTAAGTCACCAAAAGTCCTAACAAGAGACTGAAAGTAAACGCCGACTAGCCGGTCCTTCATCCATACATGGCCTTCACGTGGTCCTTAGGGAAACTACGAGGTCATTCGGATACTTCCTACACGAAACCTTTCGAACCAGAGGAGAGAGTGAAAGCCGTCACCATCAAGTAGCCTGTACTCTGCCCACACATGGTCACCACGTGGTCCTTAGGGAAACTACGCGGCCACTAGGGGCACCTTCTACCTGGAACCTTGGGACCGGAGGAGAAGAGCACAAAGCCGGCGACGTCGACAGGCCTGTCCTCCGCCCACACATGGCCACCACGTGCGCCTTAGGGAAAGCACGCGGCCGCCAGGCACTTACGGCACCTCTCCACAAGTGGTCATCACGCGCGTCTACAGAACGGACTCAGAATTCCGAAGTTACAAGATACATGGCACAGCTAACGCACACACGGGCCTAGGCCAACACACACACGCGGAATTCAGCTGACGCCAAGCAAAGTAACGCCAAGACGCTCATCCCTACCACCGCTAGTACGCGCTTCAGCTCAACGCGCGCAGGACCATCGCACGCTACCCCACCACGGCCAACAAGGACGAGAGAAGGGAAGACGGCAGCCAATCACCATCCTCTTAGAGCCAAGCCGCCGCTGCTTCGCTACGAGCCGCCGCCGCTTCGCCACGAGCCGTCGCCGCTAAGATTCAGTATATAAGGAGCTGCAGAGCAGCACACGACGGTTTTTTTTCGACTCCAGATTTTCTACGAATCACCTCGACGGACGTTTCGAACAATAATCGCGGGAGAGTCTTTTACGCTGTATTCATATAATAATTTAAACTTAGAATAAATTAGAATTAGTAGAAGTCTGTGTTTCATTAGTCGGGACCCCGGTCACTATTCATTCGCGACTCGTATTATCTACGTGTTCCTGAACCGACGTGTGGTCGACAAGCTCTTCATCTCTCTCCGCATTTTCCAACCTTTTATCCTAGAACTATCGGGGCGTACGAATCGCCCGGGTTCACTCTTTCCAAGTCTTAGAACTATCGGGGCGTACGAATCGCCCGGGTTCATACTCCTAAATCATAGAACTATCGGGGCGTACGAATCGCCCGGGTTCATTCTTCACAGAACTATCGGAGCGTACGAATCGCTCGGGTTCAATCATCCTAAAAGGTCCCATTGCATCCTAGAGAATACCTATGCCGAAAACACGTCGGGGCGGACGTAAACATAGTCTCCGGCGTCTACTCGCGAACTATTATAGCGGTACAAACCATCTGGCTAACTTGGGCATCGACCCGTCGGCCTGCAGACCTAGGATCATTGAGGACACCACACTCTGCCATCCCAGGCCCGATACTCAGCAGGACCTGAGGTCTCCATCTTGCAGAATTACTGAATATCGGCTCGTACCAATCAACTGTCCGGAGTGTACCTTCGTTGCCGGACAGCTACCACCAAGCGACCCGCGAACAGCTCGCTATTTAGAATTGTACGGAGAGAAGCATTAAAGGTAAGTGAATCATCCTTATCAAAGACATAATCTATCGTTAAGCCCGTCCCGTGCCACGAACTACGCGTAGTAGGTAACGGCCGAATTGGGCAAATATCCCATTGAAGCAGGAGCTACTTGAAGGAAAGAACATAGTTCTTTTTTTTAAGGCCCGTGCCGAGTGGGACGTAACACCGTTATTGCCGTTATTATAACATTTATTACTTAGCGTTATTGTCTTTATTATTGCCGTTGTTATTGCCATTATTATTGCCATTAATATTGTAGAGATTATTGCCCCTCTTATAGTTATTATTAACGGTTCATTGTCTTTACTTTTGCCGTTATTAAGGCCGTTATTGCAGTTATTATTCGTGTTATTATAGCGGATATTATTGACGTTATTGTCTTTATTAAGGCCGTTATTATTGCCATTATTATTACCGTTATTATTGCCTTTATTATTGCCATTATTGAGGCCGTTATTGCCGTAATTATAGCAGTTAATATTACCGTTATTTTCTTTATTATTGCCGTTATTATTGCATTTATTTTTGCTGTTATTCATGTCGTTATTGCTGTTATTATTGATTTTATATTCTTTATTATTGCCGTCGTCATTGCCATTATTATTGTCGTTTTTATTGCATTTATTATTGCCCTTATTGTCGTTATTATTATCGTTATTATTGCCGTTATTAAGGCCGGTATTGCCGTTAAGATTGCTGTAATTATTGACGATATTGTCGTTATTAAGTTCGTTATTATTGCCATTTTTATTACCGTTATTATTGCCTTTAGTATTGCCAATATTACGGCCGTTATTGCCGTTAATATTGCAGTTATTATTGCCCCTAATATTATTATTATTACCGTTATTATGCACTATATTATTGTCGTTGTTACTGCCGTTATTGGAATAATTATTGCCCTAATTATTGCCGTTATTATTGCACTTACTATTGCCCTTATTATTGCAGATATTATTGACTTTATTGATGTTAAAATTGCCTTTATTATTGCCATAATTATTAACGTTATTATTGCCTTTATTATTGCCATTATTAATGCCGTTATTGCCGTTATTATTGCAGTTATTATTGACATTATTGTCTTTATTAAGGCCGTTATTATTGCCGTTATTGCCGTTATTATAACAGTTATTATTGACTTTATAGTCTTTAAAATTGACGTCGATATTGCCATTATTATTGCCGTTTTTATTGCAGTTATTATTGCCCTTATTGTCGTTATTATTATCGTTATTATTGCCGTTATTAAGGCCGTTATTGCAGTTATTATTGCCATTATTATTACCGTTATTATTGCCTTTATTATTGCCATTATTAAGGTCGTTATTGCCGTAATTATAGCAGTTATTATTGTCGTTATTATTATCGTCATTATTGCCGTTATTAAGGCCGTTATTGCAGTTATTATTGCTGTTATTATTGAAGTTATTATTGACGTTATTATTGACGTTATTATTGCTTTATTTTTGCTGTTATTCATGTCGTTATTGCAGTTATTATTGATTTTACATTCTTTATTATTGCCGTCGTTATTGCCATTATTATTGCCGTAATTATTGCAGTTATTATTGCCGTTATTGTCTTCATTATTGCGCTTACTATTGCCGTTGTTATTCCCATTATTATTGACGCTATTGTCTTTAGTATTGTCTTTATAATTGCCGTTGTTATTGCCATTATTAAGGCAGTTATTGCCGTTATTATTGCTATTATTATTGCAGTTATTATTGCCGTTATTGTCTTTATAATTGCCGTTGTTATTGCCATTATTATTGCCGTTATTCTCTTTAGAATTACCGTTATTATAACCGTTGATATTGCCTTTTTTATTCTCGTTATTGCTACATTATTAACGTTATTTTTGCTGTTATTATTGCAATTATTATTGTCGCTCCCATTGCCGTTATTATTGCCCTTATTATTGCTGTTATGTAGCCCGATATTGCCGATATTACTGGCCTTATTATTGCTATTATTATTGTCTTTATTATTGTCATTATTATTGAAGATATTGCTGTTATTGTAGCAACCATTATGGCAGTTATTATTGCCGTTATCGCCTTTGTTATTACCGTTATTAATGCCATAATTGTTGCCTTTATTGCCTTTATTATTGCCGTTATTAATGCCGTTATTGCCGTTATTATTGCAGAGATTATTGCCCCTATTATAGTTATTATTACCATTTTTATTGTCTTTATTTTTGCCGTTATTAAGGCCGTTATTATTGCCCTTATTATTGCAGTTTTTTTGATGTTATTGTCTTTATTATTGCCGTTATTATTGCCTTTATTTTTGCTGTTATTCAGGCCGTTATTGCAGTTATTATAGCCATTATTATTAACGTTATTATTACCTTTATAATTGGCATTATGACGTACGTCATTGCCGTTATTATTACAGATATTATTGCACAATATTAAAGTTATTATTACCGTTATTATTACTTTTATTATTGCCGTTATTATTCCTTTATTATTGCCGTTGCTAAGGCCGTTATTGCCGTAATTATTGCAGTTGCTATTGCCGATATTGTGTATATTAGTGCCGTTATTATTGCAGTTATTATTGAAGTTGGTGTCTTTATTAAGGCCGTTATTATTGCCGTTATTATTGCAGTTATTTTTGATGTTATTGTCTTTAGTATTGCCGTTGTTATTGCCTTTATTTTTGCTGTTATTCATGTCGTTATTGCAATTATTATTGATTTTATATTCTTTATTAATGCTGTCGTAATTGCCATTATTATTGTCGTTTTTATTGCAGCTATTATTGCCCTTATTATCGTTATTATACCTTTATTATTTCCTTTCTTATAGACGTTATTAAGACCGTTATTGCAGTTTTTATTGCCGTTATTATTGATGTTATTATTGACGTTATTGTCTTTAATATTGCCGTCAATATTGTGTTACGTCCCACTCGGCACGGGCCTTAAAAAAAAGAACTATGTTCTTTCCTTCAAGGAGCTCCTGCTTCAATGGGATATTTGCCCAATTCGGCCGTTACCTACTACGTGTAGTTCGTGGCTCGGGACGGGCTTAACGATAAATTATGTCTTTGACGAGAGGATGATTTACTTACCCTTAATGCTTCTTTCCATATAATTCTAGATAGCGAGCTGTTCGAGGGTCGCTTGGTGGTAGCTGTCCGGCAACGAAGGTACACTCCGGGCAGTCGATCAGTATGAGCCGATATTCAATAACTCTGCAAGATGAAGACCTCAGGTCCTGCTGAGTATCGGGCCTGGGATGGCAGAGTGTGGTGTCCTCGATGATCCTAAGTCTGCGGGCCGACGGGTCGATGCCCAAGTTAGCCAGATGGTTTGTACCGTTGTAATAGTTCGCGAGTAGTCGCCGGAGACGATGCTTGTGTCCGCCCCGACGTGTTTTCGGCATACGTATTCTCTAGGATACAACGGGACCTTCTAGGATGATTGAACCCGAGCGATTCGTACGCTCCGTTAGTTCTATGAAGAATGAACCCGGGCGATTCGTACGCCCCGATGGTTCTATGATTTAGGAATATGAACCCGGGCGATTCGTACGCCCCGATAGTTCTATGACTTGGAAAGAGTGAACCCGGGCGATTCGTACGCCCCGATAGTTCTATGATAAAAGGTTGGAAAATGCGGAGAGAGATATGAAGAGCTTGTCGACCACACGTCGGTTCAGGAACACGTGGCTAATACGAGTCGCGAACGAGTAGTGACCGGGGTCCCGACTAATGAAACTCAGACGTCTACTACTAATAATTATTTATTCTAAATTTAAAATTATACTAGAATTGATACAGTGTAAAAAGACTCTCTCGCGATTATTGGTCGGAACTAGCGTCCGTCGAAGTGAACTGTAGAAAATCTGATGTCGGAATCCAACGTGTGCTGCTCTGCAGCTCCTTATATACAAGTCCCAGCGGCGGCGGCTTGTGGCTTTGGCGGCGGTTTGTGGCTTTGGCGGCGGCTCGGTTCTTGGAAGATGGTGACTGGCTGCCGTCTTTCTTTCTTTCGTCCTTCCTGGATGGTCTATAGTGATGCGTGCAACGGCTTTGTGTGCTTTGGTGCGAGGCGCTTACTGGTAGTAGTGAGGATGCGTCTCGGTGTTGTCGGCTCGTACCCATCGGATTACCGCTTGTGTGTGGGTCCAGGTCCGTGTGCGAGTCTATGGCATTGTGTGGTGGTCCGTGTCTCTCCCTAAGGCGCACGTTGTGACCCTTGTGGAGTAGTACGGCGTGTGTGTGTGTGCCCGGCGACCGCGTTGTTTTCCCTAGGGCGTATGTGGTAACCGTTCGGCGACTGTTTAGCACGTACTCTCCATTTGCGGCCATGTGTACTCGGTCGTTTACGGCCTTCCCTTTGCGGCGTGACATCATGACTTGTATACGAGCTTCTGTTACGTAAGACGCATTGTTGTTTGTCTGGCGCGACGCTTTGTGTGTTTTTTCGCGTATGACGCATCATTGTAGAATTACAAATATATGTATATGTATTGTTTACAATATCTAAGCGTAAGGTATCTCCCTTGAAACTTATGTTATAGGTGTGTATTATAATAGTGGTTAGTATTGTAAAGATGACTCCCTTCATGTCGGGCACGAACGTGTGAAATATAATATTGTTAGTAAATGGTTAGTTATATTGAGTTTTTATTAAATTACGTATTATTTGTACTATAATAAAAGACTCCCTATATAGCGGGCACGAGGACTTACATGTGCTAATAATAAAAGACTCCCTATATAGCGGGCACGAGGAATTACATGTGCTAATAATAAAAGACTCCCTATATAGCGGGCACGAGGAATTCTTTATGTATTTTATATGTCCATACGTCGGGTGACGTAACACCTCCCTCCTTATAAAAAAATGTACGTAGTTATACGTGCATTTTGAATGTCGGCTCCTCTTGCAAGTATCTGCTATTCGAAGGGTAGGGTGGTGGTGGCGTCCTTTGGTTTTGTCGTAGGTAGCTCTATTGTTTCAGCATCTCCTGGCGGGTTTTGGTCGTTCTCCGCTTTTTCTTCCTTTGTTTACTTGGCAAGGTGAAGCAAAGGATGCGTAGGCGAACCCCAATGGCTCCCATTAGATGAATACTTCAACCGTAAGTGTTATGCATAGCCGTGGATGATGGTGTCTGTTACATGTTTTATTGATCGGAGGATCATGAGTATCGTTTTTATGACTCCGGCGCTTGCTGATCCGAATGTCACAAACGCTCCCCAAAAGTCGTTGGCCTGTGTTACTACGTCGTTCCAGGTACCGTATAGGTTGCTATGTTGTGAGCCCTTGCAGGCTCCGCCTGTACTGACGAACCCACTTATGGTCAAGCTGTGTAGGTGCGTGCTGTTCCTTTTTCGTCTCATTATGAGGCTGTTGGGACCCAAAGATAGGCTTCTGGAGACTATTCCTTGTTCGCATAGGCGTTGGGTGAGCGGATGAATGTATTCGTGTTGGCCATTGTGCACTATTGAGACGTGCGAGTACACTTCGCAGTGATAGATGGTCCTATCGGTCCTTTCTTTACACTGGATGGCATTTATTGGATGGTATTCAGACACGTATAGTTCTTGGCTTGTTGGTTGAAGATTCTTCTTTGGTTTTGATGCTTGTTTTCTTTACAGAAAATATGACGCTTTGCTCGGACTGCGGTGACTTATGTTATAATAATAAAAATAAAATAAAGAGGAGACACCTTAACGACCGTCGTCCTAGACTCTTAGATCTACTGTGGCTTCATGCTGTGCCGTGTCAACCGTTAGTCGGTTTTATAGAGTCCTGGACGAAGGTTTTGACTTATTTTCTAACTTTATTTAATTTTAATCTGTCCGTATGAACGACAGAGAGGCCTTTTGGCGTTTCTATTTTTACATTGTTATTATTTAAAATTTGTATGATCTTATACGGTCCTTCGTACTGGCTGTCTAACTTGCCTTTGATTTTTCCCTTTAGGAGGTACACGGAGTCGCCCGTCGAGAAGCTCACTACTTTTTGTTTTCTGTCGTAATAACTATTGGACTTTATTTTTGCGCGTTTGAGGTTCTCTTTGGCGGCCTTCTGCGATTTCTGTAATTGTTCTGTTAGTTCAGCCAAGTACGATGTGTAAGTTTCGTCTGCGATATTATTCCTACAAATAGCTATAGTTTTTTTTTTTTTTTTTTTTTTTTTAAATTTAGTTCGATTGCCGCGTCCAAAAGAGAATGTATTACTACCTCTAAGATTTCTAATTGAATAGAGAGAGATGTTCTCTCCTGGACGGGTAACGCGATGAGGTATCGGTTGTCTTGTTTTGTAATTTTTTACTCTACCAAGCGTTACGTCGGTAATGTTTGGTAGTCTTTTATTGTCGGCAAGTTCTTTGGCTCCTTTGTCAATAGGAGTTCCGGTCTTTGTCACAAAAAATGCTATGTGTCCTTTGTGCATTGTTATTCTGTCTTTTATTTCTATAATATTACTTTCGTAACGTGATAGATCCAGTTCGTCGTCGTTCGTTTCGTCTGTGTCGATCGTCTGTTCTTTTGTGTTTAAGTTAAGTGTTTTTGTTTCGAGTGCGGTTTCGGTTTTCGATGTCTTTTGCACATTACGTCTCTTAACGAGCGGCGAGAATATATCATCGTCACTCGAGCTGGTCCCTGCTATCGGAAGGATCCGTTTACTCGTTCGCCACGGAATAGTTATCTCCTTTGATTGAACAAATGGCATAACTATTCCGTGCCATTCTATAGTTTCTTTTTCGTAGTCAATTTTAGCCGTTTTTTGTAAAAAGTTGCAACCCAAAATACCGTTGTAAGGGATAGGAAAGGAATTCGGGACCAGTTGGAATTTAACCGGATATCCGTGAATGTGTACGGTCACCGAACCGTACGTGGTAACAGTTTTGTCGGTGATACCGATCAGTCTGACCTTGTCGTTTTCGTCACATAATATGTCTCCATTTGCCATTGTTATTTTTAATATGTTAAGTTCCGAACCCGTGTCGATTAAAAATTCTGTTTCCTTGACTAAATCGTCGGAAGAAAGGACGATAGACGGAGAGGTAGATTCTTCTTTCAATTGGAAGAAGTAGACGCGAGTGGCTGCTTCTCTTCTTATTGTCCGTACTGGGCGCGCTGACGCGGTCTCTGCGGATGCGCTTTTCCCCAGAGACGTCGGTTCGTTTCCCGACTGGGCTTCCCTCCACTTTTTCTTCCGGCATTCCTCTATCGTATGGCCGATGTTTTTACAATACGAGCATTTTTTTATATACCTTTGATCTCGTGACGAGGAAGGAGAGTAGTGAGAGGATGGAGAGGATTGACGGGAGTTCTCGGGAGGTGGAGTGTAAGGCCCATGAACTTGTGTCTGTGACCGGCGTTGCAGGTCACGCGATTTCCTATAACATTGTGCTTGTGTGTGACCAATCCTCTTGCAATAAGAACATGCATCTGGGTCCGGAGGAGGTCTAGTAGGCCGGGTATTGGGTTTACTATTTCTTTTTGATTCATAATAATAATAATCCATTGGTCTTTCTTGATAGGCCTTAGTCTTGTATTGTGGCCGCGGCCTCGCCAGACCTCGTCTGTCCCATTCATGTTGTATAGACGAATGTAGCTGAATCGCCTTATCGTATGCGTCGCTTAGGTCTTCGCACCGTAAGTCGTTTAGATACGGGTGATAATCTAATGGTAGACCCGAACAAAAACTTTTTAGAGCTAATTCGTCTATTTCCTGTTTTTTACTTTCCGTAAGCCCTCCCCAGAATCTTTCTTCGTCAAGGAGACTTTCGTGTAAGTCTTGTACGCGACCGATGTAATCTATTATCGGTTCGTTTTCGGACATAAGCACGTTTCTTAGTTCAGTCCTATAAAAATCTAACGAGTAGTATGTCCCCAAAGTTTGCCTGAGTCTGCTGCCTAATTCAAGCATTGTTCTAGGATGGTGTCTCTCGATCGCGACATAAGCGGAATCCTGTAGTTTCCTTATCGCGGCTAGAGTAAACAGTTCCTCCGGATAGGTGGGGATCATTTGACGTGCGCGTTTGCATGCCCTAATGTAAGAAGATAAAGGCATATTTTTTCCGTCGTACCGTGGAATAGATGCTAGAGCTTCGCTAACCTGATGATTAGGCAAGTGAAGCTGATTTTCCGTTCGTAGCGCGACGATTTCTCTCATTAGGAACGCGAGAGTATCTGTTTCTCCCAATTTTGCTTCCTCGGATGTGGTACGGAGAGTTTCTTCGCGTTCGCGTAGTCTTTGTTCGCGTTCGAAAAGGTCGCGTTCCCGCGAATCTAACTGAGCCATTGTATTGGCTATACGCCGCCTTTCGTCGGGGCTTATTTCGTCTGTTTGACGCGTGGTCATGCTGCGCGTTTCAATGCGATCGCTCCTCTCAATTGACATAATGTATCGTTAGTTTCCCGGCCGATGCACCAATTTTGTTGTTACGTCCCACTCGGCACGGGCCTTAAAAAAAAGAACTATGTTCTTTCCTTCAAGGAGCTCCTGCTTCAATGGGATATTTGCCCAATTCGGCCGTTACCTACTACGTGTAGTTCGTGGCTCGGGACGGGCTTAACGATAAATTATGTCTTTGACGAGAGGATGATTTACTTACCCTTAATGCTTCTTTCCATATAATTCTAGATAGCGAGCTGTTCGAGGGTCGCTTGGTGGTAGCTGTCCGGCAACGAAGGTACACTCCGGGCAGTCGATCAGTATGAGCCGATATTCAATAACTCTGCAAGATGAAGACCTCAGGTCCTGCTGAGTATCGGGCCTGGGATGGCAGAGTGTGGTGTCCTCGATGATCCTAAGTCTGCGGGCCGACGGGTCGATGCCCAAGTTAGCCAGATGGTTTGTACCGTTGTAATAGTTCGCGAGTAGTCGCCGGAGACGATGCTTGTGTCCGCCCCGACGTGTTTTCGGCATACGTATTCTCTAGGATACAACGGGACCTTCTAGGATGATTGAACCCGAGCGATTCGTACGCTCCGTTAGTTCTATGAAGAATGAACCCGGGCGATTCGTACGCCCCGATGGTTCTATGATTTAGGAATATGAACCCGGGCGATTCGTACGCCCCGATAGTTCTATGACTTGGAAAGAGTGAACCCGGGCGATTCGTACGCCCCGATAGTTCTATGATAAAAGGTTGGAAAATGCGGAGAGAGATATGAAGAGCTTGTCGACCACACGTCGGTTCAGGAACACGTGGCTAATACGAGTCGCGAACGAGTAGTGACCGGGGTCCCGACTAATGAAACTCAGACGTCTACTACTAATAATTATTTATTCTAAATTTAAAATTATACTAGAATTGATACAGTGTAAAAAGACTCTCTCGCGATTATTGGTCGGAACTAGCGTCCGTCGAAGTGAACTGTAGAAAATCTGATGTCGGAATCCAACGTGTGCTGCTCTGCAGCTCCTTATATACAAGTCCCAGCGGCGGCGGCTTGTGGCTTTGGCGGCGGTTTGTGGCTTTGGCGGCGGCTCGGTTCTTGGAAGATGGTGACTGGCTGCCGTCTTTCTTTCTTTCGTCCTTCCTGGATGGTCTATAGTGATGCGTGCAACGGCTTTGTGTGCTTTGGTGCGAGGCGCTTACTGGTAGTAGTGAGGATGCGTCTCGGTGTTGTCGGCTCGTAGCCATCGGATTACCGCTTGTGTGTGGGTCCAGGTCCGTGTGCGAGTCTATGGCATTGTGTGGTGGTCCGTGTCTCTCCCTAAGGCGCACGTTGTGACCCTTGTGGAGTAGTACGGCGTGTGTGTGTGTGCCCGGCGACCGCGTTGTTTTCCCTAGGGCGTATGTGGTAACCGTTCGGCGACTGTTTAGCACGTACTCTCCATTTGCGGCCATGTGTACTCGGTCGTTTACGGCCTTCCCTTTGCGGCGTGACATCATGACTTGTATACGAGCTTCTGTTACGTAAGACGCATTGTTGTTTGTCTGGCGCGACGCTTTGTGTGTTTTTTCGCGTATGACGCATCATTGTAGAATTACAAATATATGTATATGTATTGTTTACAATATCTAAGCGTAAGGTATCTCCCTTGAAACTTATGTTATAGGTGTGTATTATAATAGTGGTTAGTATTGTAAAGATGACTCCCTTCATGTCGGGCACGAACGTGTGAAATATAATATTGTTAGTAAATGGTTAGTTATATTGAGTTTTTATTAAATTACGTATTATTTGTACTATAATAAAAGACTCCCTATATAGCGGGCACGAGGACTTACATGTGCTAATAATAAAAGACTCCCTATATAGCGGGCACGAGGAATTACATGTGCTAATAATAAAAGACTCCCTATATAGCGGGCACGAGGAATTCTTTATGTATTTTATATGTCCATACGTCGGGTGACGTAACAATTGCCTTTATTATTACCGTTCTTAATGCCGTTGTTTTTGCCAATATTAAAGCCGTTATTGCCGTTATTATAACATTTATTATTGACGTTATTGTCTTAATTATTGCTGTTGTTATTGCTATTATTACTGTTATTATTGCAGAGATTATTGCCCTTATTATCGTTATTATTAACGTTTTTATTGTCTTTATTATTGCCTTTATTAAGGCCGTTATTGCAGTTATTATTGCCGTTGTTATTGCCATTATTATTGCATTTATTGCCTTTAATATCACAGTTATTATTGCAGTTTTTGTCTTTGTTATTGTCGACGTTATTGCCATTATTATTGCCGTTTTTATTGCAGTTAGTATTGCCCTTATTGTCGTTATTATTATCGTTATTATTGCTGTTATTAAGGCCGTTATTGCCGATAATATTGCAGTAGTTATTGACGTTATTGTCGTTATTAAGTCCGTTATTATTGCCATTATTATAGCAGTTATTATTCTTTTATTATTGCCTTCAGTTTTGCCGTTATTCATGTCGTTATTTCAGTTATTATTGATTTTATATTCTTTATTATTGCCGTCGTTATTGCCATTATTATTGCCGTTATTCTCTTTAGTATTGCCGTTATTATAACCGTTGATATTGCTTTTTTTATTCTCGTTATTGCTACATTATTAACGTTATTGTTGTCGTTATTATTGCAATTAATATTGGCGCTCTCATTGCTGTAGTTATTGCCATTATTATTGCCGTTATTGCCTTTAACATTACCATTATTATTGCACTTATTATTGCTGTTATGTAGCCCGATATTGCCGTTATTACTGGACTTATTATTGCTATTATTATTGTCTTTATTATTGCCATTATTATTGAAGATATTGCCGTTATTATTGCAACCATTATTGTAGTTATTATTGCCGTTATTGCCTTTATTATTACAGTTAATATTGCCATAATTATTGCCGTTATTGCCTTTATTATTATCGTTATAATTGCCTCTATTATTGCAGTTATTAATAACGTTATTGCCGTTAATATTGCATATATTATTGCCGTTATGTAGGCCGATATTGAAGTTATTACTGGCTATTTTATTGCCTTTATTATTGCCATTATTAAGGCCGCTAGTGACATTATTAATGCAGTAATTATTGACGTTTTTGCCTTTATTATTGCCGTTGTTATTGCCATTATTAAGGCAGTTATTGCCGTTATAATTGCCATTATTATTGGAGTTATTTTTGACGATATTGTCTTAATTATTACCGTTCTTATTGCCGTTGTTTTTGCCAATATTATTGCCGTTATTGCCTTATTATTGCCGTATTCAAGGCCGTTGTTACGTCAGCCGACGTACAGACTTATAAAATATATAAAGAGATATTCCTCGTGCCCGCTATATAGGGAGTCTTTTATTATCACATGTAATTTCCTCGTGCCCGCTATATAGGGAGTCAGCTTATTAAATCATGTATTACTCATAGTATAGTTGATATCATTTATTAACAATATTATAATTTACACATTCGTGCCCGACATGAAGGGAGTAACTTTTACAACACTAACAAATATTATATTTACACTGGGGAACACCTTACGATTAGAACATGCATATATAATAATTAGCTATAAATAATAGATACATAATAATTGATACGTATTTAACACACACATTTATAATATACGCGAAGTCCTAACAAGCGCCTTTAAGTCACCAAAAGTCCTAACAAGAGACTGAAAGTAAACGCCGACTAGCCGGTCCTTCATTCACACATGGCCTTCACGTGGTCCTTAGGGAAACTACGCGGTCATTCGGATACTTCCTACATGAAACCTTTCGAACCGGAGGAGAGAGTGAAAGCCGTCACCATCAAGTAGCCTGTACTCTGCCCACACATGGTCACCACGTGGTCCTTAGGGAAACTACGCGGCCACTAGGGGCACCTTCTACCTGAAACCTTGGGACTGGAGGAGAAGAGCACAAAGCCGGCGACGTCGACAGGCCTGTCCTCCGCCCACACATGGCCACCACGTGCGCCTTAGGGAAAGCACGCGGCCGCCAGGCACTTACGGCACCTCTCCACAGGTGGTCATCACGCGCGTCTACAGAACGGACTCAGAATTCCGAAGTTACAAGGTACATGGCACAGCTAACGCACACACGGGCCTAGGCCAACACACACACGCGGAATTCAGCTGACGCCAAGCAAAGTAACGCCAAGACGCTCATCCCTACCACCGCTAGTACGCGCTTCAGCTCAACGCGCGCAGGACCATCGTACGTTACCCCACCACCACCAACAAGGACGAGAGAAGGGAAGACGGCAGCCAATCACCATCGTCTTAGAGCCAAGCCGCCGCCGCTTCGCTACAAGCCGCCGCCGCGACGCTACGAGCCGCCGCCGCTAAGATTCAGTATATAAGGAGCTGCAGAGCAGCACACGATGGATTTTCGATATTGGATTCCGACATCAGACTTCGGCTACAGATTTTCTACGAATCACTTCGACGGACGTTTCGAACAATAATCGCGGGAGAGTCTTTTACGCTGTATCAATTCTATTCATATTATAATTTAAACTTAGAATAAATTAGAATTAGTAGAAGTCTGTGTTTCATTAGTCGGGACCCCGGTCACTACTCATTCGCGACTCGTATTATCTACGTGTTCCTGAACCGACGTGTGGTCGACAAGCTCTTCATCTCTCTCCGCATTTTCCAACCTTTTATCCTAGAACTATCGGGGCGTACGAATCGCCCGGGTTCACTCTTTCCAAGTCTTAGAACTATCGGGGCGTACGAATCGCCCGGGTTCACTCTTTCCAAGTCTTAGAACTATCGGTGCGTACGAATCGCCCGGGTTCATACTCCTAAATCATAGAACTATCGGGGCGTACGAATCGCCCGGGTTCATTCTTCACAGAACTATCGGAGCGTACGAATCGCTCGGGTTCAATCATCCTAAAAGGTCCCGTTGCATCCTATAGAATACGTATGCCGAAAACACGCCGGGGCGGACGCAAACATAGTCTCCGGCGTCTACTCGCGAACTATTATAGCGGTACAAACCATCTGGCTAACTTGGGCATCGACCCGTCGGCCTGCAGACCTAGGATCATCGAGGACACCACACTCTGCCATCCCAGGCCCGATACTCAGCAGGACCTGAGGTCTCCATCTTGCAGAATTACTGAATATCGGCTCGTACCGATCAACTGCCCGGAGTGTACCTTCGTTGCCGGACAGCTACCACCGAGCGACCCGCGAACAGCTCGCTATTTAGAATTGTACGGAGAGAAGCATTAAAGGTAAGTGAATCATCCTCATCAAAGACATAATCTATCGTTAAGCCCGTCCCGTGCCACGAACTACGCGTAGTAGGTAACGGCCGAATTGGGCAAATATCCCATTGAAGCAGGAGCTCCTTGAAGGAAAGAACATAGTTCTTTTTTTTTTAAGGCCCGTGCCGAGTGGGACGTAACACCGTTATTGCCGTTATTATTGCAGTTATCATTGCCGTTGTTTTTCTAATTATTATTGCCGTTATTATTGCATTTATTATTGACATTAATGTCGTTTATATTGCCCTTATTATTGCAGTTATTATAGCCTGCATTGTCTTAATTATTGCCGTTATTATGGTCGTTTTTGCCGTTATTACTGCAGTTATTATTGCCGTTATTATTGCAGATATTATTGACGTTATTGTCTTTAATATTGCCGTCGATATTGCCATTATTATTATCTTTATTATTGCCGTCATTATTGCCGTTGTTATTGTCATTATTATTGCCTTTATTGCCTTTAATATCACAGTTATTATTGCCGTTTTTGTCTTTATTATTGTCGACGTTATTGCCATTATTATTGCCGTTATTATTGAAGTTATTATTGAAGTTATTATTGACGTTATTATTGCCTTTAATATTGCCGTCGATATTGCCATTATTATTACCTGTATTCTTGCCGTTGTTATTACCATTATTATTGCCGTTATTATTGCAGAGATTATTGTCCCTATTATAGTTATTATTAACGTTTTTATTGTCTCTATTTTTGCCGTTATTCAGTCCGTTATTGCAGTTATTATAGCCATTATTATTAACGTTATTATTACCTTTATAATTGGGATTATTATGTACGTCTTTGCCGTTATTATTGCAGATATTATTGCACTTATTAACGTTATTATTACCGTTGTTATTAATTTTATTATTGCCGTTATTTTTCCTTTATTATTGCCGTATTCAAGGCCGTTATTGCCGTAATTATTGCAGTTATCATTGCCGTTGTTATTGCAATTATTATTGTCGTAATAATTGCATTTATTATTGACATTAATGTCGTTTCCATTGCCGTTATTATTGCAATTATTATTGCATTTATTGTCTTAATTATTGCCGTTTTTATGGTTGTTATTGCCGTTATTATTGCAGCTATTATTGACGTTATTTTCTTTATTATTGCCGTTTTTATTCCAATTATTATTAGCGTTATTATTGCCTTTATTATTGCCATTATTAAATCCGTTATTGCCGTTATTATAACAGTTATTATTGACGTTATTGTCTTTATTATTGCCGTTGTTATTGCCATTATTATTGCCGTTAATATTGCAGAGATTATTGCCCCTATTATAGTTATTATTACCGTTTCATTGTCTTTACTTTTGCCGTTATTAAGGCCGATATTGCAGTTATTATTGGTGTTATTATTGCGGATATTATTGACGTTATAGTCGATATTATGTCCGATATTTTTGCCGTTATTATTACCGTTATTATTGCCTTTGTTATTGCCATTAATAAGGCCGTTATTGCAGTTATTTTGCCGTTATCATTGCGGATATTATTGACGTTATTGTCGTTACTAAGGCCTTTATTATTGCCGTTATTATTACCGTTATTATTGCCGTTATTATTGCCATTATTAAGGGCGTTATTGCCTTAATTATAGCAGTTATTATTGCCGTTATTTTCTTTATTATTGCCGCTATTATTGCATTTATTTTTGCTGTTATTCATGTCGTTATTTCAGTTATTATTGATTTTATATTTTTTATTGTTGCCGTCGTTATTGCTCTTATTATCGTTATTATTACCGTTTTTATTGTCTTTATTTTTGCCGTTATTGAGGCCGTTATTGCAGTTATAATTGCCGTTATTATTGCGGATATTATTGACGTTATTGTCGTTATTATGTCCGATATTTTTGCAGTTATTATTACCGTTATTATTGCCTTTATTATTGCCATTATTAAAGCCGTTATTGCCGTTATTATAGCAGTTATTATTGCGGTTATCATTGCCGTTGTTATTGCAATTATTATTGCCGTAATTATTGCATTTAATATTGACATCAATGTCGTTTATATTGCCTTTATTATTGCAGTTATTATTACCTTTATTGGCTTAATTATTGCCGTTATTATGGTCGTTATTGCCGTTATTATTGCAGTTATTATTGCCGTTATTGCCTTTATTGTTACCGTTATTATTGCCATAATTATTTCCGTTATTGCCTTTATTATTGCCATTATTAAAGCCGTTATTCCTGTTATTATAACAGTTATTATTGCCGTTATTTTTGCAATGATTATTGCCCCTATTATAGTTATTATTACCGGTTTGTTGTCTTTATCTTTTCCGTTATTATTGCCTTAATTATTGCCATTATTAAGGCTCTTATTGCCGTAATTATAGCAGTTATTATTGCGGTTCTTATTGAAGTTATTATTGACGATATTATTGCCTTTATTTTTGCTTTTATTCATGTCGTTATTGCCGTTATTATTGCTCTTCTTATTATCATGATTATTGAAGTAACTGCCGTTATTATTGGCCTTCTTTTTGTAGTTAATGTTGCCATTATTGTTGAAGATATTGCCGTTATTATTTCCATTATTATTGTAGTTACTGCTGTTATTATTGACTATATTTTTGCCATTAATAAAGCCGTTATTGTGGCCATTATTATTGCAGTAATAGTTGTACGTATTGTCGTTATTATTGGCGTTATAGTCGTTATTATTGCTCTTATTTTTGCCAATATTATTGCCGTTATTACTGCTATTATTATTGCAGTTACTGCTGTTATTATTGACAATATTTTGCCATTATTAAAGCCATTATTGTGGCCATTATTATTGCAGTAATAGTTGTTAGTATTGCCGTTATTATTGGCTTTATTGTCGTTCTAATTGCCCTGATAATTGCCAATTTTTTAGAAGTTATTGTTGACTTTATTGTTGCAGTTATTGCCGTTGTTATTGCTCTTCTTATTGGCAATATTATTGCCGTTATTATTGCCATTATTATTGCAGTTACTGCTGTTATTATTGGCTATATTTTTGCCATAATTATAGCCGTTATTGTGGCCATTATTATTGCAGTAATAGTTGTTCGTATTGTCGTTATTATTGGCGTTATTGTCGTTATTATTGCTCTTATTTATGCCAATATTATTGCCTTTATTATTGCAGTTACTGCTTATAATATTGACTAAATTTTTACCATTATTACAGCCGTTATTGTGGCCATTATTATTGGAGTTACTGCTGTTAATATTGACAATATTTTTGCCATTATTAAAGCCGTTATTGTGGCCAATATTATTGCAGTTACTGCTGTTAATATTGGAAAAATTTTTGCCATTATTTAAGCCGTTATTGTGGCCATTAATATTGCAGTTACTGCTGTTAATAATGACAATATTTTTGCCATTATTAAAGCCATTATTGCGGCCATTATTATTGCAGTAATAGTTGATAGTATTGGTGTTATTATTGACGTTCTTGTCGTTCTAATTGCCCTGATAATTGCCGATTATTTAGAAGTTATTGTTGACTTTATTGTTGCAGTTATTGCCGTTATTTATGGCAAGCCGGTCCTTCATCCACACATGGCCTTCACGTGGTCCTTAGGGAAACTACGCGGTCATTCGGATACTTTCTACATGAAACATTTCGAACCGGAGGAGAGAGTGAAAGCCGTCACCATCAAGTAGCCTGTACTCTGCCCACACATGGTCACCACGTGGTCCTTAGGGAAACTACGCGGCCACTAGGGGCACCTTCTACCTGAAACCTTGGGACCGGAGGAGAAGAGCACAAAGCCGGCGACGTCGACAGGCCTGTCCTCCGCCCACACATGGCCACCACGTGCGCCTTAGGGAAAGCACGCGGCCGCCAGGCACTTACGGCACCTCTCCACAAGTGGTCATCACGCGCGTCTACAGAACGGACTCAGAATTCCGAAGTTACAAGATACATGGCACAGCTAACGCACACACGGGCCTAGGCCAACACACACACGCGGAATTCAGCTGACGCCAAGCAAAGTAACGCCAAGACGCTCATCCCTACCACCGCTAGTACGCGCTTCAGCTCATCGCGCGCAGGACCATCGCACGCTACCCCACCACCGCCAACAAGGACGAGAGAAGGGAAAACGGCAGCCAATCACCATCCTCTTAGAGCCAAGCCGCCGCCGCTTCGCTACAAGCCGCCGCCGCGACGCTACGAGCCGCCGCCGCTAAGATTCAGTATATAAGGAGCTGCAGAGCAGCACACGACGGACTTCGGCTACAGATTTTCTACGGTCATTTTCTACGATTCCCTTCGACGGACGTTAGTTTCGAACAATAATCGCGGGAGAGTCTTTTACGCTGTATCAATTCTATTCATATTATAATTTAAACTTAGAATAAATTAGAATTAGTAGAAGTCTGTGTTTCATTAGTCGGGACCCCGGTCACTACTCATTCGCGACTCGTATTATCTACGTGTTCCTGAACCGACGTGTGGTCGACAAGCTCTTCATCTCTCTCCGCATTTTCCAACCTTTTATCCTAGAACTATCGGGGCGTACGAATCGCCCGGGTTCACTCTTTCCAAGTCTTAGAACTATCGGGGCGTACGAATCGCTCGGGTTCAATCATCCTAAAAGGTCCCGTTGCATCCTAAACAATACGTATGCCGAAAACACGTCGGGGCGGACGCAAACATAGTCTCCGGCGTCTACTCGCGAACTATTATAGCGGTATAAACCATCAGGCTAACTTGGGCATCGACCCGTCGGCCTTCAGACTTAGGATCATCGAGGACATCACACTCTGCCATCCCAGGCCCGATACGCAGCAGGACCTGAGGTCTCCATCTAGCAGAGTTACTGAATATCGGCTCGTACCGATCAACTGCCCGGAGTGTACCTTCGTTGCCGGACAGTTACCACCGAGCGACCCGCGAACAGCTCGTTATTTAGAATTGTACGGAGAGAAGCATTAAAGGTAAGCGAATCATCCTTCTCGAAGACGTAATCTATCGTTCAGCCCGTCCCGTGCCACGAACTACGCGTAGTAGGTAACGGCCGAATAGGGCAAATATCCCATTGAAGCAGGAGCTCATTGAAGGAAAGAACATAGTTCTTTTTTTTAAGGCCCGTGCCGAGTGGGACGTAACAGCGGCCATTATTATTGCAGTAATAGTTGTTAGTATTGCCGTTATTATTGGCGTTATTGTCGTTATTATTGCTCTTATTTTTGCCAATATTATTGCCTTTATTATTGCCATTATTATTGCAGTTACTGCTGTTATTATTGACAATATTTTGCCATTATTAAAGCCATTATTGTGGCCATTATTATTGCAGTAATAGTTGTTAGTATTGCCGTTATTATTGGCTTTATTGTCGTTCTAATTGCCCTGAAAATTGCCAATTATTTAGAAGTTATTGTTGACTTTATTGTTGCAGTTATTGCCGTTATTATTGCTCTTCTTATTGTCATTATTATTGAAGTAACTGCTGTTATTATTGGCAATATTTTGTAGTTAATGTTGCCATTATTGCTGATGATACTGCCGTTATTATTGCCATTATTATTGCAGTCACTGCTGTTATTATTGACAATATTTTTGCCATTATTTAAGCCGTTATTGTGGCCATTATTATTGCAATAATAGTTGTTAGTTTTGCGGTTATTATTGGCGTTATTATCGTTCTAATTTCCCTGATTATTGCCAATTTTTTAGACGTTATTGTTGATTTTGTTGTTGAAGATATTGCCGTTATTTCCCTTATTTTTGGCCTTATTAATACAGTTATTATTGGCTATTTCGTTGAAGCAATTAAGGCCGACATTGCCATTATTTCACTATTATTGATGCCTTTATTTTCTTTATAATTACCCTCATTATTACGCTTATTAATACCGCTATTATTGCTATAATATAATATTAATATTGCAATAATAAGGCAATAACGTATCTTAATAACATCGATGATAAAGGCAAAAAAACGGCAATAATATTAGCGATAATATGGGCAATAATAAGGGCAATTAGAAGGCAATAACGCTAATAATAACGGCAATACTAACAACAATATCTGCAATAATAATGGCCACAATAACGGCTATAATAATGGCAATAATATAGTCAAAAACTAAAGCAGTAACTGCAATAATAATGGCAATAAAAACGGCAATAATATTGGCAATAATAAAGGGCAAAAATAACTACAATAGCGTCAATTATAAGTGCAATAATAACGACAATAATAATGGCAATAATAACTGCAATAATAATGTCAATAGTAATGGCAATAATAATGGCAATAATAAGGGCAATAATTACGACAATCATGTCAATAAAAACGACAATAATATCGTAAAAATAACCGCAATAATAACGGCAATAATCATGGCAATAATAACGGCAATACCTTCAACAATAATGTCAACAATAACGTCTAAAATGGTGTCAATAATAAGGACAATAATAACGACAATTACGTCAATAATACCTGCAATAATAACAGCAATAACAATGGCAATAATAACTGCAATAATAGCGTCAATAATAATGGCAATAACTTTAACAATAATGGCTACAAAAGAGGCAATAATAAAGGCAATATTAAGGGCAATAATAACAGCAGTAACTTCAATAATAACGGCAATAATAATGGCAATAATATCGACATTAATAACTCCAATATCTGCATTAATTACGTCAATAATGAAAGCAATAATAACGGTAATAATAACGATAATAACAGCAATAATAACGTCGATATTAATTGCAATAATAATGTCACTAAAAACGGCAATAACTTCAAAAATTATCGCAAAAGTAGCGGCAATAATAATGTCAATAATAACGGTAATAACTTCAACAATAATGGCAAAATAGCGGCAATAATAAGGGCAATAATAAAAATAATGACGGCAAAAATAATGGCAATAATAAAGGCAATAATAACGGCAATAACGGCCTTTTTTTTGCCATTATTATTGTCATTATTATTGCAGTTACTGCTGTTAATATTGACAATATTTTTGCCATTATTAGAGCCGTTATTGTGGCCATTATTATTGCAGTAATAGTTGTTAGTATTGTCGTTATTATTAGCGTTATTGTCGTTATAATTGCTCTTATTTAAGCCATTATTATTACAGATATTATTGCCGTTATTGCCTTTATTATTACCGTTATAATTGGCTTTAATTTTGCCGTTATTAACTGCGTTATTTCCGTTATTATTGCAGTTATTATTACCATTATTTTCCTTATTATTGCCGTTATTATCTCTGTTGATATTGCCATTTCTATTGCCGTTTTGCCTTTGTTATTACCGTCATTATTGCCGTTATAATTACAGAAATTATTGTCGTTATTGTCTTTATTATTGCCATTCTTATTGCCGTTGTTATAGCCATTATATTTGCCGTTATTAAGGTCGTTATTGCCGTTATTATTGGAGTTATGATTACGCTTATTATCGTTAATATTACCGTTATTATTGCTTTTATTATTGCTGTTACGTCACCCGACGTACGGACTTATAAAATATATAAAGAGATATTCCTCGTGCCCGCTATATAGGGAGTCTTTTATTATCACGTGTAATTTCCTCGTGCCCGCTATATAGGGAGTCAGCTTATTAAATCATGTATTACTCATAGTATAGTTGATATCATTTATTAACAATATTATAATATACACATTCGTGCCCGACATGAAGGGAGTAACTTTTACAACACTAACAAATATTATATTTACACTGGGGAACACCTTACGATTAGAACATGCATATATAATAATTAGCTATAAATAATAGATACATAATAATTGATACGTATTTAACACACACATTTATAATATACGCGAAGTCCTAACAAGAGACTGAAAGTAAACGCCGACTAGCCGGTCCTTCATCCATACATGGCCTTCACGTGGTCCTTAGGGAAACTACGCGGTCATTCGGATACTTCCTACACGAAACCTTTCGAACCAGAGGAGAGAGTGAAAGCCGTCACCATCAAGTAGCCTGTACTCTGCCCACACATGGTCACCACGTGGTCCTTAGGGAAACTACGCGGCCACTAGGGGCACCTTCTACCTGAAACCTTGGGACCGGAGGAGAAGAGCACAAAGCCGGCGACGTCGACAGGCCTGTCCTCCGCCCACACATGGCCACCACGTGCGCCTTAGGGAAAGCACGCGGCCGCCAGGCACTTACGGCACCTCTCCACAAGTGGTCATCACGCGCGTCTACAGAACGGACTCAGAATTCCGAAGTTACAAGATACATGGCACAGCTAACGCACACACGGGCCTAGGCCAACACACACACGCGGAATTCAGCTGACGCCAAGCAAAGTAACGCCAAGACGCTCATCCCTACCACCGCTAGTACGTGCTTCAGCTCAACGCGCGCAGGACCATCGCACGCTACCCCACCACCGCCAACAAGGACGAGAGAAGGGAAGACGGCAGCCAATCACCATCCTCTTAGAGCCAAGCCGCCGCCGCTTCGCTACGAGCCGCCGCCGCTTCGCCACGAGCCGCCGCCGCTAAGATTCAGTATATAAGGAGCTGCAGAGCAGCACACGACGGTTTTTTCGACTACAGATTTTCTACGAATCACTTCGACGGACGTTTCGAACAATAATCGAGGGAGAGTCTTTTACGCTGTATTCATATTATAATTTAAACTTAGAATAAATTAGAATTAGTAGAAGTCTGTGTTTCATTAGTCGGGACCCCGGTCACTACTCATTCGCGACTCGTATTATCTACGTGTTCCTGAACCGACGTGTGGTCGACAAGCTCTTCATCTCTCTCCGCATTTTCCAACCTTTTATCCTAGAACTATCGGGGCGTACGAATCGCCCGGGTTCATTCTTCACAGAACTATCGGAGCGTACGAATCGCTCGGGTTCAATCATCCTAAAAGGTCCCGTTGCATCCTATAGAATACGTATGCCGAAAACACGTCGGGGCGGACGCAAACATAGTCTCCGGCGTCTACTC
This sequence comes from Dolichovespula saxonica, assembly GCA_911387935.1. NCBI lineage: Eukaryota > Metazoa > Arthropoda > Insecta > Hymenoptera > Vespidae > Dolichovespula > Dolichovespula saxonica. Next base: position 244,457 of record CAJVQX010000004.1, on the reverse strand, counting down.
GCGAACTACTATAGCGGTACAAACCATCTGGCTAACTTGGGCATCGACCCGTCGGCCTGCAGACCTAGGATCATCGAGGACACCACACTCTGCCATCCCAGGCCCGATACTCAGCAGGACCTGAGGTCTCCATCTTGCAGAATTACTGAATATCGGCTCGTACCGATCAACTGCCCGGAGTGTATCTTCGTTGCCGGACAGCTACCACCGAGCGACCCGCGAACAGCTCGCTATTTAGAATTGTACGGAGAAAAGCATTAAAGGTAAGTGAATCATCCTTATCAAAGACATAATCTATCGTTAAGCCCGTCCCGTGCCACGAACTACGCGTAGTAGGTAACGGCCGAATTGGGCAAATATCCCATTGAAGCAGGAGCTCCTTGAAGGAAAGAGCATAGTTCTTTTTTTAAGGCCCGTGCCGAGTGGGACGTAACATAAAATTGGTGACAGCGGTGGGATAGAAACGATACATTATGTCTACTGAAAGGAGCGAACGTATTGAAACACGCAGCATGGCTGCGCGTCAACCTGATGAAGTTATGATCGATGAAGTACGACTACGAATGACTAAATTAGACGCGGCCGAACGGGCCCTCCTTGAACGCGAACGCGTCATTCGAGAACGCGAACAAGAACTTCGCGATCACGCGCAGCGTCTTAACGCTGCAAAATCAGAAGAGGCAGATCCTCTCACGTTCTTGATGAGGGAGATTTTGGCGCTCAGGACGGAGAGCCAACATCACCTTCCTAATCATCAAATTAATGAGGCTTTCGCGTCTATACCACGATACGATGGGAAAAATATGCCTCTATCCTCATTTATTAGAGCTTGTAAACGCGCGCGACAAATGATTCCCGCATACCCGGAAGATTTGTTTACTCAAGCCGCGATACGGAAGCTCCAAGATTCGGCACACATTGTGATAGATAGACATAATCCGAAAACGATGTTTGAGTTGTATAGTCGACTCCGACAGACATTGGGCACATACCATTCTTTGGATTATTACCGGACAGAATTAAGAAACGTACTCATGTCGGATAACGAACAGATTATCGATTACATTGGCCGTGTACAGGATTTATACGAGGGTCTTCTCGATGAAGAAAGGTTTTGGGGAGAAATTACGGATAGCAAGAAACGAGAAATAGATGAATTGGCATTAAAAAGCTTTTGTTCTGGGTTACCGATGGACTACCATCCCTACTTAAACGCGTTACGTTGTCGAGACTTAGGTGATGCATATGACAAAGCAATCCAATTACACTCGTCAATACAGCACGAGTGGGATAGAAGAGGATTAGTAAGGCCGCGACCACAATATAAGGCAAAAACATACCAAGAAAAACCTATGGATTATTATTACTTTGAATCTAAAAGAAACAATAGACCAAATATCCGGCCTACTAGAACTCCTCCAGACCCAGATTCGTGTTCGTATTGTAAGAGAATTGGTCATACACAAACCCAATGTTACAAGAAATCGCGTGACCAGCAACGCCGGTCACAGACACAAGTTCATGGGCCTTATACTCCACCTCCCGGAAATTCCCGTCAATCCTCTCCATCCTCTCACTACTCTCCTTCCTCACCACGAGACCAAAAGCATAAGAAAGAATGCTCGTATTGCAAAAATATCGGTCATACAATAGAAGAATGCCGAAAGAAAAGATGGAGAGAATCTCAGTCGGGAAACGAACCAACGTCTCTGAGGAAAGGCGCATCCGCAGAGACCGCGCCAGGGCGCCCGGTGAGAACGATAACAAAAGAAGAGAAGCCAATCGTGTCTACGTCCTCCAACTAAAGGAAGAAGCTACCTCCCCATCTATCGTCCTTTCCTCTGACGACCTAGCTAAAGAGACGGAGTTCCTAGTTGATACGGGTTCGGAACTCAACATATTAAAAATAAAAATGGCAAACGGGGATATAATATGCAACGAAAACGACAAAGTCAGACTGAGCGGTATCACCGACGAAACCGTTACCACGTACGGTTCGGTAACCATACGAATTCACGGATATCCGCTTAAATTCCAATTAGTACCAAATTCCTTTCCTATTCCCTACGACGGTATTTTGGGTTCCGACTTCTTTCAAAAAACAGCCAAAATTGATTATGAAAGAGAGTCTATAGAGTGGCACGGAATAGTTATGCCCTTTGTTCAATCAAAGGAGATAACCATTCCGGGGCGGACGAGCAATGTCTGTAAAATAAAGATAAAGAATAGCGATTTAGAAACGGGATATTTGCCGCGTTTGAATTTCGGAGAAGGAATTTATGCCGGAGAAGCAGTGGTGTCAAATAACCACGGCGAAGCATATATCAAAATAATTAACACCAACGATACGGACGTCAACATAAAACCTCCGTCTGTAACACTAGAAGAGTTCGAGATAAATAAAACCGAACTCTTATCGCATTCAGAGGAGATCACGTCTCAAGTGCCTCGACTCGAATCGAAAGACGATGACATAAGCAGTCTAATAAACAATTCTCCGAAACTCGAACAGGAAACCGAGACCCAACATACCGTCCTCCCTACTCACATTACCCCTTCCAAATCCTGCAAACACATAAACAAGACAGACGAACGTTACGCACTAGCCCTACAGAATATTAATTTGGACGAACTGAACGACGAAGAGAAATCCGTAGCAAAAGATATGATAAGAGAATCTATAGACTTATTCCATTTACCGGGCGACAGACTGACGTACTCCGACACCGTAACACACAAGATAGAGACAGTGGACTCTATTCCAGTGAATGTCCGACAGTACCGCTTCCCGCCCATTCATAAGGAAGAGATAAACAAACAGATAGGAGAACTTCTAGAAAACAACGTGATCAAATCATCTACGTCCCCGTATAATTCTCCACTATGGATAGTTCCGAAGAAACCGGACGCAAAAGGGAATAAAAGATGGAGATTAGTCATCGACTACCGGATGTTAAACGAAAAAACTATTAAAGACAGTTATCCACTGCCGAACATAACGGAAATATTAGATCAACTAGGAAGCGCGAAATATTTTAGTACGTTCGATCTCGCATCGGGCTTCCATCAAATCGGCATGGATAAAGAAGACGCGCCGAAAACGGCTTTCTCCACGCCATTCGGGCATTATGAATTTAAACGTATGCCCTTTGGTCTCAAAAACGCTCCTTCCACCTTCCAACGCTTGATGAACAATGTCCTGACCGGATTGCAAGGTAATGAATTATTCGTTTACCTAGACGACATAGTCATATACTCCAGCTCGCTACGAGAGCATCTTTTGAAATACCGGAAATTATGTGCGCGTCTCCGTGACGCCAATCTAAAACTACAGCCCGAGAAATGCAATCTTCTCAGGAAGGAGGTTGTATATCTCGGACATGTCATTAGCGCGGATGGAGTGAAACCAGACCCAGGAAAAATAGAGGCAGTCAAGAACTTCCCGACGCCAAAGAATGCAAAGAACATAAAACAATTCCTGGGACTGGCAGGCTATTATCGACGTTTCATACCAAATTTCTCAGGTACAAGTAAACCGCTGACGAATCTCTTAAAGAAAGACGTACCGTTTAAGTGGGAGGACGCTCAAAACAAGGCATTCAAAACTTTAACCAGCCTTTTGTGTGAACAACCGCTCTTGCAATTCCCTGATTTCACCAAACCTTTCCTAGTAACCACCGACGCATCAAATTACGCGATCGGGGGAATTCTCAGTCAGGGAGAAGTCGGTAAGGATCTGCCCATAGCTTACACGTCAAGAATCTTAAATCAAGCGGAACAAAATTATTCGACAATAGAGAAAGAGCTGCTTGCCATTATATACGCCGTTAATTACTTCCGACCTTATCTATACGGTCGTAAATTCAGTTTAATCACCGACCACCGTCCGTTAGTGTGGTTAAATTCTGTGAAAGACCCGACGTCTCGGCTTATCAGATGGCGACTCAAACTCGCCGAGTATGAATACGATATTGTTTATAAAGCCGGTAAACGAAACGTCAATGCCGACGCGCTATCGCGTAACCCTATCGAGGTGAGTAAACAGATCCTTCCGATAGCAGGGACCAGCTCGAGTGACGACGAAATATTCTCGTCACTCGCTAAGAGACGTCGCACGCAAGAAATATCAAAACCCGAGACCGCACTTGAAACGGAAACACCTAACATAAACATAAACATAAACGAACAGACGAACGATACAGACGAAACGAACGACGACGAACTGGATCTATCACGTTACGAAGGTAATATTATAGAAATAAAAGACAGGATAACAATGCACAAAGGACACATAGCATTTTTTGTAACAAAGACCGGAACTCCTATTGACAAAGGAGCCAAAGAACTTGCCGACAATAAAAGACTACCAAACATTACCGACGTAACGCTTGGTAGAGTAAAGATTACAAAACGGGACAATAGATACCTCATCGCGTTACCCGTCCAGGAGAGAACATCCGTCTCTATTCAATTAGAAATTCTAGACGAAGTATTACATTCTCTTTTGGACGCGGCAATTGAATTAAATTTAAAAACAATAGCTATTTCAAGGGATAATATCGCAGACGTATCATGGATAAACATTAAACGCAAGATAAGTTCGATCTTCGCGGGCCACGAAACTAAAATTATTATACTAAAGCATGAAATCATAATACCCAGGGAGATCGAACGCGTCCAAATTATCCATGACAATCACGCTACTCCTGTGGGAGGTCACAAAGGAGTCACTAAGACATATTGGCGTATAAAACAACGGTACTACTGGCCTAACCTTAAACCCGATATACAAAACTTTATCCAAAACTGCCGCAGCTGCCAGACCAAGAAGCTCGTTCGACAAAAAACCAGACAACCGATGACCCTTACCGACACGCCGGGAAGGGCCTTCGACAAAGTTTCGATGGATATAGTAGGACCGATGCCTACCAGTAAACAAGGCAATAATTATATCCTAACAATACAAGATCTCCTTACCAAATATTCTATAGCGGTACCACTACAACAAGCTTCTTCGGTCGAAATAGCTGACGCATTTATAAAAAATTTAATATGTAAATACGGCAGCCCGAAAGGGATACTAACTGATCAAGGTACTGCTTTCTTATCAGAATTGATGAAAGCAGTGGCCAAGAAATTTAGAATAGAAACATACCAAACCACCGCTTATCGACCGCAATCCAACGGATCAATAGAACGCTCACACCACGTGTTAGCAGAATTTTTGAAACACTTTATAAAGGATAATTCTGAATGGGACGATTGGGTCGATATAGCGATGTTTTCTTATAATACAAGTATACATGAAGGTACACAATACACTCCACACGAATTAATCTTTGGCCAGTTAGCGAAAACTCCGAACGATAGCACACTTAACGACTTAAAAGACGAAACTTACGCATCGTACTTGGCTGAATTGACGGAACAATTACAGAAATCGCAGGAGGCCGCCAAAGAGAACCTCGAACGCGCGAAAATAAAATCTAAAAATTATTACGATAAAAAACAGAGGGTGGTGAGCTTCTCGACGGGCGACTCCGTGTACCTCCTAAAGGGAAAAATCAAAGGCAAATTAGACAGCCAGTACGAGGGACCATATAAAATTGTACAAATTCTTAATAATAGCAATGTAAAAATAGAAACGCCAAAAGGCCTCTCTGTCGTTCATACGGACAGACTCAAATTAAATAAGGCTAGAAAATAAGTTAAAGCCTACGTCTAGGACTCTACATTACCGACTAACGGTTGCCACGGCGCAGCATGGCGCCACAGTAGTTCTCAGAGTCCGGGACGACGGTCGATAAGGTGTCTCCCCTCCATTTTCATTATAATATAAGCCACTCCAGTCCGAGCAGAGCGTCAATTGTCCATAAAGAAGCAAAAGCATCGAAGCTAAAGAAGAAACCTCGAATCATAATGAAGAAATTATCATTCGTTATACTACTTACAATAGTAGGAACTACGCAGAGCCTAACCGGATACGACTGTGCCGGTTCCTCACTCAACGTGACTACATTCTCGTTGCTGGACGTCTCTGAATGCGAGACGCCGAATCTCCAACCAACAAGCCAAGAACTATACATTCAATTACTACAAGTGTCTGAATACCACCCAATAAATGTAATACAATGTAAAGTGAGGATCGATAGGACCATCTATCACTGCGGAATGTACTCGCACGTTTCAATCGTACACAATGGCCGACGCGAATACATTCATCCGCTCACCCAACGCCTATGCGAACAAGCGCAAGTCACCGGAAGCCTATCTCTGGGCCCTAACAGCCTCATAACGGGACTTAAGAGAAACAACACGCACCTTCACAGCCTGACCATAAGTGGATCCGTCGGTACAGACGGAGCCTGCAAGGGCTCGCAATATAGCGACCCCTATGGTACCTGGGACGACGTCGTTGTACAGGCCTCGGTAGAAGTCACCTTGAAGGACTACTATGCAGCCGCCTCCATCAAAGCAGACCAGATACATCTGCAATCGGGTACCATCTGCGCTTACACAGCCGAAAATTGTCAAGACGAAGGAGGAGCCGAAAACTTTTGGGAAACTCTACCTTCGGATAGTTGCGGATTCAATGAATACGACGTTTTGTACGAAGGCCTCGCAACAAAACTCACAACTAAAAGACCAGTAACAGGACCAGTCCTATACACAGTTACGTCCAAGGATGTCACCTTCGCACTTACAAAAACAGAAGAATTTACACTGTGCGGATATACGATCATCCGTACCGAACATCCGAAACTTTTCATATTGGAAACCTCTCCTGGAAGAATCTTCAAAGCTAAGACAAAAACCCCTGTAGAAAATTTAGACATCTTCGCATATATAAATTCTAAATTCATATACGTCGAACGCCATTTAAAAACACAACTTACTGATTTATATATAGACATAACCCGCCAGAAATGTGCGCTCGAGAGACAAATTTTGAAGAACGCTTTATCCTTAGCAAACTTGTCTCCTGACGAAACCGCATATTCCTTCATGAAAGAACCAGGTTATATGGCAGTGATAGCGGGAGAAGTAATACACTTGATTAGATGTACACCGGTGGAAATAAAAGTACGCTCTACGGAAAACTGCTACAAAAGCCTACCAATAACTTACCGCAATCAGTCTTGCTTCCTAACACCAAAAACCCATATCATCACACAAGAAGCAGCAATGGCGGATTGCAACGAGCTACTACCAGCAATGTACCTACTACATGGATCATGGTACAGAATAACACCGAAACTCGTTGAAAGCGTACCACCGCCGACGATTCAGCCATTAACAAAACCACAATGGAAATACATCAGCCCGCAACATTTGGCAACGAGCGGAATCAACTCCAACGAAGATCTAAATAAACTACGTTCGCATATCATGGAACCTGCGGAAAAACCCGCTGTTTTGAACACACTACTACGTGGAGTTAGCGGACAACACATACCAAAAGGACAGATCTCGCTATACAACCTTATGGACGAAGAAGCATTAGACAAAATAGCGACCAGCACAGGCCAACGACTATGGGGAGCGTTCGTGACATTCGGATCAGCAAGCGCCGGAGTCATAGCGATACTCATGATCCTCCGATTGATAAAATATGTAGCAGACACCGTCATCCACGGCTATGCACTACATAGCATCTATGGTTGGAGTATTCATTTAGTAGGAGCACTTTGGGGCTCACTTACACACCTTTTGCTCCACCTCGCTAAGTCACCAACGGAAGAGAAGGTGGAGAGCGAACAAAAACCGCCAGAAGATGCTGACGCGATAGAACCACCTACGACAGGACAGAAAGAAGCCGTAAACACTTTCCCTTCAATTAGTAAGTACTTACAAGAAGAATCAGCCTTCAAAATGCACGTATAACTACGTACATTTTATTATAAGGGGGGAAGTGTTACGTCACCCGACGTACGGACTTATAAAATATATAAAGAGAATTTCCTCGTGCCCGCTATATAGGGAGTCTTTTATTAAATCATGTATTACTCATAGTATAGTTGATATCATTTATTAACAATATTATAATATACACATTCGTGCCCGACATGAAGGGAGTAACTTTTACAACACTAACAAATATTATATTTACACTGGGGAACACCTTACGATTAGAACATGCATATATAATAATTAGCTATAAATAATAGATACATAATAATTGATACGTATTTAACACACACATTTATAATATACGCGAAGCCCTAACAAGAGACTGAAAGTAAACGCCGACTAGCCGGTCCTTCATCCATACATGGCCTTCACGTGGTCCTTAGGGAAACTACGCGGTCATTCGGATACTTCCTACACGAAACCTTTCGAACCAGAGGAGAGAGTGAAAGCCGTCACCATCAAGTAGCCTGTACTCTGCCCACACATGGTCACCACGTGGTCCTTAGGGAAACTACGCGGCCACTAGGGGCACCTTCTACCTGAAACCTTGGGACCGGAGGAGAAGAGCACAAAGCCGGCGACGTCGACAGGCCTGTCCTCCGCCCACACATGGCCACCACGTGCGCCTTAGGGAAAGCACGCGGCCGCCAGGCACATACGGCACCTCTCCACAAGTGGTCATCACGCGCGTCTACAGAACGGACTCAGAATTCCGAAGTTACAAGATACATGGCACAGCTAACGCACACACGGGCCTAGGCCAACACACACACGCGGAATTCAGCTGACGCCAAGCAAAGTAACGCCAAGACGCTCATCCCTACCACCGCTAGTACGTGCTTCAGCTCAACGCGCGCAGGACCATCGCACGCTACCCCACCACCGCCAACAAGGACGAGAGAAGGGAAGACGGCAGCCAATCACCATCCTCTTAGAGCCAAGCCGCCGCCGCTTCGCTACGAGCCGCCGCCGCTTCGCCACGAGCCGCCGCCGCTAAGATTCAGTATATAAGGAGCTGCAGAGCAGCACACGACGGTTTTTTCGACTACAGATTTTCTACGAATCACTTCGACGGACGTTTCGAACAATAATCGAGGGAGAGTCTTTTACGCTGTATTCATATTATAATTTAAACTTAGAATAAATTAGAATTAGTAGAAGTCTGTGTTTCATTAGTCGGGACCCCGGTCACTACTCATTCGCGACTCGTATTATCTACGTGTTCCTGAACCGACGTGTGGTCGACAAGCTCTTCATCTCTCTCCGCATTTTCCAACCTTTTATCCTAGAACTATCGGGGCGTACGAATCGCCCGGGTTCATTCTTCACAGAACTATCGGAGCGTACGAATCGCTCGGGTTCAATCATCCTAAAAGGTCCCGTTGCATCCTATAGAATACGTATGCCGAAAACACGTCGGGGCGGACGCAAACATAGTCTCCGGCGTCTACTCGCGAACTACTATAGCGGTACAAACCATCTGGCTAACTTGGGCATCGACCCGTCGGCCTGCAGACCTAGGATCATCGAGGACACCACACTCTGCCATCCCAGGCCCGATACTCAGCAGGACCTGAGGTCTCCATCTTGCAGAATTACTGAATATCGGCTCGTACCGATCAACTGCCCGGAGTGTATCTTCGTTGCCGGACAGCTACCACCGAGCGACCCGCGAACAGCTCGCTATTTAGAATTGTACGGAGAAAAGCATTAAAGGTAAGTGAATCATCCTTATCAAAGACATAATCTATCGTTAAGCCCGTCCCGTGCCACGAACTACGCGTAGTAGGTAACGGCCGAATTGGGCAAATATCCCATTGAAGCAGGAGCTCCTTGAAGGAAAGAGCATAGTTCTTTTTTTTAAGGCCCGTGCCGAGTGGGACGTAACAGCACATACCATTCTTTAGATTATTACCGGACAGAATTAAGAAACGTACTCATGTCGGAGAACGAACAGATTATCGATTACATTGGCCGTGTACAGGATTTATACGAGGGTCTTCTCGATGAAGAAAGGTTTTGGGGAGAAATCACGGATAGCAAGAAACGAGAAATAGATGAATTGGCATTAAAAAGCTTTTGTTCTGGGTTACCGATGGATTACCATCCCTACTTAAACGCGTTACGTTGCCGAGACTTAGGCGATGCATATGACAAAGCAATCCAATTACACTCGTCAATACAACACGAATGGGATAGAAGAGGATTAGTAAGGCCGCGACCACAATATAAGGCAAAAACATACCAAGAAAAACCTATGGATTATTATTACTTTGAATCTAAAAGAAACAATAGACCAAATATCCGACCTACTAGAACTCCTCCAGACCCAGATTCGTGTTCGTATTGTAAGAGAATTGGTCATACACAAACCCAATGTTACAAGAAATCGCGTGACCAGCAACGCCGGTCACAGACACAAGTTCATGGGCCTTATACTCCACCTCCCGGAAATTCCCGTCAATCCTCTCCATCCTCTCACTACTCTCCTTCCTCACCACGAGACCAAAAGCATAAGAAAGAATGCTCGTATTGCAAAAATATCGGTCATACAATAGAAGAATGCCGAAAGAAAAGATGGAGAGAATCTCAGTCGGGAAACGAACCAACGTCTCTGAGGAAAGGCGCATCCGCAGAGACCGCGCCAGGGCGCCCGGTGAGAACGATAACAAAAGAAGAGAAGCCAATCGTGTCTACGTCCTCCAACTAAAGGAAGAAGCTACCTCCCCATCTATCGTCCTTTCCTCTGACGACCTAGCTAAAGAGACGGAGTTCCTAGTTGATACGGGTTCCGAACTCAACATATTAAAAATAAAAATGGCAAACGGGGATATAATATGCAACGAAAACGACAAAGTCAGACTGAGCGGTATCACCGACGAAACCGTTACCACGTACGGTTCGGTAACCATACGAATTCACGGATATCCGCTTAAATTCCAATTAGTACCAAATTCCTTTCCTATCCCCTACGACGGTATTTTGGGTTCCGACTTCTTTCAAAAAACAGCCAAAATTGATTATGAAAGAGAGTCTATAGAGTGGCACGGAATAGTTATGCCCTTTGTGCAATCAAAGGAGATAACCATTCTGGGGCGAACGAGCAATGTCTGTAAAATAAAGATAAAAAATAGCGATTTAGAAACGGGATATTTGCCGCGTTTGAATTTCGGAGAAGGAATTTATGCAGGAGAAGCAGTGGTGTCAAATAACCACGGCGAAGCATATATCAAAATAATTAACACCAACGATACGGACGTCAACATAAAACCTCCGTCTGTAACACTAGAAGAGTTCGAGATAAATAATACCGAACTCTTATCGCATTCAGAGGAAATCACGTCTCAAGTGCCTCGACTCGAATCGAAAGACGATGACATAAGCAGTCTAATAAACAATTCTCCGAAACTCGAACAGGAAACCGAGACCCAACATACCGTCCTCCCTACTCACATTACCCCTTCCAAATCCTGCAAACACATAAACAAGACAGACGAACGTTACGCACTAGCCCTACAGAATATTAATTTGGACGAACTGAACGACGAAGAGAAATCCGTAGCAAAAGATATGATAAGAGAATCTATAGACTTATTCCATTTACCGGGCGACAGACTGACGTACTCCGACACCGTAACACACAAGATAGAGACAGTGGACTCTATTCCAGTGAATGTCCGACAGTACCGCTTCCCGCCCATTCATAAGGAAGAGATAAACAAACAGATAGGAGAACTTCTAGAAAACAACGTGATCAAATCATCTACGTCCCCGTATAATTCTCCACTATGGATAGTTCCGAAGAAACCGGACGCAAAAGGGAATAAAAGATGGAGATTAGTCATCGACTACCGGATGTTAAACGAAAAAACTATTAAAGACAGTTATCCACTGCCAAACATAACGGAAATATTAGATCAACTAGGAAGCGCGAAATATTTTAGTACGTTCGATCTCGCATCGGGCTTCCATCAAATCGGCATGGATAAAGAAGACGCGCCGAAAACGGCTTTCTCCACGCCATTCGGGCATTATGAATTTAAACGTATGCCCTTTGGTCTCAAAAACGCTCCTTCCACCTTCCAACGCTTGATGAACAATGTCCTGACCGGATTGCAAGGTAATGAATTATTCGTTTACCTAGACGACATAGTCATATACTCCAGCTCGCTACGAGAGCATCTTTTGAAATACCGGAAATTATGTGCGCGTCTCCGTGACGCCAATCTAAAACTACAGCCCGAGAAATGCAATCTTCTCAGGAAAGAGGTTGTATATCTCGGACATATCATTAGCGCGGATGGAGTGAAACCAGACCCAGGAAAAATAGAGGCAGTCAAGAACTTCCCGACGCCAAAGAATGCAAAGAACATAAAACAATTCCTAGGACTGGCAGGCTATTATCGACGCTTCATACCAAATTTCTCAGGTACAAGTAAACCGCTGACGAATCTCTTAAAGAAAGACGTACCGTTTAAGTGGGAGGACGCTCAAAACAAGGCATTCAAAACTTTAACAAGCCTTTTGTGTGAACAACCGCTCTTGCAATTCCCTGATTTCACCAAACCTTTCCTAGTAACTACCGACGCATCAAATTACGCGATCGGGGGAATTCTCAGTCAGGGAGAAGTCGGTAAAGATCTGCCCATAGCTTACACGTCAAGAATCTTAAATCAAGCGGAACAAAATTATTCGACAATAGAGAAAGAGCTGCTTGCCATTATATACGCCGTTAATTACTTCCGACCTTATCTATACGGTCGTAAATTCAGTTTAATCACCGACCACCGTCCGTTAGTGTGGTTAAATTCTGTGAAAGACCCGACGTCTCGGCTTATCAGATGGCGACTCAAACTCGCCGAGTATGAATACGATATTGTTTATAAAGCCGGTAAACGAAACGTCAATGCCGACGCGCTATCGCGTAACCCTATCGAGGTGAGTAAACAGATCCTTCCGATAGCAGGGACCAGCTCGAGTGACGACGAAATATTCTCGTCGCTCGCTAAGAGACGTCGCACGCAAGAAATATCAAAACCCGAGACCGCACTTGAAACGGAAACACCTAACATAAACATAAACATAAACGAACAGACGAACGATACAGACGAAACGAACGACGACGAACTGGATCTATCACGTTACGAAGGTAATATTATAGAAATAAAAGACAGGATAACAATGCACAAAGGACACATAGCATTTTTTGTAACAAAGACCGGAACTCCTATTGACAAAGGAGCCAAAGAACTTGCCGACAATAAAAGACTACCAAACATTACCGACGTAACGCTTGGTAGAGTAAAGATTACAAAACGGGACAATAGATACCTCATCGCGTTACCCGTCCAGGAGAGAACATCCGTCTCTATTCAATTAGAAATTTTAGACGAAGTATTACATTCTCTTTTGGACGCGGCAATTGAATTAAATTTAAAAACAATAGCTATTTCAAGGGATAATATCGCAGACGTATCATGGATAAACATTAAACGCAAGATAAGTTCGATCTTCGCGGGCCACGAAACTAAAATTATTATACTAAAGCATGAAATCATAATACCCAGGGAGATCGAACGCGTCCAAATTATCCATGACAATCACGCTACTCCTGTGGGAGGTCACAAAGGAGTCACTAAGACATATTGGCGTATAAAACAACGGTACTACTGGCCTAACCTTAAACCCGATATACAAAACTTTATCCAAAACTGCCGCAGCTGTCAGACCAAGAAGCTTGTCCGACAAAAAACCAGACAACCGATGACCCTTACCGACACGCCGGGAAGGGCATTCGACAAAGTTTCGATGGATATAGTAGGACCGATGCCTTCTAGTAAACTAGGCAATAATTATATCCTAACAATACAAGATCTCCTTACCAAATATTCTATAGCGGTACCACTACAACAAGCTTCTTCGGTCGAAGTAGCTGATGCATTTATAAAAAATTTAATATGTAAATACGGCAGCCCGAAAGGGATACTAACTGATCAAGGTACTGCTTTCTTATCAGAATTGATGAAAGCAGTGGCCAAGAAATTTAGAATAGAAACATACCAAACCACCGCTTATCGACCGCAATCCAACGGATCAATAGAACGCTCACACCACGTGTTAGCAGAATTTTTGAAACACTTTATAAAGGATAATTCTGAATGGGACGATTGGGTCGATATAGCGATGTTTTCTTATAATACAAGTATACATGAAGGTACACAATACACTCCACACGAATTAATCTTTGGCCAGTTAGCGAAAACTCCGAACGATAGCACACTTAACGACTTAAAAGACGAAACTTACGCATCGTACTTGGCTGAATTGACGGAACAGTTACAGAAATCGCAGGAGGCCGCCAAAGAGAACCTCGAACGCGCGAAAATAAAATCTAAAAATTATTACGATAAAAAACAGAGGGTGGTGAGCTTCTCGACGGGCGACTCCGTGTACCTCCTAAAGGGAAAAATCAAAAGCAAGTTAGACAGCCAGTACGAGGGACCATATAAAATTGTACAAATTCTTAATAATAGCAATGTAAAAATAGAAACGCCAAAAGGCCTCTCTGTCGTTCATACGGACAGACTCAAATTAAATAAGGCTAGAAAATAAGTTAAAGCCTACGTCTAGGACTCTACATTACCGACTAACGGTTGCCACGGCGCAGCATGGCGCCACAGTAGTTCTCAGAGTCCGGGACGACGGTCGATAAGGTGTCTCCCCTCCATTTTCATTATAATATAAGCCACTCCAGTCCGAGCAGAGCGTCAATTGTCCATAAAGAAGCAAAAGCATCGAAGCTAAAGAAGAAACCTCGAATCATAATGAAGAAATTATCATTCGTTATACTACTTACAATAGTAGGAACTACGCAGAGCCTAACCGGATACGACTGTGCCGGTTCCTCACTCAACGTGACTACATTCTCGTTGCTGGACGTCTCTGAATGCGAGACGCCGAATCTCCAACCAACAAGCCAAGAACTATACATTCAATTACTACAAGTGTCTGAATACCACCCAATAAATGTAATACAATGTAAAGTGAGGATCGATAGGACCATCTATCACTGCGGAATGTACTCGCACGTTTCAATCGTACACAATGGCCGACGCGAATACATTCATCCGCTCACCCAACGCCTATGCGAACAAGCGCAAGTCACCGGAAGCCTATCTCTGGGCCCTAACAGCCTCATAACGGGACTTAAGAGAAACAGCACGCACCTTCACAGCCTGACCATAAGTGGATCCGTCGGTACAGACGGAGCCTGCAAGGGCTCGCAATATAGCGACCCCTATGGTACCTGGGACGACGTCGTTGTACAGGCCTCGGTAGAAGTCACCTTGAAGGACTACTATGCAGCCGCCACCATCAAAGCAGACCAGATACATCTGCAATCGGGTACCATCTGCGCTTACACAGCCGAAAATTGTCAAGACGAAGGAGGAGCCGAAAACTTTTGGGAAACTCTACCTTCGGATAGTTGCGGATTCAATGAATACGACGTTTTGTACGAAGGCCTCGCAACAAAACTCACAACTAAAAGACCAGTAACAGGACCAGTCCTATACACAGTCACGTCCAAGGACGTCACCTTCGCACTTACAAAAACAGAAGAATTTACACTGTGCGGATATACGATCATCCGTACCGAACATCCGAAACTTTTCATATTGGAAACCTCTCCTGGAAGAATCTTCAAAGCTAAGACAAAAACCCCTGTAGAAAATTTAGACATCTTCGCATATATAAATTCTAAATTCATATACGTCGAACGCCATTTAAAAACACAACTTACTGATTTATATATAGACATAACCCGCCAGAAATGTGCGCTCGAGAGACAAATTTTGAAGAACGCTTTATCCTTAGCAAACTTGTCTCCTGACGAAACCGCATATTCCTTCATGAAAGAACCAGGTTATATGGCAGTGATAGCGGGAGAAGTAATACACTTGATTAAATGTACACCGGTGGAAATAAAAGTACGCTCTACGGAAAACTGCTACAAAAGCCTACCAATAACTTACCGCAATCAGTCTTGCTTCCTAACACCAAAAACCCATATCATCACACAAGAAGCAGCAATGGCGGATTGCAACGAGCTACTACCAGCAATGTACCTACTACATGGATCATGGTACAGAATAACACCGAAACTCGTTGAAAGCGTACCACCGCCGACGATTCAGCCATTAACAAAACCACAATGGAAATACATCAGCCCGCAACATTTGGCAACGAGCGGAATCTACTCCAACGAAGACCTAAATAAACTACGTTCGCATATCATGGAACCTGCGGAAAAACCCGCTGTTTTGAACACACTACTACGTGGAGTTAGCGGACAACACATACCAAAAGGACAGATCTCGCTATACAACCTTATGGACGAAGAAGCATTAGACAAAATAGCGACCAGCACAGGCCAACGACTATGGGGAGCGTTCGTGACATTCGGATCAGCAAGCGCCGGAGTCATAGCGATACTCATGATCCTCCGATTGATAAAATATGTAGCAGACACCGTCATCCACGGCTATGCACTACATAGCATCTATGGTTGGAGTATTCATTTAGTAGGAGCACTTTGGGGCTCACTTACACACCTTTTGCTCCACCTCGCTAAGTCACCAACGGAAGAGAAGGTGGAGAGCGAACAAAAACCGCCAGAAGATGCTGACGCGATAGAACCACCTACGACAGGACAGAAAGAAGCCGTAAACACTTTCCCTTCAATTAGTAAGTACTTACAAGAAGAATCAGCCTTCAAAATGCACGTATAACTACGTACATTTTATTATAAGGGGGGAAGTGTTACGTCACCCGACGTACGGACTTATAAAATATATAAAGAGATATTCCTCGTGCCCGCTATATAGGGAGTCTTTTATTATCACGTGTAATTTCCTCGTGCCCGCTATATAGGGAGTCAGCTTATTAAATCATGTATTACTCATAGTATAGTTGATATCATTTATTAACAATATTATAATATACACATTCGTGCCCGACATGAAGGGAGTAACTTTTACAACACTAACAAATATTATATTTACACTGGGGAACACCTTACGATTAGAACATGCATATATAATAATTAGCTATAAATAATAGATACATAATAATTGATACGTATTTAACACACACATTTATAATATACGCGAAGTCCTAACAAGAGACTGAAAGTAAACGCCGACTAGCCGGTCCTTCATCCATACATGGCCTTCACGTGGTCCTTAGGGAAACTACGCGGTCATTCGGATACTTCCTACACGAAACCTTTCGAACCAGAGGAGAGAGTGAAAGCCGTCACCATCAAGTAGCCTGTACTCTGCCCACACATGGTCACCACGTGGTCCTTAGGGAAACTACGCGGCCACTAGGGGCACCTTCTACCTGAAACCTTGGGACCGGAGGAGAAGAGCACAAAGCCGGCGACGTCGACAGGCCTGTCCTCCGCCCACACATGGCCACCACGTGCGCCTTAGGGAAAGCACGCGGCCGCCAGGCACTTACGGCACCTCTCCACAAGTGGTCATCACGCGCGTCTACAGAACGGACTCAGAATTCCGGAGTTACAAGATACATGGCACAGCTAACGCACACACGGGCCTAGGCCAACACACACACGCGGAATTCAGCTGACGCCAAGCAAAGTAACGCCAAGACGCTCATCCCTACCACCGCTAGTACGCGCTTCAGCTCAACGCGCGCAGGACCATCGCACGCTACCCCACCACCGCCAACAAGGACGAGAGAAGGGAAGACGGCAGCCAATCACCATCCTCTTAGAGCCAAGCCGCCGCCGCTTCGCTACGAGCCGCCGCCGCTTCGCCACGAGCCGCCGCCGCTAAGATTCAGTATATAAGGAGCTGCAGAGCAGCACACGACGGTTTTTTTTCGACTACAGATTTTCTACGAATCACCTCGACGGACGTTTCGAACAATAATCGCGGGAGAGTCTTTTACGCTGTATTCATATAATAATTTAAACTTAGAATAAATTAGAATTAGTAGAAGTCTGTGTTTCATTAGTCGGGACCCCGGTCACTACTCATTCGCGACTCGTATTATCTACGTGTTCCTGAACCGACGTGTGGTCGACAAGCTCTTCATCTCTCTCCGCATTTTCCAACCTTTTATCCTAGAACTATCGGGGCGTACGAATCGCCCGGGTTCACTCTTTCCAAGTCTTAGAACTATCGGGGCGTACGAATCGCCCGGGTTCATACTCCTAAATCATAGAACTATCGGGGCGTACGAATCGCCCGGGTTCATTCTTCACAGAACTATCGGAGCGTACGAATCGCTCGGGTTCAATCATCCTAAAAGGTCCCATTGCATCCTAGAGAATACCTATGCCGAAAACACGTCGGGGCGGACGTAAACATAGTCTCCGGCGTCTACTCGCGAACTATTATAGCGGTACAAACCATCTGGCTAACTTGGGCATCGACCCGTCGGCCTGCAGACCTAGGATCATTGAGGACACCACACTCTGCCATCCCAGGCCCGATACTCAGCAGGACCTGAGGTCTCCATCTTGCAGAATTACTGAATATCGGCTCGTACCAATCAACTGTCCGGAGTGTACCTTCGTTGCCGGACAGCTACCACCAAGCGACCCGCGAACAGCTCGCTATTTAGAATTGTACGGAGAGAAGCATTAAAGGTAAGTGAATCATCCTTATCAAAGACATAATCTATCGTTAAGCCCGTCCCGTGCCACGAACTACGCGTAGTAGGTAACGGCCGAATTGGGCAAATATCCCATTGAAGCAGGAGCTCCTTGAAGGAAAGAACATAGTTCTTTTTTTTTAAGGCCCGTGCCGAGTGGGACGTAACATTGCCTTTACTATTCCTTTGTTATTGCCGTTGCTAAGGCCGTTATTGCCGTAAGTATTGCAGATGATATTGCCGATATTGTGTATATTATTGGTGTTATTATTGCAGTTATTATTGACGTTATTGTCCTTATTAAGGCCGTTATTATTGCCGTTATTATTGACGTTATTATTGCAGATATTATTGACGTTAAAATTGCAGATATTATTGACGTCATTGTCATTATTATTGTCCTTATTATTGCCATCATTATTACCACTGTAATTACCTTCATACTTGCAATAATTAAGGACGTTATTGCCGTTATTATTGCAGTTATTATTGAAGTTACTATTGCAGTTAGTATTACCGTTATTATTGCAGTTGTTATTGCCTTTATATCGTTATTATTACAGTTATTATTGTCTTTATTATTGCCGTTGTTATTGCCATTATTATTGCCGTTATTATTGCAGTTATTATTGTCCTTATTATCGTTATTACCGTTGTTATTGCCTTTATCATTGCCGTTATTAAGGCCGTTTTTGCAGTTATAATTGCAGTTTTTATTGCCGTTATTGACTTTATTATTGCCGTTGTTATTGCCATTATTCTTGCCGTTATTACTGCAGATATTATTGCCCTTATTATCGTTATTATTACCATTATTATTGCCATTATTATTGCCGAAATTAAGGCCGTTATTGCCTTCATTATTGCAGATATTGTTGCCGTTATTATCTTCATTATTTACGTTATTATTACCGTATTATTACCTTTATTATTGTCTTTATTTTTGCCGTTATTAAAGTTATTATTACCGTTATTATTGCAGTTATTATTGACGTTATTGCATATATTATAGCCGTTATTAAGGCCGATATTGTAGTTAATATAGCCGTTATTATTGCATTTATTATTGACGTTATTGTCTTTATTATTGTCTTTGTTATTGCCATTATTATGGCCGTTATTATTGAAGTTATTATTTCCCTTATTATCGTTATTATTAACGTCATTATTGCCTTTAGTATTGCCGTTATTAAGACCGTTATTGCAGTTATCATTGCCGTTATTATTGCAGTTATTTTTGACGTTATTGTGTTTATTATTGCCGTAGATATTGCCAAGATTATTACCTTTATTATTGAGATTATTAATGACGTTATTGGCCTTATTATTGCACTTATTATGGCCGTTATTATTGCCGTTGATTTTGCCATTATTATTGCCGTTATTATTGACGTTATTTTCTTTAGTTTTGCCGTCGATATTGCCATTATAATTACCTATATTATTGCCATTATTATTGCCATTATTATTGCAGTTATTATTGCCGTAATTTCTTAAATATTGCCGATATTATTGCAGTTATTATTGCCCTTATTGTCGTTATTATTATCGTTATTATTGCCATTATAAAAGCCGTTATTGCCGTTATTATAACAGATATTAATGACGTTATTGTCTTTATTTTTGCCTTTGTTATTGCTATTATTATTGCCGTTAGTATTGCCATTATTAATACAGTTATTATTGCGTTACTGCCTTTATTATACAGTTATAATTGGCTTTAATTTTGCCGTTATCAACTCCGTTATTTCCGTTATTATTGCAATTATTATTGCAGTTTATATTGCCATTTTTATTGAAGTTATTGCCGTTATTATTGCCATACTTATTGCCATTATTAATACAGTTATTATTACGTTACTGACTTTATTATTACAGTTATAATTGGCTTTAATTTTGCCGCTATCAACTCCGTTGTTTCCGTTATTATTGCAGTTATTATTGCCGATATTGTCTATATTATTGCCGTTATTATCTCTGTTGATATTGCCATTTCTATTGCCGTTGTTATTGCCATTATTATTGCCGTTGTTATTGCCTTTATTATTGCCGTTATTATTGCAGAATTTATTGCCCTTATTATCGTTATTATTACCGTTATTTTTCCCTTTATTATTGTAGTTATCAATGCCTATAATGCAGTTATTATTGCCTTTATTTCTGCAGTTATCTTTGGCGTTATTGCCATTATTATTGCAGTTATTATTGCCTTTATTTAGTTATAATCACAGTTATTATTGTCTGTATTATTGCCGTAGTTATTGCCATTATTATTGCCGTTAATCCTTTTATTATTACAGTTATTAATACCATTATTATAGCCGTTATTAAGGCCGTTATTGCAGTTATTATATCAGTTAATATTGCCGTTATTTAGGCCGATATTGCCTATATTATTGCCTTTATTATTCCCCATATTATTGCCATTATTATTGCCAATATTGTCGTTATGGCCTAGATTGTTAACGTTATTATGGGCATTAATATTGCCAGTATTATTGCCGTTATTATTGCTGTGAATATTGCCTTTATGGCCGTTATTATTGCCGATATTATTGCTTTTATTATTGTCGTCATTATTGCAGTTATTATTGGCGTTATTGTCTTTATTGTTGCCGTCGCTATTTCCATTATTATTACCTTTATTATTGCCATTATTACTTACATTATTAATGCCTATATTATTGCCATCATTATGGCCGTTAAAGTCGTTAATATTGCCGTTTTTGTTTTAATTATTGCCGTCGATATTGCCATTATTATTGTCGTTATTATGGCAGTTACAATTGCCCTTATTATCGTTATTATTACCGTTATTATTGCCTTTATTTTTACCCTTAAGGCAGTTATTGCTGTTATTATTGCCGTTATTGTGTTTATAATCAACGTTATTATTGCCTTTATTACTACCGTTATTAAGGCCGTTATTGACGTTATTATTGCAGTTAATATTGCCCTTATTTTCGTCATTATCACCGTTATTATTCCCTTTATTCTAGTCGTTATTAAGGCCTATATTGCAGTTATTATTACCGTTGTTATAGCCATTACTATTGCCGTTATTATTGCGGTTAGTATTGACGTAATTGTCTTTATTATTACTGTTGTTATTGCCATTATTATTGCAGTTATTATTGCCTTTATTTCGTTATTATTACAGTTATTATTGTCTTTATTATTGCCGTTGTTATTGCCATTATTATTGCCGTTATTCCTTTTATTATTACAGTTAATATTGCCTTTATTATAGCCGTTATTAAGGCCGTTATTGCATTTATTATGTCAGTTAATATTGCCGTTATTTAGGCCGACATTGCCTATATTATTGCCCATATTATTGCCCATATTATTGCCATTATTATTGCCAATATTGCCGTTATGGCCTAGATTGTTAACGTTATTATCGGCATTAATATTGCCAGTATTATTGCCGTTATTACTGCAGATATTATTGCCCTTATTTTCGATATTATTATCGCTATTATTGCCGTTATTAAGACCGTTATTGCAGTTATTATTGCCATTATTATTGCAGTTATTTTTGACGTTATTGTGTTTATTATTGCCGTAGATATTGCCATTAATATTACCTTTATTATTGCTATTATTATTGCCATTATTAATGCCGTTATTGGCCTTATTATGGCACTTATTATGGCCGTTATTGTCTTTATTATTGCCGTTATTATTGCTTTTATTGTTGCAGTTTTCAAGGCCGTTATTGCCGTTATTATTGCAGTTATTATGGTCGTTATTTCCTTTATTATTTCCGTTATTATTGCCAATATTATTGCCATAATTTGTGCCATTATTATTGCCGTTATTTCTTAAATATTGCCGTTATTATTGCCTTTATTATTGCCATTATTATTGAAGATATTGCTGTTGTTATTGAATTTGTTATTGCCATTATTATTGCCGTTATTGCTTTTATTATTACAGTTATTATAGCCTGTATTATTGCCGTTCTTAAGGCCGTTATTGCAGTTAATTTTGCCGTAATTATTGCTGTAATTATTGCCTTTATCATTTTCGTCATTAAGGCACATATTCCAGTTACTTATGGCTTTATTATCGTTATTATTACCGTTAATATTGCCTTCATTATTGCCGTTATTACGTCCGTAATTGCCATTATGATTGCCTCTTTTTTGCCATTATTTATGCCCTTCTTGCCCTTATTATTGCACATAATATTGCCGTTATTATTGTCGTTGTTATCGCAATTATTATTATCGTTATTGCCTTTATTATTAAAGTTATTATTGCTATTATTATTGCCGTTATTAAGACCGTTATTGCAGTTATTATTGCAATTATTATTGTAGTTATTTTTGACGTTATTGTGTTTATTCTTGCCGTAGATATTGCCATTATTATTACCTTTATTATTGCCATTATTATTGCCATTATAATGCCGTTATTGGCCTTATTATTTCACTTATTATTGCTGTTATTGTCTTTATTATTGCCGTCATTATTGCCGTTGTAATTGCATTTATTATTGCCGTTATTTCCTTTATTATTACCGTTATGATTGCTTTTATTGTAGCCGTTAATAATGCCGACATTGCCGATATTATTGCACTTCTTATTGCCATTATTATTGCAGTTATTATTGCGGTAATTTCTTAAATATTGCCGATATTATTGCAGTTATTATTGCCCTTATTGTCGTTATTATTATCGTTATTATTGCCGTTATTCTTGCAGTTATTATTGACGTTATTATCGTTATTATTACCTTTCTTACTGCCTTTATTTTTGCTGTTATTTAGGCCGTTATTGCTGTTATTATAGCCATTATTATTAACGTTATTATTACCTTTATAATTGGCCTTATTACGGACGTCATTGCCGTTATTATTGCAGATATCATTGCACTTATTATCGTTATTATTACCGTAATTCTTGCTTTTATTATTGTCTTTATTATTCCTTTATTATTGCCGTTGCTAAGGCCGTTATTGCCGTAATTATTGCAGTTGTTACTGTCGATATTGTGTAGATTATTGCCGTTATTATTGCAGTTATTATTGCCGTTATTATTGCAGTTATTATTGACGTTATTGTCATTATTATTGCCATTATTAATGCCCTTCTTGCCCTTATTATTGCACATATTATTGCCGTTATTATTGCCGTTATTATTGCCGTTATTATTGCCGTTATTATTGCAGTTATTATTGACGTTATTGTCATTATTATTGCCATTATTAATGCCCTTATG
Source organism: Dolichovespula saxonica (assembly GCA_911387935.1). Lineage (NCBI taxonomy): Eukaryota > Metazoa > Arthropoda > Insecta > Hymenoptera > Vespidae > Dolichovespula > Dolichovespula saxonica. Next base: position 220,633 of record CAJVQX010000004.1, on the reverse strand, counting down.
TCCCATATTATTGCACATATTATTGCCGTTATTATTGTCGTTATTATTGCAGTTACTATTGCCCTTATTATCGTTATTATAAACGTTATTATTGAATTTATTATTGCTTTTATTAAGACCGTTATTGCAGTTATTATTGCCGCTTTATTGCAATTATTTTTGACGTTATTGTGTTTATTATTGCCATAGAAATTGCCATTATTATTACCTTTATTATTGCCATTATTATTGCCATTATTAATGCCGTTATTGGCCTTATTATTGCACTTATTATGGCCGTTATTGTATTTATTATTGCCGTTATTATTGCCGCTGTTTTTGGCATTATTATTGCCATTATTATTTCATTAATTGTGGCCGCTAATGTCTTTATTATTGCCGGTGATATTGCCATTGATATTGTCATTATTGTATTTAGTATTACCTTTATTTTTGCCGTTATCAAGGCCGTTATTGCCGTCTTTATTGCAGATATTGTTGCCGTTATTGTCTTTATTATTGGCGTTATTATTACCGTATTATTACCATTATTATTGCCATTATTAAGGCCGTTATTAAAGTTATTATTGCCGTTATTATTGCAGTTATTATTGACGTTATTGCCTTTATTATTGCCGTTATTAAGACCGTTATTGCAGTTATTATTTCCATTATTATTGCAGTCATTTTTGACAATATTGGGTTTATTATTGCCGTTATTATTAAAGATATTGCTGTTATTATTGCCTTTGTTATTGCCATTATTATTGCCGTTATTGCTTTTATTATTACAGTTATTATAGCCTTTATTATTGCCGTTATTAAGAATGTTATTGCAGTTAATTTTGCCGTAATTATTGATATTTATGGCCATTATTAATACCGTTATTATTGCAGTTATTATTGCTCTTATTTTCGTTATTATTACCGCGATTATTCCCTTTATTAATGTCTTTATTAATGCCGTTATTGTAGTTGTTATTGCTATTATTACTGCAGTTATTATTGGCGTTAATATATTTATTATTGCCGTTATTATTGTCATTATTATTGCAGATATTATTGCCGTTATTTACCTTATTATTGCTATTATTATTGCCAATATATTGCCATAATTTTTGCCATTAATATTGCCGTTATTTCTTAAGTATTGTCGTTATTATTGTAATTATTATTGCAATTACTATTGAAAATATTTCCCTTATTATTACCATTAATATTCAGTTACTATTCCCGTTATTGTCTTTATTGTTGCCGTTGTTATTGTCATTATTATTATTGTTGTTATTATTGTAGTTATTATTGACGTTATTGTCTTTACTATTGCCGTTGTTATTGCTATTATTATTACCGTTATTAGTGCCATTATTATTATCATTATTAATGCCGTTATTTCTTTTATCATTGTACTTATGTTGCCGTTATTGTCATTATTATTGCCTTTATTATTGCCGTTGTTATTGCCATTATTAAGGCAGTTACTGCCGTTATTGTTGTCATTATTATTGCAGTTAATATTGCCGTTGTTATTGGTATTATTATTGCCGTTATTATTGCCTTTATTAATGCCGTTAAATAGGGTCGATATAGCCGCTATTATTGCCGTTATTTCTGCCTTGATTACTGCCGTTATATCTTAAATATTGCCGTTATTATTACTTTTATTGTTGCAGTTTTCGAGGCCGTTATTGCCGTTATTATTGCAGTTATTATGATCGTTATTTTCTTTATTATTGCCGTTATTATTGCCAATCTTATTGCCATAATATCTGCCAGTATTATGTCCGTTATTTCTTAAATATCGCCGTTATTATTGCCTATATTATTGCCATTATTATTGGAGATATTTCCGTTATTATTGCTCTTCTTATTGGCATTATTATTGAAGTAACTGCCGTTATTATTGGCCTTCTTTTTGTAGTTAATGTTGCCTTTATTTTTGAAGATATTGCCGTGATTATTGCCATTATTATTACAGTTACTGCTGTTATTATTGACAATATTGTTGCCATTATTTAAGCCGTTATTGTAGCCATTATTATTGCAGTTACTGCTGTTAATATTGACAATATTTTTGCCATTATTAAAGCCGTTATTGTGGCCATTTTTATTGCAGTTACCTCTGTTATTATTGACCATATTTTTGCCATTATTAAAGTCGTTATTGTAGCCATTATTATTGCAGTTACTGCTGTTAATATTGACAATATTGTTGCCATTATTTAAGCCGTTATTGTAGCCATTATTATTGCAGTTACTGCTGTTAATATTGACAATATTTTTGCCATTATTAAAGCCGTTATTGTGGCCATTATAATTGCAGTAATAATTGATAGTATTGCCGTTATTATTGGCGTTATTGTCGTTCTAATTGCCCTGATAATTGCCAATTTTTTAGAAGATATTTTTTCCATTATAATTGAAGATATTGTCGTTATTATTGCCCTTATTATTGCCATTATTACTGAAGTTACTGCTGTTATTATTGGCCTTATTATTCTCGTTAATGTAGCCATTATTGTTGAAGATATTGCCGTTATTATTACCATTATTATTGCAGTTCCTGCTGTTATTATTGACAATAATTTTGCCATTATTAAAGCCGTTATTGTGGCCATTTTTATTGCAGTTACCTCTGTTATTATTGACCATATTTTTGCCATTATTAAAGCCGTTATTGTGGCCATTATTATTGCAGTAATAGTTGTACGTATTGTCGTTATTATTGACGTTATAGTCGTTATTATTGCTCTTATTTTTGCCAATATTATTGCCGTTATTACTGCCATTATTATTGCAGTTACTGCTGTTATTATTGACAATATTTTGCCATTATTAAAGCCCTTATTGTTGCCATTATTATTGCAGTAATAGTTGTTAGTATTGCCGTTATAATTGGTTTTATTGTCGTTCTAATTGCCCTGATAATTGCCAATTTATTAGAAGTTATTGTTGACTTTATTGGTACAGTTATTGCTGTTATTATTTCCATTATTATAGCAGTTACTGCTGTTATTATTGACTATATTTTTGCCATCATTAAAGCCGTTATTGTGGCCATTATTATTGCAGTAATAATTGATAGTATTGCCGTTATTATTGGCGTTATTGTCGTTCTAATTGCCCTGATAATTGCCAATTTTTTAGAAGATATTTTTTCCATTATTATTAGAGATATTGTCGTTTTTATTGCCCTTATTATTGCCATTATTACTGAAGTTACTGCTGTTATTATTGGCCTTATTATTCTCGTTAATGTAGCCATTATTGTTGAAGATATTGCCGTTATTATTGCCATTATTATTGCAGTTCCTGCTGTTATTATTGACAATAATTTTGCCATTATTAAAGCCGTTATTGTGGCCATTTTTATTGCAGTTACCTCTGTTATTATTGACCATATTTTTGCCATTATTAAAGCCCGTATTGTTGCCATTATTATTGCAGTAATAGTTGTTAGTATTGCCGTAATTATTGTCGTTATTGTCGTTATTATTGCTTTTATTTTTGCCAATATTATTGCCGTTATTATTTCCATTATTATTGCAGTTACTGCTGTTAATATTGACAATATTTTTGCCATTATTAAAGCCGTTATTGTGGCCATTATTATTGCAGTAATAGTTGTACGTATTGTCGTTATTATTGGCGTTATAGTCGTTATTATTGCTCTTATTTTTGCCAATATTATTGCCGTCATTACTGCCATTATTATTGCAGTTACTGCTGTTATTATTGACAATATTTTGCCATTATTAAAGCCATTATTGTGGCCATTATTATTGCAGTAATAGTTGTTAGTATTGACGTTATTATTGGCTTTATTGTCGTTCTAATTGCCCTGATAATTGCCAATTTTTTAGAAGTTATTGTTGACTTTATTGTTGCAGTTATTGCCGTTGTTATTGCTCTTCTTATTATCATGATTATTGAAGTAACTGCCGTTATTATTGGCCTTCTTTTTGTCGTTTATTTTGCAATTATTGTTGAAGATATTACCGTTTTTATTGCCCTTATTATTGTCATTATTACTGAAGTTTCTGCTGTTATTATTGGCCTTATTATTGTCGTTAATGTTGCCATTATTTTTGAAAATATTTCCGTTATTATTGCAACTATTGTTGCCGTCATTATTGACGTTTTTGTCGTTTTTATTGCCCTTATTTATGCCAATATTATTGCGGATTTTAATCCCATTATTATTGCAGTTACTGCTGTTATTATTGACAGTATTTTTGCCATTATTAAAGCCGTTATTGTGACCATTATTATTGCAGTAATAGTAGTTAGAATTGCCGTTATTATTGGCGTTATTGTCGTTATTATTGCTTTTATTTTTGCCAATATTATTGCCGTTATTATTTCCATTATTATTGCAGTTACTGCTGCTATTATTTACCATATTTTTGCCATTATTAAAGCCGTCATAGTGACAATCATTATTGCAGTAATAGTTGTTAGAATTGCCGTTATTATTGGCCTTATTGTCGTTATTATTGCTCTTATTTTTGCCAATATTATTGCCGTTACTATTTCTATTATTATTGCAGTTACTGCTGTAGTTATTGACTATATTATTGACATTATTAAAGCCTTTATTGTGGCCATTATTATTCCATTAATAGTTGTTAGTATTGCTGTTATTATTGGCGCTATTGTCGATCTAAATGCCCAGTTAATTGCCAATTTTTTAGAAGTTATTGTTGACTTTATTGTTGAAGTTTTTGCCGTTATTATTGCTCTTCTTATTATCATGATTATTGAAGTAACTGCCGTTATTATTGGCCTTCTTTTTGTAGTTAATGTTGCCATTATTGATGAAGATATTGCCGTTATTATTTCCATTATTATTGCAGTTGGTGCTGTTATTATTGACTATATTTTTGCCATTATTAAAGCCGTTATTGTGGCCATTATTATTGCAGTAAAAGTTGTTCATATTGTCGTTATTATTGGCGTTATAGTCGTTATTATTGCTCTTATTTTTGCCAATATTATTGCCGTTATTACTGCCATTATTATTGCAGTTACTGCTGTTATTATTGGCTATATTTTTGCCATTATTATAGCCGTTATTGTGGCCATTATTATTGCAGTTACTGCTGTTAATTTTGACAATATTAAAGCCATTAATGTGGCCATTATTATTGCAGTAATTGTTGTTAGTATTGCCGTTATTATTGGCTTTATTGTCGTTCTAATTGCCCTGATAATTGCCAATTTTTTAGAAGTTATTGTTGACTTTATTGTTGCAGTTATTGCCGTTGTTATTGCTCTTCTTATTGGCAATATTATTGCCGTTATTATTGCCATTATTATTGCAGTTACTGCTGTTATTATTGGCTATATTTTTGCCATAATTGTAGCCGTTGTTGTGGCCATTATTATTGCAGTAATAGTTGTTCGTATTGTCGTTATTATTGGCGTTATAGTCGTTCTTATTGCTCTTATTTTTGCCAATATTACTGCCGTTATTCCTGCAATTATTATTGCAGTTACTGCTGTTACTATTGGCTATATTTTTGCCATTATTATAGCCGTTATTGTGGCCATTATTATTGCTGTTACTGCTGGTAATATTGACAATATTTTGCCATTATTAAAGCCCGTATTGTTGCCATTATTATTGCAGTAATAGTTGTTAGTATTGCCGTTATTATTGGTTTTATTGTCGTTCTAATTGCCCTGATAATTGCCAATTTATTAGAAGTTATTGTTGACTTTATTGGTGCAGTTTTTGCCGTTATTATTGCTCTTCTTATTGGCAATATTATTGCCGTTATTATTGCCATTATTATTGCAGTTACTGCTGTTATTCTTGACTATAATTTTGCCATTATTAAAGCCGTTATTGTGGCCATTATTATTGCAGTAATAGTTGTTAGAATTGCCGTTATTAGTGGCGTCATAGTCGTTGTTATTGCTCTTATTTTTGCCAATGTTATTGCCTTTATTATTGCCATTATTATTGCAGTTACTGCAGTTATTATTGACCATACTTTTGCCATTATCAAAACCGTTATCTTGGACATTATTATTGCAGTAATAGTTGTTAGAATTGCCGTTATTTTTGGCGTTATTTTCGTTATTATTGCTCTTATTTTTGCCAATATTATTGCCGTTATTATTTCCATTATTATTGCAGTTACTGCTGTTATTATTGTCTATATTTCTGCCATTATTAAAGCCTTTATTGTGGCCATTATTATTCCAGTAATAGTTGTTAGTATTGCCGTTATTATTGGCGTTATTGTCGTTACAATTGCTCTTCTTTTTGCCAATATTATTGCCGTTATTATTTCCATTATTATTGCAGTTACTGCTGTTATTATTGACTATATTTTTGCCATTATTAAAGAAGTTATTGTGGCCATTATTATTGCAGTAATAGTTGTTCGTATTATCGTTATTATTGGCGTTATTGTCGTTATTATTGTTCTTCTTTTTGCCAATATTATTGCCGTTATTACTGCCATTATTATTGCAGATACTGCTGTTATTATTGGCTATATTTTTGCCATTATTATAGCCGTTATTGTGGCCATTATTATTGCAGTTACTGCTGTTAATATTGACTATATTTTGCCATTATTAAAGCCGTTATTGTGGCCATTATTATTGCAGTAATAGTTGTTAGAATTGCCGTTATTAGTGGCGTCATAGTCGTTGTTATTGCTCTTATTTTTGCCAATGTTATTGCCTTTATTATTGCCATTATTATTGCAGTTACTGCAGTTATTATTGACCATACTTTTGCCATTATCAAAACCGTTATCTTGGACATTATTATTGCAGTAATAGTTGTTAGAATTGCCGTTATTTTTGGCGTTATTTTCGTTATTATTGCTCTTATTTTTGCCAATATTATTGCCGTTATTATTTCCATTATTATTGCAGTTACTGCTGTTATTATTGTCTATATTTCTGCCATTATTAAAGCCTTTATTGTGGCCATTATTATTCCAGTAATAGTTGTTAGTATTGAAGTTATTATTGGCGTTATTGTCGTTACAATTGCTCTTCTTTTTGCCAATATTATTGCCGTTATTATTTCCATTATTATTGCAGTTACTGCTGTTATTATTGACTATATTTTTGCCATTATTAAAGAAGTTATTGTGGCCATTATTATTGCAGTAATAGTTGTTCGTATTATCGTTATTATTGGCGTTATTGTCGTTATTATTGTTCTTCTTTTTGCCAATATTATTGCCGTTATTACTGCCATTATTATTGCAGATACTGCTGTTATTATTGGCTATATTTTTGCCATTATTATAGCCGTTATTGTGGCCATTATTATTGCAGTTACTGCTGTTAATATTGACTATATTTTGCCATTATTAAAGCCATTATTGTGGCCATTATTATTGCAGTAATAGTTGTTAGTATTGCTGTTATTATTGGCGCTATTGTCGATCTAAATGCCCAAATAATTGCCAATTTTTTAGAAGTTATTGTTGACTTTATTGTTGCAGTTATTGCCGTTGTTATTGCTCTTCTTATTATCATGATTATTGAAGTAACTGCCGTTATTATTGGCCTTCTTTTTGTCGTTTATTTTGCAATTATTGTTGAAGATATTACCGTTTTTATTGCCCTTATTATTGTCATTATTACTGAAGTTTCTGCTGTTATTATTGGCCTTATTATTGTCGTTAATGTTGCCATTATTTTTGAAAATATTTCCGTTATTATTGCAACTATTGTTGCCGTCATTATTGACGTTTTTGTCGTTTTTATTGCCCTTATTTATGCCAATATTATTGCGGATTTTAATCCCATTATTATTGCAGTTACTGCTGTTATTATTGACAGTATTTTTGCCATTATTAAAGCCGTTATTGTGACCATTATTATTGCAGTAATAGAAGTTAGAATTGCCGTTATTATTGGCGTTATTGTCGTTATTATTGCTCTTATTTTTGCCAATATTATTGCCGTTATTATTTCCATTATTATTGCAGTTACTGCTGCTATTATTTACCATATTTTTGCCATTATTAAAGCCGTTATAGTGACCATCATTATTGCAGTAATAGTTGTTAGAATTGCCGTTATTATTGGCCTTATTGTCGTTATTATTGCTCTTATTTTTGCCATTATTATTGCCGTTACTATTTCTATTATTATTGCAGTTACTGCTGTTATTATTGACTATATTATTGACATTATTAAAGCCTTTATTGTGGCCATTATTATTCCATTAATAGTTGTTAGTATTGCCGTTATTATTGGCTTTATTGTCGTTCTAATTGCCCTGATATTTGCCAATTATTTAGAAGTTATTGTTGACTTTATTGTTGCAGTTATTGCCGTTATTATTGCTCTTCTTATTATCATGATTATTGAAGTAACTGCCGTTATTATTGGCCTTTGTTACGTCCCACTCGGCACGGGCCTTAAAAAAAGAACTATGCTCTTTCCTTCAAGGAGCTCCTGCTTCAATGGGATATTTGCCCAATTCGGCCGTTACCTACTACGCGTAGTTCGTGGCACGGGACGGGCTTAACGATAGATTATGTCTTTGATAAGGATGATTCACTTACCTTTAATGCTTCTCTCCGTACAATTCTAAATAGCGAGCTGTTCGCGGGTCGCTTGGTGGTAGCTGTCCGGCAACGAAGGTACACTCCGGGCAGTTGATCGGTACGAGCCGATATTCAGTAATTCTGCAAGATGGAGACCTCAGGTCCTGCTGAGTATCGGGCCTGGGATGGCAGAGTGTGGTGTCCTCGATGATCCTAGGTCTGCAGGCCGACGGGTCGATGCCCAAGTTAGCCAGATGGTTTGTACCGCTATAATAGTTCGCGAGTAGACGCCGGAGACTATGTTTACGTCCGCCCCGACGTGTTTTCGGCATAGGTATTCTCTAGGATGCAATGGGACCTTTTAGGATGATTGAACCCGAGCGATTCGTACGCTCCGATAGTTCTATGAAGAATGAACCCGGGCGATTCGTACGCCCTGATAGTTCTAGGATAAAAGGTTGGAAAATGCAGAGAGAGATGAAGAGCTTGTCGACCACACGTCGGTTCAGGAACACTTAGATAATACGAGTCGCGAATGCGTAGTGACCGGGGTCCCGACTAATGAAACACAGACTTCTACTAATTCTAATTTATTCTAAGTTTAAATTATAATATGAATAGAATTGATACAGCGTAAAAGACTCTCCCGCGATTATTGTTCGAAACGTCCGTCGAAATGATTCGTAGAAAATCTGTAGTCGAAAAAATCCGTCGTGTGCTGCTCTGCAGCTCCTTATATACTGAATCTTAGCGGCGGCGGCTCGTGGCGAAGCGGCGGCGGCTCGTAGCGATGCGGCGGCGGCTTGGCTCTAAGAGGATGGTGATTGGCTGCCGTCTTCCCTTCTCTCGTCCTCGTTGGCGGTGGTGGGGTAGCGTGCGATGGTCCTGCGCGCGTTGAGCTGAAGCGCGTACTAGCGGTGGTAGGGATGAGCGTCTTGGCGTTACTTTGCTTGGCGTCAGCTGAATTCCGCGTGTGTGTGTTGGCCTAGGCCCGTGTGTGTGTTAGCTGTGCCATGTATCTTGTAACTTCGGAATTCTGAGTCCGTTCTGTAGACGCGCGTGATGACCACTTGTGGAGAGGTGCCGTAAGTGCCTGGCGGCCGCGTGCTTTCCCTAAGGCGCACGTGGTGGCCATGTGTGGGCGGAGGACAGGCCTGTCGACGTTTACTTTCAGTCTCTTGTTAGGACTTTTGGTGACTTAAAGGCGCTTGTTAGGACTTCGCGTATATTATAAATGTGTGCGTTAAATACGTATCAATTATTATGTATCTATTATTTATAGCTAATTATTATATATGCATGTTCTAATCGTAAGGTGTTCCCCAGTGTAAATATAATATTTGTTAGTGTTGTAAAAGTTACTCCCTTCATGTCGGGCACGAATGTGTAAATTATAATATTGTTAATAAATGATATCAACTATACTATGAGTAATACATGATTTAATAAGCTGACTCCCTATATAGCGGGCACGAGGAAATTACACGTGATAATAAAAGACTCCCTATATAGCGGGCACGAGGAAATTCTCTTTATATATTTTATAAGTCCGTACGTCGGGTGACGTAACACTTCCCCCCTTATAATAAAATGTACGTAGTTATACGTGCATTTTGAAGGCTGATTCTTCTTGTAAGTACTTACTAATTGAAGGGAAAGTGTTTACGGCTTCTTTCTGTCCTGTCGTAGGTGGTTCTATCGCGTCAGCATCTTCTGGCGGTTTTTGTTCGCTCTCCACCTTCTCTTCCGTTGGTGACTTAGCGAGGTGGAGCAAAAGGTGTGTAAGTGAGCCCCAAAGTGCTCCTACTAAATGAATACTCCAACCATAGATGCTATGTAGTGCATAGCCGTGGATGACGGTGTCTGCTACATATTTTATCAATCGGAGGATCATGAGTATCGCTATGACTCCGGCGCTTGCTGATCCGAATGTCACGAACGCTCCCCATAGTCGTTGGCCTGTGCTGGTCGCTATTTTGTCTAATGCTTCTTCGTCCATAAGGTTGTATAGCGAGATCTGTCCTTTTGGTATGTGTTGTCCGCTGACTCCACGTAATAGTGTGTTCAAAACAGCGGGTTTTTCCGCAGGTTCCATGATATGCGAACGTAGTTTATTTAGATCTTCGTTGGAGTAGATTCCGCTCGTTGCCAAATGTTGCGGGCTGATGTATTTCCATTGTGGTTTTGTTAATGGCTGAATCGTCGGCGGTGGTACGCATTCAACGGGTTTCGGTGTTATTCTGTACCATGATCCATGTAGTAGGTACATTGCTGGTAGTAGCTCGTTGCAATCCGCCATTGCTGCTTCTTGTGTGATGATATGGGTTTTTGGTGTTAGGAAGCAAGACTGATTGCGGTAAGTTATTGGTAGGCTTTTGTAGCAGTTTTCCGTAGAGCGTACTTTTATTTCCACCGGTGTACATTTAATCAAGTGTATTACTTCTCCCGCTATCACTGCCATATAACCTGGTTCTTTCATGAAGGAATATGCGGTTTCATCAGGAGACAAGTTTGCTAAGGATAAAGCGTTCTTCAAAATTTGTCTCTCGAGCGCACATTTCTGGCGGGTTATGTCTATATATAAATCAGTAAGTTGTGTTTTTAAATGGCGTTCGACGTATATGAATTTAGAATTTATATATGCGAAGATGTCTAAATTTTCTACAGGGGTTTTTGTCTTAGCTTTGAAGATTCTTCCAGGAGAGGTTTCCAATATGAAAAGTTTCGGATGTTCGGTACGGATGATCGTATATCCGCACAGTGTAAATTCTTCTGTTTTTGTAAGTGCGAAGGTGACATCCTTGGACGTAACTGTGTATAGGACTGGTCCTTTTACTGGTCCTTTAGTTGTGAGTTTTGTTGCGAGGCCTTCGTACAAAACGTCGTATTCATTGAATCCGCAACTATCCGAAGGTAGAGTTTCCCAAAAGTTTTCGGCTCCTCCTTCGTCTTGACAATTTTCGGCTGTGTAAGCGCAGATGGTACCCGATTGCAGATGTATCTGGTCTGCTTTGATGGAGGCGGCTGCATAGTAGTCTTTCAAGGTGACTTCTACCGAGGCCTGTACAACGACGTCGTCCCAGGTACCATAGGGGTCGCTATATTGCGAGCCCTTGCAGGCTCCGTCTGTACCGACGGATCCACTTATGGTCAGGCTGTGAAGGTGCGTGCTGTTTCTCTTAAGTCCCGTTATGAGACTGTTGGGGCCCAGAGATAGGCTTCCGGTGACTTGCGCTTGTTCGCATAGGCGTTGGGTGAGCGGATGAATGTATTCGCGTCGGCCATTGTGTACGATTGAAACGTGCGAGTACATTCCGCAGTGATAGATGGTCCTATCGATCCTCACTTTACATTGTATTACATTTATTGGGTGGTATTCAGACACTTGTAGTAATTGAATGTATAGTTCTTGGCTTGTTGGTTGGAGATTCGGCGTCTCGCATTCAGAGACGTCCAGCAACGAGAATGTAGTCACGTTGAGTGAGGAACCGGCACAGTCGTATCCGGTTAGGCTCTGCGTAGTTCCTACTATTGTAAGTAGTATAACGAATGATAATTTCTTCATTATGATTCGAGGTTTCTTCTTTAGCTTCGATGCTTTTGCTTCTTTATGGACAATTGACGCTCTGCTCGGACTGGAGTGGCTTATATTATAATGAAAATGGAGGGGAGACACCTTATCGACCGTCGTCCCGGACTCTGAGAACTACTGTGGCGCCATGCTGCGCCGTGGCAACCGTTAGTCGGTAAGGTAGAGTCCTAGACGTAGGCTTTAACTTATTTTCTAGCCTTATTTAATTTGAGTCTGTCCGTATGAACGACAGAGAGGCCTTTTGGCGTTTCTATTTTTACATTGCTATTATTAAGAATTTGTACAATTTTATATGGTCCCTCGTACTGGCTGTCTAACTTGCCTTTGATTTTACCCTTTAGGAGGTACACGGAGTCGCCCGTCGAGAAGCTCACCACCCTCTGTTTTTTATCGTAATAATTTTTAGATTTTATTTTCGCGCGTTCGAGGTTCTCTTTGGCGGCCTCCTGCGTGTTACGTCCCACTCTGCACGGGCCTTAAAAAAAAGAACTATGCTCTTTCCTTCAAGGAGCTCCTGCTTCAATGGGATATTTGCCCAATTCGGCCGTTACCTACTACGCGTAGTTCGTGGCACGGGACGGGCTTAACGATAGATTATGTCTTTGATAAGGATGATTCACTTACCTTTAATGCTTCTCTCCGTACAATTCTAAATAGCGAGCTGTTCGCGGGTCGCTCGGTGGCAGCTGTCCGGCAACGAAGGTACACTCCGGGCAGTTGATCGGTACGAGCCGATATTCAGTAACTCTGCAAGATGGAGACCTCAGGTCCTGCTGAGTATCGGGCCTGGGATGGCAGAGTGTGGTGTCCTCGATGATCCTAGGTCTGCAGGCCGACGGGTCGATGCCCAAGTTAGTGTTACGTCACCCGACGTATGGACATATAAAATACATAAAGAATTCCTCGTGCCCGCTATATAGGGAGTCTTTTATTATTAGCACATGTAAGTCCTCGTGCCCGCTATATAGGGAGTCTTTTATTATAGTACAAATAATACGTAATTTAATAAAAACTCAATATAACTAACCATTTACTAACAATATTATATTTCACACGTTCGTGCCCGACATGAAGGGAGTCATCTTTACAATACTAACCACTATTATAATACACACCTATAACATAAGTTTCAAAGGAGATGCCTTACGCTTAGATATTGTAAACAATACATATACATATATTTGTAATTCTACAATGATGCGTCATACGCGGAAACACACAAAGCGTCGCGCCAGACAAACAACAATGCGTCTTACGTAACAGAAGCTCGTATACAAGTCATGATGTCACGCCGCAAAGGGAAGGCCGTAAAAGACCGAGTACACATGGCCGCAAATGGAGAGTACGTGCTAAACAGTCGCCGAACGGTTACCACATACGCCCTAGGGAAAACAACGCGGTCGCCGGGCACACACACACACGCCGTACTACTCCACAAGGGTCACAACGTGCGCCTTAGGGAGAGACACGGACCACCACACAATGCCATAGACTCGCACACGGACCTGGACCCACACACAAGCGGTAATCCGATGGGTACGAGCCGACAACACCGAGACGCATCCTCACTACTACCAGTAAGCGCCTCGCACCAAAGCACACAAAGCCGTTGCACGCATCACTATAGACCATCCAGGAAGGACGAAAGAAAGAAAGACGGCAGCCAGTCACCATCTTCCAAGAACCGAGCCGCCGCCAAAGCCACAAACCGCCGCCAAAGCCACAAACCGCCGCCAAAGCCACAAGCCGCCGCCGCTGGGACTTGTATATAAGGAGCTGCAGAGCAGCACACGTGGGATTCCGACATCAGATTTTCTACAGTTCACTTCGACGGACGCTAGTTCCGACCAATAATCGCGAGAGAGTCTTTTTACACTGTATCAATTCTAGTATAATTTTAAATTTAGAATAAATAATTATTAGTAGTAGACGTCTGAGTTTCATTAGTCGGGACCCCGGTCACTACTCGTTCGCGACTCGTATTAGCCACGTGTTCCTGAACCGACGTGTGGTCGACAAGCTCTTCATATCTCTCTCCGCATTTTCCAACCTTTTATCATAGAACTATCGGGGCGTACGAATCGCCCGGGTTCAATCTTTCCAAGTCATAGAACTATCGGGGCGTACGAATCGCCCGGGTTCATATTCCTAAATCATAGAACCATCGGGGCGTACGAATCGCCCGGGTTCATCCTTCATAGAACTATCGGAGCGTACGAATCGCTCGGGTTCAATCATCCTAGAAGGTCCCGTTGTATCCTAGAGAATACGTATGCCGAAAACACGTCGGGGCGGACACAAGCATCGTCTCCGGCGACTACTCGCGAACTATTATAACGGTACAAACCATCTGGCTAACTTGGGCATCGACCCGTCGGCCCGCAGACTTAGGATCATCGAGGACACCACACTCTGCCATCCCAGGCCCGATACTCAGCAGGACCTGAGGTCTTCATCTTGCAGAGTTATTGAATATCGGCTCGTACCGATCGACTGCCCGGAGTGTACCTTCGTTGCCGGACAGCTACCACCAAGCGACCCTCGAACAGCTCGCTATCTAGAATTATATGGAAAGAAGCATTAAGGGTAAGTAAATCATCCTCATCAAAGAAAGACATAATTTATCGTTAAGCCCGTCCCGAGCCACGAACTACACGTAGTAGGTAACGGCCGAATTGGGCAAATATCCCATTGAAGCAGGAGCTCCTTGAAGGAAAGAACATAGTTCTTTTTTTTTAGGCCCGTGCCGAGTGGGACGTAACAACAAAATTGGTGCATCGGCCGGGAAACTAACGATACATTATGTCAATTGAGAGGAGCGATCGCATTGAAACGCGCAGCATGACCACGCGTCAAACAGACGAAATAAGCCCCGACGAAAGGCGGCGTATAGCCAATACAATGGCTCAGTTAGATTCGCGGGAACGCGACCTTTTCGAACGCGAACAAAGACTACGCGAACGCGAAGAAACTCTCCGTACCACATCCGAGGAAGCAAAATTGGGAGAAACAGATACTCTCGCGTTCCTAATGAGAGAAATCGTCGCGCTACGAACGGAAAACCAGCTTCACTTGCCTAATCATCAGGTTAGCGAAGCTCTAGCATCTATTCCACGGTACGACGGAAAAAATATGCCTTTATCTTCTTACATTAGAGCATGCAAACGCGCACGTCAAATGATCCCCACCTATCCGGAGGAACTGTTTACTCTAGCCGCGATAAGGAAACTACAGGATTCCGCTTATGTCGCGATCGAGAGACACCATCCTAGAACAATGCTTGAATTAGGCAGCAGACTCAGGCAAACTTTGGGGACATACTACTCGTTAGATTTTTATAGGACTGAACTAAGAAACGTGCTTATGTCCGAAAACGAACCGATAATAGATTACATCGGTCGCGTACAAGACTTACACGAAAGTCTCCTTGACGAAGAAAGATTCTGGGGAGGGCTTACAGAAAGTAAAAAACAGGAAATAGACGAATTAGCTCTAAAAAGTTTTTGTTCGGGTCTACCATTAGATTATCACCCGTACCTAAACGACTTACGGTGCGGAGACCTAAGCGACGCATACGATAAGGCGATTCAGCTACATTCGTCTATACAACATGAATGGGACAGACGAGGTCTGGCGAGGCCGCGGCCACAATACAAGACTAAGGCCTATCAAGAAAGACCAATGGATTATTATTATTATGAATCAAAAAGAAATAGTAAACCCAGTACCCGGCCTACTAGACCTCCTCCGGACCCAGATGCATGTTCTTATTGCAAGAGGATCGGTCACACTCAAGCACAATGTTATAGGAAATCGCGTGACCTGCAACGCCGGTCACAGACACAAGTTCAAGAACCTTACACTCCACCTCCCGAGAACTCCCGTCAATCCTCTCCATCCTCTCACTACTCCCCTCCCTCGTCACGAGACCAAAGGTATATAAAGAAATGCTCGTACTGTAAGCACATCGGACATACGATAGAGGAATGCCGAAAGAAAAAGTGGAGGGAAACCCAGTCGGGAAACGAATTGACGTCTCTGGGGAAGGGCGCACCCGCAGAGACCGCGTCAGCGCGCCCAGTACGAACAATAAAGGAAGAGAAGCCACTCGCGTCTACTTCTTCCAATTAAAGGAAGAATGCACCTCTCCGTCTATCGTCCTTTCTTCCGACGATTTAGCCAAGGAAACAGAATTTTTAATCGACACGGGTTCGGAACTAAACATATTAAAAATAACAATGGCAAATGGAGACATACTATGTGACGAAAACGACAAGGTCAGACTGATCGGTATCACCGACAAAACTGTTACCACATACGGTTCGGTGACCGTACACATTCACGGATACCCGGTTAAATTCCAACTGGTACCAAATTCCTTTCCTATCCCCTACGACGGTATTTTGGGCTCCGACTTCTTTCATAAAACAGCCAAAATCGATTATGAGAGAGAATCTATAAAGTGGCACGGAATAGTTATGCCCTTTGTTCAAACAAAGGAGATAACTATTCCGGGGCGAACGAGCAATGTCTGTAAAATAAAAATAAAGAATAACGAATTCGAGCAGGAAACCGAGACCCAACATACCGTCCTCCCTACTCACATTACCCATTCCAAATCCTGCAAATACACAAAAAAGACAGACGAACGTTACGTACTAGCCCTACAGAACATTAACTTGGACGAACTGAATGATGAAGAGAAATCCGTAGCAAAAGATATGATCAGAGAATCCATAGATTTATTTCACCTGCCGGGCGACAGACTGACGTACTCCGACACCGTAACACACAAAATAGAGACAGTGGACTCTATTCCAGTAAATATCCGACAGTACCGCTTCCCGCCCATCCATAAGGAGGAGATAAACAAACAGATAGGAGAACTTCTAGAAAACAATGTAATCAAATCATCTACGTCTCCGTATAATTCTCCACTATGGATAGTTCCGAAGAAACCGGACGCAAAAGGGAATAAAAGATGGAGATTAGTCATCGACTACCGGATATTAAACGAAAAAACTATTAAAGACAGTTATCCACTGCCGAACATAACAGAAATATTAGATCAATTAGGAAGCGCGAAATATTTTAGTACGTTCGATCTCGCATCAGGTTTCCATCAGATCGGCATGGACAAAGAAGACGCGCCGAAAACGGCTTTCTCCACGCCATTCGGGCATTACGAATTTAAACGTATGCCCTTTGGTCTCAAAAACGCTCCTTCCACCTTCCAACGCTTGATGAACAATGTCCTGACCGGATTGCAAGGTAATGGATTATTCGTTTACCTAGATGACATAGTCATATACTCCAGCTCGCTACAAGAGCACCTTTTGAAATACCGAAATTTATGTGCGCGTCTCCGTGACGCCAATCTAAAATTACAACCCGAGAAATGCAATCTTCTCAGGAAGGAGGTTGTATATCTCGGGCATATCATTAGCGCGGATGGAGTGAAACCAGACCCAGGAAAAATAGAAGCAGTCAAGAACTTCCCGACGCCAAAGAATGCAAAGAACATAAAACAATTCCTGGGACTGGCAGGTTATTATCGACGCTTCATACCAAACTTCTCAGGTACAAGTAAACCGCTGACAAACCTCTTAAAGAAAGACGTACCATTTAAATGGGAAGACGCTCAAAACAAGGCATTCAAAACTTTAACAAGCCTTTTGTGTGAGCAACCGCTTTTGCAATTCCCTGATTTTACAAAGCCTTTCCTAGTAACTACCGACGCATCAAATTTCGCAATCGGGGGAATTCTCAGTCAGGGAGAAATCGGTAAAGATCTGCCCATAGCCTACACGTCAAGGATCTTAAATCAAGCGGAACAAAATTATTCAACAATAGAAAAAGAGCTGCTTGCCATTATATACGCTGTTAATTACTTCCGACCTTATCTATACGGTCGTAAATTCAGTTTAATCACTGACCACCGTCCGCTAGTGTGGTTAAATTCTGTGAAAGACCCGACGTCTCGGCTTATTAGATGGCGACTCAAACTCGCTGAGTATGAA
The DNA here is from genome assembly GCA_911387935.1 of Dolichovespula saxonica. Classification (NCBI taxonomy): domain Eukaryota; kingdom Metazoa; phylum Arthropoda; class Insecta; order Hymenoptera; family Vespidae; genus Dolichovespula; species Dolichovespula saxonica. The sequence continues at coordinate 202,511 of CAJVQX010000004.1, read as the reverse complement.
TACGATATTGTCTACAAAGCCGGAAAACGAAACGTCAATGCCGACGCGCTATCGCGTAACCCTATAGAGTTGAGTAAACAGATCCTCCCGATAGCAGGGACCAGCTCGAGTGACGACGAAATATTCTCGTCGCTCACTAAGAGACGTCGCATGCAAGAAATATCAAAACCCGAGACCGCACGTGAAACGGAAATACCTAACATAAACATAAACATAAACGATACAGACGAAACGAACGACGACGAACTGGATCTATCACGCTACGAAAGTAATATTATAGAAATAAAAGACAGAATAACAATGCACAAAGGACACATAGCATTTTTTGTGACAAAGACCGGAACTCCTATTGACAAAGGAGCTAAAGAACTTGCCGACAATAAAAGACTACCAAACATTACCGACGTAACGCTTGGTAGAGTAAAGATTACAAAACGGGACAATAGATACCTCATCGCGTTACCCGTCCAGGAGAGAACATCCGTCTCTATTCAACTAGAAATTCTAGATGAAGTATTACATTCTCTTTTGGACGCGGCAATTGAATTGAATTTAGAGACAATAGCTATTTCAAGGGACAGTATAGCAGACGTACCATGGATAAACATTAAACGCAAGATAAGTTCGATCTTCGCGGGTCACAAAACAAAAATTATTATATTAAAACATGAAATCATAATACCCAGGGAGATCGAACGCGTCCAAATTATCCATGACAATCATGCTACTCCAATGGGAGGTCACAAAGGAGTCACTAAGACATATTGGCGTATAAAACAACGATACTACTGGCCTAACCTTAAAACAGATATACAAAACTTCGTCCAAAACTGCCGCAGCTGTCAAACCAAGAAACTTGTTCGACAAAAAACCAGACAACCGATGACCCTTACCGACACACCAGGAAGGGCCTTCGACAAAATTTCGATGGATATAGTAGGACCGATGCCTACTAGTAAACTAGGCAATAATTACATTTTAACAATACAAGACCTCCTTACCAAATATTCTATAGCGGTACCACTACAACAAGCTTCTTCGGTCGAAATAGCTGACGCATTTATAAAAAATTTAATATGTAAATTCGGCAGCCCGAAAGGGATACTAACTGATCAAGGTACTGCTTTCTTATCAGAATTGATGAAAGCAGTGGCCAAGAAATTTAGAATAGAAACATACCAAACCACCGCTTATCGACCGCAATCCAACGGATCAATAGAACGCTCACACCACGTGTTAGCAGAATTTTTGAAACACTTCATAAAGGATAATTCTGAATGGGACGATTGGGTCGATATAGCGATGTTTTCCTATAATACAAGTATACATGAAGGTACACAATACACTCCACACGAATTAATCTTTGGCCAGTTAGCGAAAACTCCGAACGAAAGCACACTTAACGACTTAAAGGACGAAACTTACGCATCGTACTTGGCTGAATTGACGGAACAGTTACAGAAATCGCAGGAGGCCGCCAAAGAGAACCTTGAACGCGCGAAAATAAAATCTAAAAATTATTACGATAAAAAACAGAGGGTGGTGAACTTCTCAATGGGCGACTCCGTATACCTCCTAAAGGGAAAAATCAAAGGCAAGTTAGACAGCCAGTACGAAGGACCGTATAAGATCATACAAATTTTAAATAATAACAATGTAAAGATAGAAACGCCAAAAGGCCTCTCTGTCGTTCATACGGACAGATTAAAATTAAATAAAGTTAGAAAATAAGTCAAAACCTTCGTCCAGGACTCTATAAAACCGACTAACGGTTGACACGGCACAGCATGAAGCCACAGTAGATCTAAGAGTCTAGGACGACGGTCGTTAAGGTGTCTCCTCTTTATTTTATTTTTATTATTATAACATAAGTCACCGCAGTCCGAGCAAAGCGTCATATTTTCTGTAAAGAAAACAAGCATCAAAACCAAAGAAGAATCTTCAACCAACAAGCCAAGAACTATACGTGTCTGAATACCATCCAATAAATGCCATCCAGTGTAAAGAAAGGACCGATAGGACCATCTATCACTGCGAAGTGTACTCGCACGTCTCAATAGTGCACAATGGCCAACACGAATACATTCATCCGCTCACCCAACGCCTATGCGAACAAGGAATAGTCTCCAGAAGCCTATCTTTGGGTCCCAACAGCCTCATAATGAGACGAAAAAGGAACAGCACGCACCTACACAGCTTGACCATAAGTGGGTTCGTCAGTACAGGCGGAGCCTGCAAGGGCTCACAACATAGCAACCTATACGGTACCTGGAACGACGTAGTAACACAGGCCAACGACTTTTGGGGAGCGTTTGTGACATTCGGATCAGCAAGCGCCGGAGTCATAAAAACGATACTCATGATCCTCCGATCAATAAAACATGTAACAGACACCATCATCCACGGCTATGCATAACACTTACGGTTGAAGTATTCATCTAATGGGAGCCATTGGGGTTCGCCTACGCATCCTTTGCTTCACCTTGCCAAGTAAACAAAGGAAGAAAAAGCGGAGAACGACCAAAACCCGCCAGGAGATGCTGAAACAATAGAGCTACCTACGACAAAACCAAAGGACGCCACCACCACCCTACCCTTCGAATAGCAGATACTTGCAAGAGGAGCCGACATTCAAAATGCACGTATAACTACGTACATTTTTTTATAAGGAGGGAGGTGTTACGTCACCCGACGTATGGACATATAAAATACATAAAGAATTCCTCGTGCCCGCTATATAGGGAGTCTTTTATTATTAGCACATGTAAGTCCTCGTGCCCGCTATATAGGGAGTCTTTTATTATAGTACAAATAATACGTAATTTAATAAAAACTCAATATAACTAACCATTTACTAACAATATTATATTTCACACGTTCGTGCCCGACATGAAGGGAGTCATCTTTACAATACTAACCACTATTATAATACACACCTATAACATAAGTTTCAAAGGAGATGCCTTACGCTTAGATATTGTAAACAATACATATACATATATTTGTAATTCTACAATGATGCGTCATACGCGGAAACACACAAAGCGTCGCGCCAGACAAACAACAATGCGTCTTACGTAACAGAAGCTCGTATACAAGTCATGATGTCACGCCGCAAAGGGAAGGCCGTAAAAGACCGAGTACACATGGCCGCAAATGGAGAGTACGTGCTAAACAGTCGCCGAACGGTTACCACATACGCCCTAGGGAAAACAACGCGGTCGCCGGGCACACACACACACGCCGTACTACTCCACAAGGGTCACAACGTGCGCCTTAGGGAGAGACACGGACCACCACACAATGCCATAGACTCGCACACGGACCTGGACCCACACACAAGCGGTAATCCGATGGCTACGAGCCGACAACACCGAGACGCATCCTCACTACTACCAGTAAGCGCCTCGCACCAAAGCACACAAAGCCGTTGCACGCATCACTATAGACCATCCAGGAAGGACGAAAGAAAGAAAGACGGCAGCCAGTCACCATCTTCCAAGAACCGAGCCGCCGCCAAAGCCACAAACCGCCGCCAAAGCCACAAACCGCCGCCAAAGCCACAAGCCGCCGCCGCTGGGACTTGTATATAAGGAGCTGCAGAGCAGCACACGTGGGATTCCGACATCAGATTTTCTACAGTTCACTTCGACGGACGCTAGTTCCGACCAATAATCGCGAGAGAGTCTTTTTACACTGTATCAATTCTAGTATAATTTTAAATTTAGAATAAATAATTATTAGTAGTAGACGTCTGAGTTTCATTAGTCGGGACCCCGGTCACTACTCGTTCGCGACTCGTATTAGCCACGTGTTCCTGAACCGACGTGTGGTCGACAAGCTCTTCATATCTCTCTCCGCATTTTCCAACCTTTTATCATAGAACTATCGGGGCGTACGAATCGCCCGGGTTCAATCTTTCCAAGTCATAGAACTATCGGGGCGTACGAATCGCCCGGGTTCATATTCCTAAATCATAGAACCATCGGGGCGTACGAATCGCCCGGGTTCATCCTTCATAGAACTATCGGAGCGTACGAATCGCTCGGGTTCAATCATCCTAGAAGGTCCCGTTGTATCCTAGAGAATACGTATGCCGAAAACACGTCGGGGCGGACACAAGCATCGTCTCCGGCGACTACTCGCGAACTATTATAACGGTACAAACCATCTGGCTAACTTGGGCATCGACCCGTCGGCCCGCAGACTTAGGATCATCGAGGACACCACACTCTGCCATCCCAGGCCCGATACTCAGCAGGACCTGAGGTCTTCATCTTGCAGAGTTATTGAATATCGGCTCGTACCGATCGACTGCCCGGAGTGTACCTTCGTTGCCGGACAGCTACCACCAAGCGACCCTCGAACAGCTCGCTATCTAGAATTATATGGAAAGAAGCATTAAGGGTAAGTAAATCATCCTCATCAAAGAAAGACATAATTTATCGTTAAGCCCGTCCCGAGCCACGAACTACACGTAGTAGGTAACGGCCGAATTGGGCAAATATCCCATTGAAGCAGGAGCTCCTTGAAGGAAAGAACATAGTTCTTTTTTTTTAGGCCCGTGCCGAGTGGGACGTAACATTAGCCAGATGGTTTGTACCGCTATAATAGTTCGCGAGTAGACGCCGGAGACTATGTTTGCGTCCGCCCCGACGTGTTTTCGGCATACGTATTCTATAGGATGCAACGGGACCTTTTAGGATGATTGAACCCGAGCGATTCGTACGCTCCGATAGTTCTATGAAGAATGAACCCGGGCGATTCGTACGCCCCGATAGTTCTAGGATAAAAGGTTGGAAAATGCGGAGAGAGATGAAGAGCTTGTCGACCACACGTCGGTTCAGGAACACGTAGATAATACGAGTCGCGAATGAGTAGTGACCGGGGTCCCGACTAATGAAACACAGACTTCTACTAATTCTAATTTATTCTAAGTTTAAATTATAATATGAATAGAATTGATACAGCGTAAAAAGACTCTCCCGCGATTATTGTTCGAAACGTCCGTCGAAGTGATTCGTAGAAAATCTGTAGTCGAAAAAATCCGTCGTGTGCTGCTCTGCAGCTCCTTATATACTGAATCTTAGCGGCGGCGGCTCGTGGCGAAGCGGCGGCGGCTCTTAGCGAAGCGGCGGCGGCTTGGCTCTAAGAGGATGGTGATTGGCTGCCGTCTTCCCTTCTCTCGTCCTTGTTGGCGGTGGTGGGGTAGCGTGCGATGGTCCTGCGCGCGTTGAGCTGAAGCACGTACTAGCGGTGGTAGGGATGAGCGTCTTGGCGTTACTTTGCTTGGCGTCAGCTGAATTCCGCGTGTGTGTGTTGGCCTAGGCCCGTGTGTGCGTTAGCTGTGCCATGTATCTTGTAACTTCGGAATTCTGAGTCCGTTCTGTAGACGCGCGTGATGACCACTTGTGGAGAGGTGCCGTAAGTGCCTGGCGGCCGCGTGCTTTCCCTAAGGCGCACGTGGTGGCCATGTGTGGGCGGAGGACAGGCCTGTCGACGTCGCCGGCTTTGTGCTCTTCTCCTCCGGTCCCAAGGTTTCAGGTAGAAGGTGCCCCTAGTGGCCGCGTAGTTTCCCTAAGGACCACGTGGTGACCATGTGTGGGCAGAGTACAGGCTACTTGATGGTGACGGCTTTCACTCTCTCCTCTGGTTCGAAAGGTTTCGTGTAGGAAGTATCCGAATGACCGCGTAGTTTCCCTAAGGACCACGTGAAGGCCATGTATGGATGAAGGACCGGCTAGTCGGCGTTTACTTTCAGTCTCTTGTTAGGACTTCGCGTATATTATAAATGTGTGTGTTAAATACGTATCAATTATTATGTATCTATTATTTATAGCTAATTATTATATATGCATGTTCTAATCGTAAGGTGTTCCCCAGTGTAAATATAATATTTGTTAGTGTTGTAAAAGTTACTCCCTTCATGTCGGGCACGAATGTGTATATTATAATATTGTTAATAAATGATATCAACTATACTATGAGTAATACATGATTTAATAAGCTGACTCCCTATATAGCGGGCACGAGGAAATTACACGTGATAATAAAAGACTCCCTATATAGCGGGCACGAGGAATATCTCTTTATATATTTTATAAGTCCGTACGTCGGGTGACGTAACACTTCCCCCCTTATAATAAAATGTACGTAGTTATACGTGCATTTTGAAGGCTGATTCTTCTTGTAAGTACTTACTAATTGAAGGGAAAGTGTTTACGGCTTCTTTCTGTCCTGTCGTAGGTGGTTCTATCGCGTCAGCATCTTCTGGCGGTTTTTGTTCGCTCTCCACCTTCTCTTCCGTTGGTGACTTAGCGAGGTGGAGCAAAAGGTGTGTAAGTGAGCCCCAAAGTGCTCCTACTAAATGAATACTCCAACCATAGATGCTATGTAGTGCATAGCCGTGGATGACGGTGTCTGCTACATATTTTATCAATCGGAGGATCATGAGTATCGCTATGACTCCGGCGCTTGCTGATCCGAATGTCACGAACGCTCCCCATAGTCGTTGGCCTGTGCTGGTCGCTATTTTGTCTAATGCTTCTTCGTCCATAAGGTTGTATAGCGAGATCTGTCCTTTTGGTATGTGTTGTCCGCTAACTCCACGTAGTAGTGTGTTCAAAACAGCGGGTTTTTCCGCAGGTTCCATGATATGCGAACGTAGTTTATTTAGGTCTTCGTTGGAGTAGATTCCGCTCGTTGCCAAATGTTGCGGGCTGATGTATTTCCATTGTGGTTTTGTTAATGGCTGAATCGTCGGCGGTGGTACGCTTTCAACGAGTTTCGGTGTTATTCTGTACCATGATCCATGTAGTAGGTACATTGCTGGTAGTAGCTCGTTGCAATCCGCCATTGCTGCTTCTTGTGTGATGATATGGGTTTTTGGTGTTAGGAAGCAAGACTGATTGCGGTAAGTTATTGGTAGGCTTTTGTAGCAGTTTTCCGTAGAGCGTACTTTTATTTCCACCGGTGTACATCTAATCAAGTGTATTACTTCTCCCGCTATCACTGCCATATAACCTGGTTCTTTCATGAAGGAATATGCGGTTTCGTCAGGAGACAAGTTTGCTAAGGATAAAGCGTTCTTCAAAATTTGTCTCTCGAGCGCACATTTCTGGCGGGTTATGTCTATATATAAATCAGTAAGTTGTGTTTTTAAATGGCGTTCGACGTATATGAATTTAGAATTTATATATGCGAAGATGTCTAAATTTTCTACAGGGGTTTTTGTCTTAGCTTTGAAGATTCTTCCAGGAGAGGTTTCCAATATGAAAAGTTTCGGATGTTCGGTACGGATGATCGTATATCCGCACAGTGTAAATTCTTCTGTTTTTGTAAGTGCGAAGGTGACGTCCTTGGACGTGACTGTGTATAGGACTGGTCCTGTTACTGGTCTTTTAGTTGTGAGTTTTGTTGCGAGGCCTTCGTACAAAACGTCGTATTCATTGAATCCGCAACTATCCGAAGGTAGAGTTTCCCAAAAGTTTTCGGCTCCTCCTTCGTCTTGACAATTTTCGGCTGTGTAAGCGCAGATGGTACCCGATTGCAGATGTATCTGGTCTGCTTTGATGGTGGCGGCTGCATAGTAGTCCTTCAAGGTGACTTCTACCGAGGCCTGTACAACGACGTCGTCCCAGGTACCATAGGGGTCGCTATATTGCGAGCCCTTGCAGGCTCCGTCTGTACCGACGGATCCACTTATGGTCAGGCTGTGAAGGTGCGTGCTGTTTCTCTTAAGTCCCGTTATGAGGCTGTTAGGGCCCAGAGATAGGCTTCCGGTGACTTGCGCTTGTTCGCATAGGCGTTGGGTGAGCGGATGAATGTATTCGCGTCGGCCATTGTGTACGATTGAAACGTGCGAGTACATTCCGCAGTGATAGATGGTCCTATCGATCCTCACTTTACATTGTATTACATTTATTGGGTGGTATTCAGACACTTGTAGTAATTGAATGTATAGTTCTTGGCTTGTTGGTTGGAGATTCGGCGTCTCGCATTCAGAGACGTCCAGCAACGAGAATGTAGTCACGTTGAGTGAGGAACCGGCACAGTCGTATCCGGTTAGGCTCTGCGTAGTTCCTACTATTGTAAGTAGTATAACGAATGATAATTTCTTCATTATGATTCGAGGTTTCTTCTTTAGCTTCGATGCTTTTGCTTCTTTATGGACAATTGACGCTCTGCTCGGACTGGAGTGGCTTATATTATAATGAAAATGGAGGGGAGACACCTTATCGACCGTCGTCCCGGACTCTGAGAACTACTGTGGCGCCATGCTGCGCCGTGGCAACCGTTAGTCGGTAAGGTAGAGTCCTAGACGTAGGCTTTAACTTATTTTCTAGCCTTATTTAATTTGAGTCTGTCCGTATGAACGACAGAGAGGCCTTTTGGCGTTTCTATTTTTACATTGCTATTATTAAGAATTTGTACAATTTTATATGGTCCCTCGTACTGGCTGTCTAACTTGCCTTTGATTTTTCCTTTTAGGAGGTACACGGAGTCGCCCGTCGAGAAGCTCACCACCCTCTGTTTTTTATCGTAATAATTTTTAGATTTTATTTTCGCGCGTTCGAGGTTCTCTTTGGCGGCCTCCTGCGATTTCTGTAATTGTTCCGTCAATTCAGCCAAGTACGATGCGTAAGTTTCGTCTTTTAAGTCGTTAAGTGTGCTATCGTTCGGAGTTTTCGCTAACTGGCCAAAGATTAATTCGTGCGGAGTGTATTGTGTACCTTCATGTATACTTGTATTATAAGAAAACATCGCTATATCGACCCAATCGTCCCATTCAGAATTATCCTTTATAAAGTGTTTCAAAAATTCTGCTAACACGTGGTGTGAGCGTTCTATTGATCCGTTGGATTGCGGTCGATAAGCGGTGGTTTGGTATGTTTCTATTCTAAATTTCTTGGCCACTGCTTTCATCAATTCTGATAAGAAAGCAGTACCTTGATCAGTTAGTATCCCTTTCGGGCTGCCGTATTTACATATTAAATTTTTTATAAATGCGTCAGCTACTTCGACCGAAGAAGCTTGTTGTAGTGGTACCGCTATAGAATATTTGGTAAGGAGATCTTGTATTGTTAGGATATAATTATTGCCTTGTTTACTGGTAGGCATCGGTCCTACTATATCCATCGAAACTTTGTCGAAGGCCCTTCCCGGCGTGTCGGTAAGGGTCATCGGTTGTCTGGTTTTTTGTCGAACGAGCTTCTTGGTCTGGCAGCTGCGGCAGTTTTGGATAAAGTTTTGTATATCGGGTTTAAGGTTAGGCCAGTAGTACCGTTGTTTTATACGCCAATATGTCTTAGTGACTCCTTTGTGACCTCCCACAGGAGTAGCGTGATTGTCATGGATAATTTGGACGCGTTCGATCTCCCTGGGTATTATGATTTCATGCTTTAGTATAATAATTTTAGTTTCGTGGCCCGCGAAGATCGAACTTATCTTGCGTTTAATGTTTATCCATGATACGTCTGCGATATTATCCCTTGAAATAGCTATTGTCTTTAAGTTTAATTCAATTGCCGCGTCCAAAAGAGAATGTAATACTTCGTCTAAAATTTCTAATTGAATAGAGACGGATGTTCTCTCCTGGACGGGTAACGCGATGAGGTATCTATTGTCCCGTTTTGTAATCTTTACTCTACCAAGCGTTACGTCGGTAATGTTTGGTAGTCTTTTATTGTCGGCAAGTTCTTTGGCTCCTTTGTCAATAGGGGTTCCGGTCTTTGTTACAAAAAATGCTATGTGTCCTTTGTGCATTGTTATCCTGTCTTTTATTTCTATAATATTACCTTCGTAACGTGATAGATCCAGTTCGTCGTCGTTCGTTTCGTCTGTATCGTTCGTCTGTTCGTTTATGTTTATGTTTATGTTAGGTGTTTCCGTTTCAAGTGCGGTCTCGGGTTTTGATATTTCTTGCGTGCGACGTCTCTTAGCGAGCGACGAGAATATTTCGTCGTCACTCGAGCTGGTTCCTGCTATCGGAAGGATCTGTTTACTCACCTCGATAGGGTTACGCGATAGCGCGTCGGCATTGACGTTTCGTTTACCGGCTTTATAAACAATATCGTATTCATACTCGGCGAGTTTGAGTCGCCATCTGATAAGCCGAGACGTCGGGTCTTTCACAGAATTTAACCACACTAACGGACGGTGGTCGGTGATTAAACTGAATTTCCGACCGTATAGATAAGGTCGGAAGTAATTAACGGCGTATATAATGGCAAGCAGCTCTTTCTCTATTGTCGAATAATTTTGTTCCGCTTGATTTAAGATTCTTGACGTGTAAGCTATGGGCAGATCTTTACCGACTTCTCCCTGACTGAGAATTCCCCCGATCGCGTAATTTGATGCGTCGGTAGTTACTAGGAAAGGTTTGGTAAAATCAGGGAATTGCAAGAGCGGTTGTTCACACAAAAGGCTTGTTAAAGTTTTGAATGCCTTGTTTTGAGCGTCCTCCCACTTAAACGGTACGTCTTTCTTTAAGAGATTCGTCAGCGGTTTACTTGTACCTGAGAAATTTGGTATGAAGCGTCGATAATAGCCTGCCAGTCCCAGGAATTGTTTTATGTTCTTTGCATTCTTTGGCGTCGGGAAGTTCTTGACCGCCTCTATTTTTCCTGGGTCTGGTTTCACTCCATCCGCGCTAATGATATGTCCGAGATATACAACCTCCTTCCTGAGAAGATTGCATTTCTCGGGCTGTAGTTTTAGATTGGCGTCACGGAGACGCGCACATAATTTCCGGTATTTCAAAAGATGCTCTCGTAGCGAGCTGGAGTATATGACTATGTCGTCTAGGTAAACGAATAATTCATTACCTTGCAATCCGGTCAGGACATTGTTCATCAAGCGTTGGAAGGTGGAAGGAGCGTTTTTGAGACCAAAGGGCATACGTTTAAATTCATATTGCCCGAATGGCGTGGAGAAAGCCGTTTTCGGCGCGTCTTCTTTATCCATGCCGATTTGATGGAAGCCCGATGCGAGATCGAACGTACTAAAATATTTCGCGCTTCCTAGTTGATCTAATATTTCCGTTATGTTCGGCAGTGGATAACTGTCTTTAATAGTTTTTTCGTTTAACATCCGGTAGTCGATGACTAATCTCCATCTTTTATTCCCTTTTGCGTCCGGTTTCTTCGGAACTATCCATAGTGGAGAATTATACGGGGACGTAGATGATTTGATCACGTTGTTTTCTAGAAGTTCTCCTATCTGTTTGTTTATCTCTTCCTTATGAATGGGCGGGAAGCGGTACTGTCGGACATTCACTGGAATAGAGTCCACTGTCTCTATCTTGTGTGTTACGGTGTCTGAGTACGTCAATCTGTCGCCCGGTAAATGAAATAAATCTATGGATTCTCTGATCATATCTTTTGCTACGGATTTCTCTTCGTCGTTCAGTTCGTCCAAATTAATATTCTGTAGGGCTAGTGCGTAACGTTCGTCTGTCTTGTTTATGTGTTTGCAGGATTTGGAAGGGGTAATGTGAGTAGGGAGGACGGTATGTTGGGTCTCGGTTTCCTGTTCGAGTTTCGGAGAATTGTTTATTAGACTGCTTATGTCATCGTCTTTCGATTCGAGTCGAGGCACTTGAGACGTGATTTCCTCTGAATGCGATAAGAGTTCGGTATTATTTATCTCGAACTCTTCTAGTGTTACAGACGGAGGTTTTATGTTGACGTCCGTATCGTTGGTGTTAATTATTTTGATATATGCTTCGCCGTGGTTATTTGACACCACTGCTTCTCCGGCATAAATTCCTTCTCCGAAATTCAAACGCGGCAAATATCCCGTTTCTAAATCGCTATTTTTTATCTTTATTTTACAGACATTGCTCGTTCGCCCCGGAATGGTTATCTCCTTTGATTGAACAAAGGGCATAACTATTCCGTGCCACTCTATAGACTCTCTTTCATAATCAATTTTGGCTGTTTTTTGAAAGAAGTCGGAACCCAAAATACCGTCGTAGGGGATAGGAAAGGAATTTGGTACTAATTGGAATTTAAGCGGATATCCGTGAATTCGTATGGTTACCGAACCGTACGTGGTAACGGTTTCGTCGGTGATACCGCTCAGTCTGACTTTGTCGTTTTCGTTGCATATTATATCCCCGTTTGCCATTTTTATTTTTAATATGTTGAGTTCCGAACCCGTATCAACTAGGAACTCCGTCTCTTTAGCTAGGTCGTCAGAGGAAAGGACGATAGATGGGGAGGTAGCTTCTTCCTTTAGTTGGAGGACGTAGACACGATTGGCTTCTCTTCTTTTGTTATCGTTCTCACCGGGCGCCCTGGCGCGGTCTCTGCGGATGCGCCTTTCCTCAGAGACGTTGGTTCGTTTCCCGACTGAGATTCTCTCCATCTTTTCTTTCGGCATTCTTCTATTGTATGACCGATATTTTTGCAATACGAGCATTCTTTCTTATGCTTTTGGTCTCGTGGTGAGGAAGGAGAGTAGTGAGAGGATGGAGAGGATTGACGGGAATTTCCGGGAGGTGGAGTATAAGGCCCATGAACTTGTGTCTGTGACCGGCGTTGCTGGTCACGCGATTTCTTGTAACATTGGGTTTGTGTATGACCAATTCTCTTACAATACGAACACGAATCTGGGTCTGGAGGAGTTCTAGTAGGTCGGATATTTGGTCTATTGTTTCTTTTAGATTCAAAGTAATAATAATCCATAGGTTTTTCTTGGTATGTTTTTGCCTTATATTGTGGTCGCGGCCTTACTAATCCTCTTCTATCCCATTCGTGTTGTATTGACGAGTGTAATTGGATTGCTTTGTCATATGCATCGCCTAAGTCTCGGCAACGTAACGCGTTTAAGTAGGGATGGTAATCCATCGGTAACCCAGAACAAAAGCTTTTTAATGCCAATTCATCTATTTCTCGTTTCTTGCTATCCGTGATTTCTCCCCAAAACCTTTCTTCATCGAGAAGACCCTCGTATAAATCCTGTACACGGCCAATGTAATCGATAATCTGTTCGTTCTCCGACATGAGTACGTTTCTTAATTCTGTCCGGTAATAATCTAAAGAATGGTATGTGCCCAATGTCTGTCGGAGTCGACTATACAACTCGAACATCGTTTTCGGATTATGTCTATCTATCGCAATGTGTGCCGAATCTTGGAGCTTCCGTATCGCGGCTTGAGTAAACAAATCTTCCGGGTACGCGGGAATCATTTGTCGCGCGCGTTTACAAGCTCTAATAAATGAGGATAGAGGCATATTTTTCCCATCGTATCGTGGTATAGACGCGAAAGCCTCATTAATTTGATGATTAGGAAGGTGATGTTGGCTCTCCGTCCTGAGCGCCAAAATCTCCCTCATCAAGAACGTGAGAGGGTCTGCCTCTTCTGATTTTGCAGCGTTAAGACGCTGCGCGTGATCGCGAAGTTCTTGTTCGCGTTCTCGAATGACGCGTTCGCGTTCAAGGAGGGCCCGTTCGGCCGCGTCTAATTTAGTCATTCGTAGTCGTACTTCATCGATCATAACTTCATCAGGTTGACGCGCAGCCATGCTGCGTGTTTCAATACGTTCGCTCCTTTCAGTAGACATAATGTATCGTTTCTATCCCACCGCTGTCACCAATTTTATGTTACGTCCCACTCTGCACGGGCCTTAAAAAAAAGAACTATGCTCTTTCCTTCAAGGAGCTCCTGCTTCAATGGGATATTTGCCCAATTCGGCCGTTACCTACTACGCGTAGTTCGTGGCACGGGACGGGCTTAACGATAGATTATGTCTTTGATAAGGATGATTCACTTACCTTTAATGCTTCTCTCCGTACAATTCTAAATAGCGAGCTGTTCGCGGGTCGCTCGGTGGCAGCTGTCCGGCAACGAAGGTACACTCCGGGCAGTTGATCGGTACGAGCCGATATTCAGTAACTCTGCAAGATGGAGACCTCAGGTCCTGCTGAGTATCGGGCCTGGGATGGCAGAGTGTGGTGTCCTCGATGATCCTAGGTCTGCAGGCCGACGGGTCGATGCCCAAGTTAGCCAGATGGTTTGTACCGCTATAATAGTTCGCGAGTAGACGCCGGAGACTATGTTTGCGTCCGCCCCGACGTGTTTTCGGCATACGTATTCTATAGGATGCAACGGGACCTTTTAGGATGATTGAACCCGAGCGATTCGTACGCTCCGATAGTTCTATGAAGAATGAACCCGGGCGATTCGTACGCCCCGATAGTTCTAGGATAAAAGGTTGGAAAATGCGGAGAGAGATGAAGAGCTTGTCGACCACACGTCGGTTCAGGAACACGTAGATAATACGAGTCGCGAATGAGTAGTGACCGGGGTCCCGACTAATGAAACACAGACTTCTACTAATTCTAATTTATTCTAAGTTTAAATTATAATATGAATAGAATTGATACAGCGTAAAAAGACTCTCCCGCGATTATTGTTCGAAACGTCCGTCGAAGTGATTCGTAGAAAATCTGTAGTCGAAAAAATCCGTCGTGTGCTGCTCTGCAGCTCCTTATATACTGAATCTTAGCGGCGGCGGCTCGTGGCGAAGCGGCGGCGGCTCTTAGCGAAGCGGCGGCGGCTTGGCTCTAAGAGGATGGTGATTGGCTGCCGTCTTCCCTTCTCTCGTCCTTGTTGGCGGTGGTGGGGTAGCGTGCGATGGTCCTGCGCGCGTTGAGCTGAAGCACGTACTAGCGGTGGTAGGGATGAGCGTCTTGGCGTTACTTTGCTTGGCGTCAGCTGAATTCCGCGTGTGTGTGTTGGCCTAGGCCCGTGTGTGCGTTAGCTGTGCCATGTATCTTGTAACTTCGGAATTCTGAGTCCGTTCTGTAGACGCGCGTGATGACCACTTGTGGAGAGGTGCCGTAAGTGCCTGGCGGCCGCGTGCTTTCCCTAAGGCGCACGTGGTGGCCATGTGTGGGCGGAGGACAGGCCTGTCGACGTCGCCGGCTTTGTGCTCTTCTCCTCCGGTCCCAAGGTTTCAGGTAGAAGGTGCCCCTAGTGGCCGCGTAGTTTCCCTAAGGACCACGTGGTGACCATGTGTGGGCAGAGTACAGGCTACTTGATGGTGACGGCTTTCACTCTCTCCTCTGGTTCGAAAGGTTTCGTGTAGGAAGTATCCGAATGACCGCGTAGTTTCCCTAAGGACCACGTGAAGGCCATGTATGGATGAAGGACCGGCTAGTCGGCGTTTACTTTCAGTCTCTTGTTAGGACTTCGCGTATATTATAAATGTGTGTGTTAAATACGTATCGATTATTATGTATCTATTATTTATAGCTAATTATTATATATGCATGTTCTAATCGTAAGGTGTTCCCCAGTGTAAATATAATATTTGTTAGTGTTGTAAAAGTTACTCCCTTCATGTCGGGCACGAATGTGTAAATTATAATATTGTTAATAAATGATATCAACTATACTATGAGTAATACATGATTTAATAAGCTGACTCCCTATATAGCGGGCACGAGGAAATTACACGTGATAATAAAAGACTCCCTATATAGCGGGCACGAGGAATATCTCTTTATATATTTTATAAGTCCGTACGTCGGGTGACGTAACACTTCCCCCCTTATAATAAAATGTACGTAGTTATACGTGCATTTTGAAGGCTGATTCTTCTTGTAAGTACTTACTAATTGAAGGGAAAGTGTTTACGGCTTCTTTCTGTCCTGTCGTAGGTGGTTCTATCGCGTCAGCATCTTCTGGCGGTTTTTGTTCGCTCTCCACCTTCTCTTCCGTTGGTGACTTAGCGAGGTGGAGCAAAAGGTGTGTAAGTGAGCCCCAAAGTGCTCCTACTAAATGAATACTCCAACCATAGATGCTATGTAGTGCATAGCCGTGGATGACGGTGTCTGCTACATATTTTATCAATCGGAGGATCATGAGTATCGCTATGACTCCGGCGCTTGCTGATCCGAATGTCACGAACGCTCCCCATAGTCGTTGGCCTGTGCTGGTCGCTATTTTATCTAATGCTTCTTCGTCCATAAGGTTGTATAGCGAGATCTGTCCTTTTGGTATGTGTTGTCCGCTAACTCCACGTAGTAGTGTGTTCAAAACAGCGGGTTTTTCCGCAGGTTCCATGATATGCGAACGTAGTTTATTTAGGTCTTCGTTGGAGTAGATTCCGCTCGTTGCCAAATGTTGCGGGCTGATGTATTTCCATTGTGGTTTTGTTAATGGCTGAATCGTCGGCGGTGGTACGCTTTCAACGAGTTTCGGTGTTATTCTGTACCATGATCCATGTAGTAGGTACATTGCTGGTAGTAGCTCGTTGCAATCCGCCATTGCTGCTTCTTGTGTGATGATATGGGTTTTTGGTGTTAGGAAGCAAGACTGATTGCGGTAAGTTATTGGTAGGCTTTTGTAGCAGTTTTCCGTAGAGCGTACTTTTATTTCCACCGGTGTACATCTAATCAAGTGTATTACTTCTCCCGCTATCACTGCCATATAACCTGGTTCTTTCATGAAGGAATATGCGGTTTCGTCAGGAGACAAGTTTGCTAAGGATAAAGCGTTCTTCAAAATTTGTCTCTCGAGCGCACATTTCTGGCGGGTTATGTCTATATATAAATCAGTAAGTTGTGTTTTTAAATGGCGTTCGACGTATATGAATTTGGAATTTATATATGCGAAGATGTCTAAATTTTCTACAGGGGTTTTTGTCTTAGCTTTGAAGATTCTTCCAGGAGAGGTTTCCAATATGAAAAGTTTCGGATGTTCGGTACGGATGATCGTATATCCGCACAGTGTAAATTCTTCTGTTTTTGTAAGTGCGAAGGTGACGTCCTTGGACGTGACTGTGTATAGGACTGGTCCTGTTACTGGTCTTTTAGTTGTGAGTTTTGTTGCGAGGCCTTCGTACAAAACGTCGTATTCATTGAATCCGCAACTATCCGAAGGTAGAGTTTCCCAAAAGTTTTCGGCTCCTCCTTCGTCTTGACAATTTTCGGCTGTGTAAGCGCAGATGGTACCCGATTGCAGATGTATCTGGTCTGCTTTGATGGAGGCGGCTGCATAGTAGTCTTTCAAGGTGACTTCTACCGAGGCCTGTACAACGACGTCGTCCCAGGTACCATAGGGGTCGCTATATTGCGAGCCCTTGCAGGCTCCGTCTGTACCGACGGATCCACTTATGGTCAGGCTGTGAAGGTGCGTGCTGTTTCTCTTAAGTCCCGTTATGAGGCTGTTAGGGCCCAGAGATAGGCTTCCGGTGACTTGCGCTTGTTCGCATAGGCGTTGGGTGAGCGGATGAATGTATTCGCGTCGGCCATTGTGTACGATTGAAACGTGCGAGTACATTCCGCAGTGATAGATGGTCCTATCGATCCTCACTTTACATTGTATTACATTTATTGGGTGGTATTCAGACACTTGTAGTAATTGAATGTATAGTTCTTGGCTTGTTGGTTGGAGATTCGGCGTCTCGCATTCAGAGACGTCCAGCAACGAGAATGTAGTCACGTTGAGTGAGGAACCGGCACAGTCGTATCCGGTTAGGCTCTGCGTAGTTCCTACTATTGTAAGTAGTATAACGAATGATAATTTCTTCATTATGATTCGAGGTTTCTTCTTTAGCTTCGATGCTTTTGCTTCTTTATGGACAATTGACGCTCTGCTCGGACTGGAGTGGCTTATATTATAATGAAAATGGAGGGGAGACACCTTATCGACCGTCGTCCCGGACTCTGAGAACTACTGTGGCGCCATGCTGCGCCGTGGCAACCGTTAGTCGGTAAGGTAGAGTCCTAGACGTAGGCTTTAACTTATTTTCTAGCCTTATTTAATTTGAGTCTGTCCGTATGAACGACAGAGAGGCCTTTTGGCGTTTCTATTTTTACATTGCTATTATTAAGAATTTGTACAATTTTATATGGTCCCTCGTACTGGCTGTCTAACTTGCCTTTGATTTTTCCTTTTAGGAGGTACACGGAGTCGCCCGTCGAGAAGCTCACCACCCTCTGTTTTTTA
Organism: Dolichovespula saxonica; assembly: GCA_911387935.1. Classification (NCBI taxonomy): domain Eukaryota; kingdom Metazoa; phylum Arthropoda; class Insecta; order Hymenoptera; family Vespidae; genus Dolichovespula; species Dolichovespula saxonica. Next base: position 184,549 of record CAJVQX010000004.1, on the reverse strand, counting down.
TCGTAATAATTTTTAGATTTTATTTTCGCGCGTTCGAGGTTCTCTTTGGCGGCCTCCTGCGATTTCTGTAATTGTTCCGTCAATTCAGCCAAGTACGATGCGTAAGTTTCGTCTTTTAAGTCGTTAAGTGTGCTATCGTTCGGAGTTTTCGCTAACTGGCCAAAGATTAATTCGTGCGGAGTGTATTGTGTACCTTCATGTATACTTGTATTATAAGAAAACATCGCTATATCGACCCAATCGTCCCATTCAGAATTATCCTTTATAAAGTGTTTCAAAAATTCTGCTAACACGTGGTGTGAGCGTTCTATTGATCCGTTGGATTGCGGTCGATAAGCGGTGGTTTGGTATGTTTCTATTCTAAATTTCTTGGCCACTGCTTTCATCAATTCTGATAAGAAAGCAGTACCTTGATCAGTTAGTATCCCTTTCGGGCTGCCGTATTTACATATTAAATTTTTTATAAATGCGTCAGCTACTTCGACCGAAGAAGCTTGTTGTAGTGGTACCGCTATAGAATATTTGGTAAGGAGATCTTGTATTGTTAGGATATAATTATTGCCTTGTTTACTGGTAGGCATCGGTCCTACTATATCCATCGAAACTTTGTCGAAGGCCCTTCCCGGCGTGTCGGTAAGGGTCATCGGTTGTCTGGTTTTTTGTCGAACGAGCTTCTTGGTCTGGCAGCTGCGGCAGTTTTGGATAAAGTTTTGTATATCGGGTTTAAGGTTAGGCCAGTAGTACCGTTGTTTTATACGCCAATATGTCTTAGTGACTCCTTTGTGACCTCCCACAGGAGTAGCGTGATTGTCATGGATAATTTGGACGCGTTCGATCTCCCTGGGTATTATGATTTCATGCTTTAGTATAATAATTTTAGTTTCGTGGCCCGCGAAGATCGAACTTATCTTGCGTTTAATGTTTATCCATGATACGTCTGCAATATTATCCCTTGAAATAGCTATTGTCTTTAAGTTTAATTCAATTGCCGCGTCCAAAAGAGAATGTAATACTTCGTCTAAAATTTCTAATTGAATAGAGACGGATGTTCTCTCCTGGACGGGTAACGCGATGAGGTATCTATTGTCCCGTTTTGTAATCTTTACTCTACCAAGCGTTACGTCGGTAATGTTTGGTAGTCTTTTATTGTCGGCAAGTTCTTTGGCTCCTTTGTCAATAGGGGTTCCGGTCTTTGTTACAAAAAATGCTATGTGTCCTTTGTGCATTGTTATCCTGTCTTTTATTTCTATAATATTACCTTCGTAACGTGATAGATCCAGTTCGTCGTCGTTCGTTTCGTCTGTATCGTTCGTCTGTTCGTTTATGTTTATGTTTATGTTAGGTGTTTCCGTTTCAAGTGCGGTCTCGGGTTTTGATATTTCTTGCGTGCGACGTCTCTTAGCGAGCGACGAGAATATTTCGTCGTCACTCGAGCTGGTTCCTGCTATCGGAAGGATCTGTTTACTCACCTCGATAGGGTTACGCGATAGCGCGTCGGCATTGACGTTTCGTTTACCGGCTTTATAAACAATATCGTATTCATACTCGGCGAGTTTGAGTCGCCATCTGATAAGCCGAGACGTCGGGTCTTTCACAGAATTTAACCACACTAACGGACGGTGGTCGGTGATTAAACTGAATTTACGACCGTATAGATAAGGTCGGAAGTAATTAACGGCGTATATAATGGCAAGCAGCTCTTTCTCTATTGTCGAATAATTTTGTTCCGCTTGATTTAAGATTCTTGACGTGTAAGCTATGGGCAGATCTTTACCGACTTCTCCCTGACTGAGAATTCCCCCGATCGCGTAATTTGATGCGTCGGTAGTTACTAGGAAAGGTTTGGTAAAATCAGGGAATTGCAAGAGCGGTTGTTCACACAAAAGGCTTGTTAAAGTTTTGAATGCCTTGTTTTGAGCGTCCTCCCACTTAAACGGTACGTCTTTCTTTAAGAGATTCGTCAGCGGTTTACTTGTACCTGAGAAATTTGGTATGAAGCGTCGATAATAGCCTGCCAGTCCCAGGAATTGTTTTATGTTCTTTGCATTCTTTGGCGTCGGGAAGTTCTTGACCGCCTCTATTTTTCCTGGGTCTGGTTTCACTCCATCCGCGCTAATGATATGTCCGAGATATACAACCTCCTTCCTGAGAAGATTGCATTTCTCGGGCTGTAGTTTTAGATTGGCGTCACGGAGACGCGCACATAATTTCCGGTATTTCAAAAGATGCTCTCGTAGCGAGCTGGAGTATATGACTATGTCGTCTAGGTAAACGAATAATTCATTACCTTGCAATCCGGTCAGGACATTGTTCATCAAGCGTTGGAAGGTGGAAGGAGCGTTTTTGAGACCAAAGGGCATACGTTTAAATTCATATTGCCCGAATGGCGTGGAGAAAGCCGTTTTCGGCGCGTCTTCTTTATCCATGCCGATTTGATGGAAGCCCGATGCGAGATCGAACGTACTAAAATATTTCGCGCTTCCTAGTTGATCTAATATTTCCGTTATGTTCGGCAGTGGATAACTGTCTTTAATAGTTTTTTCGTTTAACATCCGGTAGTCGATGACTAATCTCCATCTTTTATTCCCTTTTGCGTCCGGTTTCTTCGGAACTATCCATAGTGGAGAATTATACGGGGACGTAGATGATTTGATCACGTTGTTTTCTAGAAGTTCTCCTATCTGTTTGTTTATCTCTTCCTTATGAATGGGCGGGAAGCGGTACTGTCGGACATTCACTGGAATAGAGTCCACTGTCTCTATCTTGTGTGTTACGGTGTCGGAGTACGTCAGTCTGTCGCCCGGTAAATGAAATAAATCTATGGATTCTCTGATCATATCTTTTGCTACGGATTTCTCTTCGTCGTACAGTTCGTCCAAATTAATATTCTGTAGGGCTAGTGCGTAACGTTCGTCTGTCTTGTTTATGTGTTTGCAGGATTTGGAAGGGGTAATGTGAGTAGGGAGGACGGTATGTTGGGTCTCGGTTTCCTGTTCGAGTTTCGGAGAATTGTTTATTAGACTGCTTATGTCATCGTCTTTCGATTCGAGTCGAGGCACTTGAGACGTGATTTCCTCTGAATGCGATAAGAGTTCGGTATTATTTATCTCGAACTCTTCTAGTGTTACAGACGGAGGTTTTATGTTGACGTCCGTATCGTTGGTGTTAATTATTTTGATATATGCTTCGCCGTGGTTATTTGACACCACTGCTTCTCCGGCATAAATTCCTTCTCCGAAATTCAAACGCGGCAAATATCCCGTTTCTAAATCGCTATTTTTTATCTTTATTTTACAGACATTGCTCGTTCGCCCCGGAATGGTTATCTCCTTTGATTGAACAAAGGGCATAACTATTCCGTGCCACTCTATAGACTCTCTTTCATAATCAATTTTGGCTGTTTTTTGAAAGAAGTCGGAACCCAAAATACCGTCGTAGGGGATAGGAAAGGAATTTGGTACTAATTGGAATTTAAGCGGATATCCGTGAATTCGTATGGTTACCGAACCGTACGTGGTAACGGTTTCGTCGGTGATACCGCTCAGTCTGACTTTGTCGTTTTCATTGCATATTATATCCCCGTTTGCCATTTTTATTTTTAATATGTTGAGTTCCGAACCCGTATCAACTAGGAACTCCGTCTCTTTAGCTAGGTCGTCAGAGGAAAGGACGATAGATGGGGAGGTAGCTTCTTCCTTTAGTTGGAGGACGTAGACGCGATTGGCTTCTCTTCTTTTGTTATCGTTCTCACCGGGCGCCCTGGCGCGGTCTCTGCGGATGCGCCTTTCCTCAGAGACGTTGGTTCGTTTCCCGACTGAGATTCTCTCCATCTTTTCTTTCGGCATTCTTCTATTGTATGACCGATATTTTTGCAATACGAGCATTCTTTCTTATGCTTTTGGTCTCGTGGTGAGGAAGGAGAGTAGTGAGAGGATGGAGAGGATTGACGGGAATTTCCGGGAGGTGGAGTATAAGGCCCATGAACTTGTGTCTGTGACCGGCGTTGCTGGTCACGCGATTTCTTGTAACATTGGGTTTGTGTATGACCAATTCTCTTACAATACGAACACGAATCTGGGTCTGGAGGAGTTCTAGTAGGTCGGATATTTGGTCTATTGTTTCTTTTAGATTCAAAGTAATAATAATCCATAGGTTTTTCTTGGTATGTTTTTGCCTTATATTGTGGTCGCGGCCTTACTAATCCTCTTCTATCCCATTCGTGTTGTATTGACGAGTGTAATTGGATTGCTTTGTCATATGCATCGCCTAAGTCTCGGCAACGTAACGCGTTTAAGTAGGGATGGTAATCCATCGGTAACCCAGAACAAAAGCTTTTTAATGCCAATTCATCTATTTCTCGTTTCTTGCTATCCGTGATTTCTCCCCAAAACCTTTCTTCATCGAGAAGACCCTCGTATAAATCCTGTACACGGCCAATGTAATCGATAATCTGTTCGTTCTCCGACATGAGTACGTTTCTTAATTCTGTCCGGTAATAATCTAAAGAATGGTATGTGCCCAATGTCTGTCGGAGTCGACTATACAACTCGAACATCGTTTTCGGATTATGTCTATCTATCGCAATGTGTGCCGAATCTTGGAGCTTCCGTATCGCGGCTTGAGTAAACAAATCTTCCGGGTACGCGGGAATCATTTGTCGCGCGCGTTTACAAGCTCTAATAAATGAGGATAGAGGCATATTTTTCCCATCGTATCGTGGTATAGACGCGAAAGCCTCATTAATTTGATGATTAGGAAGGTGATGTTGGCTCTCCGTCCTGAGCGCCAAAATCTCCCTCATCAAGAACGTGAGAGGGTCTGCCTCTTCTGATTTTGCAGCGTTAAGACGCTGCGCGTGATCGCGAAGTTCTTGTTCGCGTTCTCGAATGACGCGTTCGCGTTCAAGGAGGGCCCGTTCGGCCGCGTCTAATTTAGTCATTCGTAGTCGTACTTCATCGATCATAACTTCATCAGGTTGACGCGCAGCCATGCTGCGTGTTTCAATACGTTCGCTCCTTTCAGTAGACATAATGTATCGTTTCTATCCCACCGCTGTCACCAATTTTATGTTACGTCCCACTCGGCACGGGCCTTAAAAAAAAGAACTATGCTCTTTCCTTCAAGGAGCTCCTGCTTCAATGGGATATTTGCCCAATTCGGCCGTTACCTACTACGCGTAGTTCGTGGCACGGGACGGGCTTAACGATAGATTATGTCTTTGATAAGGATGATTCACTTACCTTTAATGCTTCTCTCCGTACAATTCTAAATAGCGAGCTGTTCGCGGGTCGCTCGGTGGCAGCTGTCCGGCAACGAAGGTACACTCCGGGCAGTTGATCGGTACGAGCCGATATTCAGTAACTCTGCAAGATGGAGACCTCAGGTCCTGCTGAGTATCGGGCCTGGGATGGCAGAGTGTGGTGTCCTCGATGATCCTAGGTCTGCAGGCCGACGGGTCGATGCCCAAGTTAGCCAGATGGTTTGTACCGCTATAATAGTTCGCGAGTAGACGCCGGAGACTATGTTTGCGTCCGCCCCGACGTGTTTTCGGCATACGTATTCTATAGGATGCAACGGGACCTTTTAGGATGATTGAACCCGAGCGATTCGTACGCTCCGATAGTTCTATGAAGAATGAACCCGGGCGATTCGTACGCCCCGATAGTTCTAGGATAAAAGGTTGGAAAATGCGGAGAGAGATGAAGAGCTTGTCGACCACACGTCGGTTCAGGAACACGTAGATAATACGAGTCGCGAATGAGTAGTGACCGGGGTCCCGACTAATGAAACACAGACTTCTACTAATTCTAATTTATTCTAAGTTTAAATTATAATATGAATAGAATTGATACAGCGTAAAAAGACTCTCCCGCGATTATTGTTCGAAACGTCCGTCGAAGTGATTCGTAGAAAATCTGTAGTCGAAAAAATCCGTCGTGTGCTGCTCTGCAGCTCCTTATATACTGAATCTTAGCGGCGGCGGCTCGTGGCGAAGCGGCGGCGGCTCTTAGCGAAGCGGCGGCGGCTTGGCTCTAAGAGGATGGTGATTGGCTGCCGTCTTCCCTTCTCTCGTCCTTGTTGGCGGTGGTGGGGTAGCGTGCGATGGTCCTGCGCGCGTTGAGCTGAAGCACGTACTAGCGGTGGTAGGGATGAGCGTCTTGGCGTTACTTTGCTTGGCGTCAGCTGAATTCCGCGTGTGTGTGTTGGCCTAGGCCCGTGTGTGCGTTAGCTGTGCCATGTATCTTGTAACTTCGGAATTCTGAGTCCGTTCTGTAGACGCGCGTGATGACCACTTGTGGAGAGGTGCCGTAAGTGCCTGGCGGCCGCGTGCTTTCCCTAAGGCGCACGTGGTGGCCATGTGTGGGCGGAGGACAGGCCTGTCGACGTCGCCGGCTTTGTGCTCTTCTCCTCCGGTCCCAAGGTTTCAGGTAGAAGGTGCCCCTAGTGGCCGCGTAGTTTCCCTAAGGACCACGTGGTGACCATGTGTGGGCAGAGTACAGGCTACTTGATGGTGACGGCTTTCACTCTCTCCTCTGGTTCGAAAGGTTTCGTGTAGGAAGTATCCGAATGACCGCGTAGTTTCCCTAAGGACCACGTGAAGGCCATGTATGGATGAAGGACCGGCTAGTCGGCGTTTACTTTCAGTCTCTTGTTAGGACTTCGCGTATATTATAAATGTGTGTGTTAAATACGTATCAATTATTATGTATCTATTATTTATAGCTAATTATTATATATGCATGTTCTAATCGTAAGGTGTTCCCCAGTGTAAATATAATATTTGTTAGTGTTGTAAAAGTTACTCCCTTCATGTCGGGCACGAATGTGTATATTATAATATTGTTAATAAATGATATCAACTATACTATGAGTAATACATGATTTAATAAGCTGACTCCCTATATAGCGGGCACGAGGAAATTACACGTGATAATAAAAGACTCCCTATATAGCGGGCACGAGGAATATCTCTTTATATATTTTATAAGTCCGTACGTCGGGTGACGTAACATGCGATTTCTGTAATTGTTCCGTCAATTCAGCCAAGTACGATGCGTAAGTTTCGTCTTTTAAGTCGTTAAGTGTGCTATCGTTCGGAGTTTTCGCTAACTGGCCAAAGATTAATTCGTGTGGAGTGTATTGTGTACCTTCATGTATACTTGTATTATAAGAAAACATCGCTATATCGACCCAATCGTCCCATTCAGAATTATCCTTTATAAAGTGTTTCAAAAATTCTGCTAACACGTGGTGTGAGCGTTCTATTGATCCGTTGGATTGCGGTCGATAAGCGGTGGTTTGGTATGTTTCTATTCTAAATTTCTTGGCCACTGCTTTCATCAATTCTGATAAGAAAGCAGTACCTTGATCAGTTAGTATCCCTTTCGGGCTGCCGTATTTACATATTAAATTTTTTATAAATGCATCAGCTACTTCGACCGAAGAAGCTTGTTGTAGTGGTACCGCTATAGAATATTTGGTAAGGAGATCTTGTATTGTTAGGATATAATTATTGCCTTGTTTACTGGTAGGCATCGGTCCTACTATATCCATCGAAACTTTGTCGAAGGCCCTTCCCGGCGTGTCGGTAAGGGTCATCGGTTGTCTGGTTTTTTGTCGAACAAGCTTCTTGGTCTGGCAGCTGCGGCAGTTTTGGATAAAGTTTTGTATATCGGGTTTAAGGTTAGGCCAGTAGTACCGTTGTTTTATACGCCAATATGTCTTAGTGACTCCTTTGTGACCTCCCACAGGAGTAGCGTGATTGTCATGGATAATTTGGACGCGTTCGATCTCCCTGGGTATTATGATTTCATGCTTTAGTATAATAATTTTAGTTTCATGGCCCGCGAAGATCGAACTTATCTTGCGTTTAATGTTTATCCATGATACGTCTGCAATATTATCCCTTGAAATAGCTATTGTCTTTAAGTTTAATTCAATTGCCGCGTCCAAAAGAGAATGTAATACTTCGTCTAAAATTTCTAATTGAATAGAGACGGATGTTCTCTCCTGGACGGGTAACGCGATGAGGTATCTATTGTCCCGTTTTGTAATCTTTACTCTACCAAGCGTTACGTCGGTAATGTTTGGTAGTCTTTTATTGTCGGCAAGTTCTTTGGCTCCTTTGTCAATAGGGGTTCCGGTCTTTGTTACAAAAAATGCTATGTGTCCTTTGTGCATTGTTATCCTGTCTTTTATTTCTATAATATTACCTTCGTAACGTGATAGATCCAGTTCGTCGTCGTTCGTTTCGTCTGTATCGTTCGTCTGTTCGTTTATGTTTATGTTTATGTTAGGTGTTTCCGTTTCAAGTGCGGTCTCGGGTTTTGATATTTCTTGCGTGCGACGTCTCTTAGCGAGCGACGAGAATATTTCGTCGTCACTCGAGCTGGTTCCTGCTATCGGAAGGATCTGTTTACTCACCTCGATAGGGTTACGCGATAGCGCGTCGGCATTGACGTTTCGTTTACCGGCTTTATAAACAATATCGTATTCATACTCGGCGAGTTTGAGTCGCCATCTGATAAGCCGAGACGTCGGGTCTTTCACAGAATTTAACCACACTAACGGACGGTGATCGGTGATTAAACTGAATTTACGACCGTATAGATAAGGTCGGAAGTAATTAACGGCGTATATAATGGCAAGCAGCTCTTTCTCTATTGTCGAATAATTTTGTTCCGCTTGATTTAAGATTCTTGACGTGTAAGCTATGGGCAGATCTTTACCGACTTCTCCCTGACTGAGAATTCCCCCGATCGCGTAATTTGATGCGTCGGTAGTTACTAGGAAAGGTTTGGTAAAATCAGGGAATTGCAAGAGCGGTTGTTCACACAAAAGGCTTGTTAAAGTTTTGAATGCCTTGTTTTGAGCGTCCTCCCACTTAAACGGTACGTCTTTCTTTAAGAGATTCGTCAGCGGTTTACTTGTACCTGAGAAATTTGGTATGAAGCGTCGATAATAGCCTGCCAGTCCCAGGAATTGTTTTATGTTCTTTGCATTCTTTGGCGTCGGGAAGTTCTTGACCGCCTCTATTTTTCCTGGGTCTGGTTTCACTCCATCCGCGCTAATGATATGTCCGAGATATACAACCTCCTTCCTGAGAAGATTGCATTTCTCGGGCTGTAGTTTTAGATTGGCGTCACGGAGACGCGCACATAATTTCCGGTATTTCAAAAGATGCTCTCGTAGCGAGCTGGAGTATATGACTATGTCGTCTAGGTAAACGAATAATTCATTACCTTGCAATCCGGTCAGGACATTGTTCATCAAGCGTTGGAAGGTGGAAGGAGCGTTTTTGAGACCAAAGGGCATACGTTTAAATTCGTAATGCCCGAATGGCGTGGAGAAAGCCGTTTTCGGCGCGTCTTCTTTATCCATGCCGATCTGATGGAAGCCCGATGCGAGATCGAACGTACTAAAATATTTCGCGCTTCCTAGTTGATCTAATATTTCCGTTATGTTCGGCAGTGGATAACTGTCTTTAATGGTTTTTTCGTTTAACATCCGGTAGTCGATGACTAATCTCCATCTTTTATTCCCTTTTGCGTCCGGTTTCTTCGGAACTATCCATAGTGGAGAATTATACGGGGATGTAGATGGTTTGATCACGTTGTTTTCTAGAAGTTCTCCTATCTGTTTGTTTATCTCTTCCTTATGAATGGGCGGGAAGCGGTACTGTCGGACATTCACTGGAATAGAGTCCACTGTCTCTATCTTGTGTGTTACGGTGTCGGAGTACGTCAGTCTGTCGCCCGGTAAATGAAATAAATCTATGGATTCTCTGATCATATCTTTTGCTACGGATTTCTCTTCGTCGTTTAGTTCGTCCAAATTAATATCCTGTAGGGCTAGTGCGTAACGTTCGTCTGTCTTGTTTATGTGTTTGCAGGATTTGGAAGGGGTAATGTGAGTAGGGAGGACGGTATGTTGGGTCTCGGTTTCCTGTTCGAGTTTCGGAGAATTGTTTATTAGACTGCTTATGTCATCGTCTTTCGATTCGAGTCGAGGCACTTGAGACGTGATTTCCTCTGAATGCGATAAGAGTTCGGTATTATTTATCTCGAACTCTTCTAGTGTTACAGACGGAGGTTTTATGTTGACGTCCGTATCGTTGGTGTTAATTATTTTGATATATGCTTCGCCGTGGTTATTTGACACCACTGCTTCTCCGGCATAAATTCCTTCTCCGAAATTCAAACGCGGCAAATATCCCGTTTCTAAATCGCTATTTTTTATCTTTATTTTACAGACATTGCTCGTTCGCCCCGGAATGGTTATCTCCTTTGATTGAACAAAGGGCATAACTATTCCGTGCCACTCTATAGACTCTCTTTCATAATCAATTTTGGCTGTTTTTTGAAAGAAGTCGGAACCCAAAATACCGTCGTAGGGGATAGGAAAGGAATTTGGTACTAATTGGAATTTAAGCGGATATCCGTGAATTCGTATGGTTACCGAACCGTACGTGGTAACGGTTTCGTCGGTTATACCGCTCAGTCTGACTTTGTCGTTTTCGTTGCATATTATATCCCCGTTTGCCATTTTTATTTTTAATATGTTGAGTTCCGAACCCGTATCGACTAGGAACTCCGTCTCTTTAGCTAGGTCGTCAGAGGAAAGGACGATAGATGGGGAGGTAGCTTCTTCCTTTAGTTGGAGGACGTAGACACGATTGGCTTCTCTTCTTTTGTTATCGTTCTCACCGGGCGCCCTGACGCGGTCTCTGCGGATGCGCCTTTCCTCAGAGACGTTGGTTCGTTTCCCGACTGAGATTCTCTCCATCTTTTCTTTCGGCATTCTTCTATTGTATGACCGATATTTTTGCAATACGAGCATTCTTTCTTATGCTTTTGGTCTCGTGGTGAGGAAGGAGAGTAGTGAGAGGATGGAGAGGATTGACGGGAATTTCCGGGAGGTGGAGTATAAGGCCCATGAACTTGTGTCTGTGACCGGCGTTGCTGGTCACGCGATTTCTTGTAACATTGGGTTTGTGTATGACCAATTCTCTTACAATACGAACACGAATCTGGGTCTGGAGGAGTTCTAGTAGGTCGGATATTTGGTCTATTGTTTCTTTTAGATTCAAAGTAATAATAATCCATAGGTTTTTCTTGGTATGTTTTTGCCTTATATTGTGGTCGCGGCCTTACTAATCCTCTTCTATCCCATTCGTGTTGTATTGACGAGTGTAATTGGATTGCTTTGTCATATGCATCGCCTAAGTCTCGGCAACGTAACGCGTTTAAGTAGGGATGGTAATCCATCGGTAACCCAGAACAAAAGCTTTTTAATGCCAATTCATCTATTTCTCGTTTCTTGCTATCCGTGATTTCTCCCCAAAACCTTTCTTCATCGAGAAGACCCTCGTATAAATCCTGTACACGGCCAATGTAATCGATAATCTGTTCGTTCTCCGACATGAGTACGTTTCTTAATTCTGTCCGGTAATAATCTAAAGAATGGTATGTGCCCAATGTCTGTCGGAGTCGACTATACAACTCGAACATCGTTTTCGGATTATGTCTATCTATCGCAATGTGTGCCGAATCTTGGAGCTTCCGTATCGCGGCTTGAGTAAACAAATCTTCCGGGTACGCGGGAATCATTTGTCGCGCGCGTTTACAAGCTCTAATAAATGAGGATAGAGGCATATTTTTCCCATCGTATCGTGGTATAGACGCGAAAGCCTCATTAATTTGATGATTAGGAAGGTGATGTTGGCTCTCCGTCCTGAGCGCCAAAATCTCCCTCATCAAGAACGTGAGAGGATCTGCCTCTTCTGATTTTGCAGCGTTAAGACGCTGCGCATGATCGCGAAGTTCTTGCTCGCGTTCTCGAATGACGCGTTCGCGTTCAAGGAGGGCCCGTTCGGCCGCGTCTAATTTAGTCATTCGTAGTCGTACTTCATCGATCATAACTTCATCGGGTTGACGCGCAGCCATGCTGCGTGTTTCAATACGTTCGCTCCTTTCAGTAGACATAATGTATCGTTTCTATCCCACCGCTGTCACCAATTTTATGTTACGTCCCACTCGGCACGGGCCTTAAAAAAAGAACTATGCTCTTTCCTTCAAGGAGCTCCTGCTTCAATGGGATATTTGCCCAATTCAGCCGTTACCTACTACGTGTAGTTCGTGGCTCGGGACGGGCTTAACGATAAATTATGTCTTTGACGAGAGGATGATTTACTTACCCTTAATGCTTCTTTCCATATAATTCTAGATAGCGAGCTGTTCGAGGGTCGCTTGGTGGTAGCTGTCCGGCAACGAAGGTACACTCCGGGCAGTCGATCGGTACGAGCCGATATTCAATAACTCTGCAAGATGAAGACCTCAGGTCCTGCTGAGTATCGGGCCTGGGATGGCAGAGTGTGGTGTCCTCGATGATCCTAAGTCTGCGGGCCGACGGGTCGATGCCCAAGTTAGCCAGATGGTTTGTACCGTTATAATAGTTCGCGAGTAGTCGCCGGAGACGATGCTTGTGTCCGCCCCGACGTGTTTTCGGCATACGTATTCTCTAGGATACAACGGGACCTTCTAGGATGATTGAACCCGAGCGATTCGTACGCTCCGATAGTTCTATGAAGGATGAACCCGGGCGATTCGTACGCCCCGATGGTTCTATGATTTAGGAATATGAACCCGGGCGATTCGTACGCCCCGATAGTTCTATGACTTGGAAAGATTGAACCCGGGCGATTCGTACGCCCCGATAGTTCTATGATAAAAGGTTGGAAAATGCGGAGAGAGATATGAAGAGCTTGTCGACCACACGTCGGTTCAGGAACACGTGGCTAATACGAGTCGCGAACGAGTAGTGACCGGGGTCCCGACTAATGAAACTCAGACGTCTACTACTAATAATTATTTATTCTAAATTTAAAATTATACTAGAATTGATACAGTGTAAAAAGACTCTCTCGCGATTATTGGTCGGAACTAGCGTCCGTCGAAGTGAACTGTAGAAAATCTGATGTCGGAATCCCTCGTGTGCTGCTCTGCAGCTCCTTATATACAAGTCTCAGCGGCGGCGGCTTGTGGCTTTGGCGGCGGTTTGTGGCTTTGGCGGCGGTTTGTGGCTTTGGCGGCGGCGGTTTGTTGCTTTGGCGGCGGCTCGGTTCTTGGAAGATGGTGACTGGCTGCCGTCTTTCTTTCTTTCGTCCTTCCTGGATGGTCTATAGTGATGCGTGCAACGGCTTTGTGTGCTTTGGTGCGAGGCGCTTACTGGTAGTAGTGAGGATGCGTCTCGGTGTTGTCGGCTCGTACCCATCGGATTACCGCTTGTGTGTGGGTCCAGGTCCGTGTGCGAGTCTATGGCATTGTGTGGTGATCCGTGTCTCTCCCTAAGGCGCACGTTGTGACCCTTGTGGAGTAGTACGGCGTGTGTGTGTGTGCCCGGCGACCGCGTTGTTTTCCCTAGGGCGTATGTGGTAACCGTTCGGCGACTGTTTAGCACGTACTCTCCATTTGCGGCCATGTGTACTCGGTCGTTTACGGCCTTCCCTTTTCGGCGTGACATCATGACTTGTATACGAGCTTCTGTTACGTAAGACGCATTGTTGTTTGTCTGGCGCGACGCTTTGTGTGTTTCCGCGTATGACGCATCATTGTAGAATTACAAATATATGTATATGTATTGTTTACAATATCTAAGCGTAAGGCATCTCCTTTGAAACTTATGTTATAGGTGTGTATTATAATAGTGGTTAGTATTGTAAAGATGACTCCCTTCATGTCGGGCACGAACGTGTGAAATATAATATTGTTAGTAAATGGTTAGTTATATTGAGTTTTTATTAAATTACGTATTATTTGTACTATAATAAAAGACTCCCTATATAGCGGGCACGAGGAATTCTTTATGTATTTTATATGTCCATACGTCGGGTGACGTAACACTTTCTTTCTTTCGTCCTTTCTGGCGGCAGAAATAGGGATGCGTACAACGGTTCTGCGTGCGTCGGTCTGTGTCGCTTACTGGTAGTGGTGAGGATGCGTCTCGGCGTTTCCGGCTCGTAGCCATCGGATTACCGCGTGTGTGTGTGGGTCCAGGTCCGTGTGCGAGTCTATGGCATTGTGTGGTGGTCCGTGTCTCTCCCTAAGGCGCACGTTTTGACCACTTGTGGAGTAGTACGGTGTGTGTGTGCCCGGCGACCGCGTTGTTTTCCCTAGGGCGTACGTGGTAACCGTTCGGCGACTATTTAGAACGTACTCTCCATTTGCGGCCATGTGTACTCGGTCGTTTACGGCCTTCCCTTTGCGGCGTGACATCATGACTTGTATACGAGCTTCCTTTACGTAAGACGCATTGTTGTTTGCTGGCGCGATGCTTTGTGTTTTTCCGCGTATGACGCATCGTTGTTCAATTACAAATATATGTATATGTAATGTTTACAATATCTAAGCTTAAGGTATCTCCTTCGAAACTTATGTTATAGGTGTGTATAGTAATAGTATATAATAATGGTTAGTGTTGTAAAGATGACTCCCTTTATGTCGGGCACGAATGTGTAAAATATAATATTGTTAGTAAATGGTTAATTATATTGAGTTTTTATTAAATTACGTATTATTTGTAGTAAAATTAATGACTCCCTATATAGCGGGCACGAGAACTTACATGTGATAATAATAAAAGACTCCCTATATAGCGGGCACGAGGAATTACGTGCTATAATAAAAGAATCCCTATATAGCGGGCACGAGGAATTCTTTATGTATTTTATATGTCCATACGTCGGGTGACGTAACAGCTGTTATTATTGGCTATATTTTTGCCATTATTATAGCCGTTATTGTGGCCATTATTATTGCAGTAATAGTTGATAGTATTGCCGTTATTATTGGCGTTATTGTCGTTCTAATTGCCCTGATAATTGCCAATTATTTAGAAGTTATTGTTGACTTTATTGTTGCAGTTATTGCCGCTATTATTGCTCTTCTTATTGGCATTATTATTGAAGTAACTGCCGATATTATTGGCCTTCTTTTTGTCGTTAATTTTGCAATTATTGTTGAAGATATTACCGTTATTATTGCCCTTATTATTGTCATTATTACTGAAGTTTCTGCTGTTATTATTGGCCTTATTATTGTCGTTAATGTTGCCATTATTGTTGAAAATATTTCCGTTATTATTGCAATTATTGTTGCCGTCATTATTGACGTTTTTGTCGTTTTTATTGCCCTTATTTTTGCCAAAATTATCGCCGTTATTAATCCCATTATTATTGCAGTTACTGAGGTTATTATTGACCGTATTTTTGACATTATTAAAGCCGTTATTGTGACCATTATTATTGTAGTAATAGTAGTTAGAATTACCGATATTATTGGCGTTATTGTCGTTATTATTGCTCTTATTTCCGTTATTATTTCCATTATTATTGCAGTTACTGCTGTTATTATTAACCATAATTTTGCCATTATTAAAACCGTTATCTTGGACATTATTGTTGCAATAATAGTTGTTAGAATTGCCGTTATTTTTGGCGTTATTGTCGTTATTATTGCTCTTATTTTTGCCAATATTATTGCCGTTATTAATTCCATTATTATTGCAGTTACTGCTGTTATTATTGACTATATTTTTGCCATTATTAAAGCCTTTATTGTGGCCATTATTATTCCCGTAATAGTTGTTAGTACTGCCGTTATTATTGGCGTTATTTTAGTTATTATTGTTCATACTTTTGGCAATATTATTGCCGTTATTATTGCCATTATTATTGCAGTTACTGCTGTTATTGTTGACTATATTTTTGCCAGTATTAAAGCCGAAATTATTGCCAATATTATTGCAGTAAATGCTGTTATTATTGATAATATTTTTCCTTTATTAAAGCCGTTATTGTGGCCATTATTATTCCACTAATAGTTGTTAGTATTGCTGTTATTATTGGCGCTATTGTCGATCTAAATGCCCAGATAATTGCCAATTTTTTAGAAGTTATTGTTGACTTTATTGTTGAAGTTAATGCCGTTATTATTGCTCCTCTTATTATCATGATTATTGAAGTAACTGCCGTTATTATTGGCCTCTTTTGTAGTTAATTTTGCCATTATTGTTGAAGATATTGCCGTTATTATTTCCATTATTATTGCAGATACTGCTGTTATTATTGACTATATTTTTGCCATTATTAAAGCCGTTATTCTGGCCATTATTATTAGAGTAATAGTTGTTCGTGTTTACGTTATTATGGCGTTATAGTCGTTATTATTGCTCTTATTTTTGCCAATATTATTGCGTTATTACTGCCATTATTATTGCAGTTACTGCTGTTATTATTGACTATATTTTTGCCAATATTATTGCCTTTATTATTTCCATTATTATTTCAGTTACTTCTGTTAATATTGACAATACTTAGCCATTATTAAAGCCATTATTGTGGCCATTATTATTGCAGTAATAGTTGTTAGTATTGCCGTTATTATTGGCTTTATTGTCGTTCTAATTGCCCTGATAATTGCCAATTTTTTAGAAGTTATTGTTGACTATATTGTTGCAGTTATTGCCGTTATTATTGCTCTTCTTATTGGCATTATTATTGAAGTAACTGCCGTTATTATTGGCCTTCTTTTTGTCGTTAATTTTGCAATTATTGTTGAAGTTATTACCGTTATTATTGCCCTTATTATTGTTATTATTACTGAAGTTTGTGCTGTTATTATTGGCCTTATTATTGTCGTTAATGTTGCCATTATTGTTGAAAATATTGCCATTATTATTGCAATTATTTTTGCCGTCACTATTAACGTTTTGTCGTTTTTATTGCGCTTATTTTTGCCATTATTATTGCCATTATTATTGCCGTTATTATTGCCACTATTATTGCATTTACTGCTGTTATTACGACCGTATTTTTGCCATTATTAAAGCCGTTAATGTGACCATTATTATTGCATTAATAGTAGTTAGAATTGCCGTTATTATTGGCGTTATTGTCTTTATTATTGCTCTTATTTTTGCCAATATTATTGCCGTTATTATTTCCATTATTATTGCAGTTACTGCTGTTATTATTGACCAAATTTTTGCCATTATTAAAGCCGTTATTGTGGCCATTATTATTGCAGTAATAGTTGTTCGTATTGTCGTTATTATTGGCATTATAGTCGTATTTATTGCTCTTAATTTTGCCAATATTAATGCCGTTATTACTGCCATTATTATTGCAGTTACTGCTGTTATTATTGGCTATACTTTTGCCATTATTATAGCCGTTATTGTGGCCATTATTATTGCAGTTACTGCTGTTAATATTGACAATATTTTGCCATTATTGAAGTCATTATTGTGGCCATTATCATACCAATCATGGTTGTTAGTTTTGCCGTTATTATTGGCGTTATTGTCGTTCTAATTGCCCTGATTATTGCCAATTTTTTAGACGTTATTGTTGACTTTATTGTTGAAGTTATTGCCGTTATAATTGCCATTATTATTGCCATTATTACTGAAGTTACTGCTGTTATTATTGGACATATTATTGTCGTTAATGTTGCCATTATTGTTAAAGATATTGCCGTTATTATTGCAATTATTGTTGCCTTTATTATTGACGTTTTTGTCGTTTTTATTGCCCATTTTTTTCCACTATTATTGCCGTTATTATTGCCATTATTATTGCACTTACTGCTGTTATTATTTACTAAATTTTTGCCATTATTATAGCCGTTATTGTGGCCATTATTATTTCAGTTAATGCTGTTATTATTGACAATATTTTTGCCATTATTAAAGCCGTTATTGTGGCCATTATCATACCAATCATGGTTGTTAGTTTTGCCGTTATTATTGGCGTTATTGTCGTTCTAATTGCCCTGATTATTGCCAATTTTTTAGAAGTTATTTTTGCCATTATGGTTGAAGATATTGCCGTTATTATAGCCCTTATTATTGCCATTATTACTGAAGTTACTGCTGTTATTATTGTACATATTATTGTCGTTAATGTTGCCATTATTGTTAAAGATATTGCTGTTATTATTGCAATTATTGTTGCCTTTATTATTGACGTTTTTGTCGTTTTTATTGCCCATTTTTTTCCACTATTATTGCCGTTATTATTGCCATTATTATTGCACTTACTGCTGTTATTATTGACTAAATTTTTGCCATTATTATAGCCGTTATTGTGGCCATTATTATTTCAGTTAATGCTGTTATTATTGACAATATTTTTGCCATTATTAAAGCCGTTATTGTGGCCATTATCATACCAATCATGGTTGTTAGTTTTGCCGTTATTATTGGCGTTATTGTCGTTCTAATTGCCCTGATTATTGCCAATTATTTAGAAGTTATTTTTGCCATTATTGTTGAAGATATTGCCGTTATTATAGCCCTTATTATTGCCATTATTACTGAAGTTACTGCTGTTATTATTGGACATATAATTTTCGTTAATGTTGCCATTATTGTTAAAGATATTGCCGTTATTATTGCAATTATTGTTGCCATTATTATTGACGTTTTTGTCGTTTTTATTGCCCATTTTTTTCCAATATTATTGCCGTTATAATTGCCATTATTATTGTTATTATTGCACTTATTATTGAAGTTATTGTCTTTGATGTGGCCCTTATTATTGCTATTATTATTGTAATTATCTTCGCCGTTTTTAAGGCCGTTATTGCAGTTAGTTTGCAGTTATCATTGAAGTTATAGCCGTTATTTTCCTTATTTTTCCCTTATTAATACAGTTATTATTGGCTATTTCGTTGAAGCATTTAAGGCCGGCAGTGCCATTATTTCACTATTATTGCTGCCTATATTTTCTTTATAATTACCCTCATTATTACGCTTATTAATGCCGCTATTATTGCTATAATATAATATTAATATTGAAATAATAAGGCAATAAAGGTATCTTATTAACAACGATGATAATGGCAAACATAACGGCAATAATATTAGCGATAATATGGGCAATAATAAGGGCAATTAGAAGGACTATAACGCTAATAATAACGGCAATATAACAACAATATCTGCAATAATAATGGCCACAATAACGGCTATAATAATGGCAATAATATGGTCAAAAATAACAGCAGTAGCTGCAATAATAATGCCAATAATAACTGCAATAATAATGTCAATAATAATGGCAATAATAATGGCAATAATGAGGGCAATAATTACGACAATCATGTCAATAAAAACGACAATAATATCGTAAAAATAAATGCATTAATAACTGCAATAATCATGGCAATAATAACGGCAATAACTTCAATAAAGTCAACAATAACGTCTAAAATGGTGGCAATAATAGGGGCAATAATAACGACAATTACGTCAATAATTCCTGCAAAAATAACGACAATAACAATGGCAATAATAACTGCAATAATAACGTCAATAATAATGGTAATAACTTCAACAATAATGGCTACAAAATAGGCAATAATAAAGATAATAATAAGGGCAATAATAACAGCAGTAACTTTAATAATAACGGCTATAATAATAGCAATAATATCGACATTAATAACGCCAATATCTGCATTAATTACGTCAATAATATAGGCCATAAAAACGGTAATAATTACGATAATAACAGCAATAATAACGACGACATTAATTGCAATAATAATGACACTAAAAACGGCAATAACTTCAAAAATTATCGCAACATTAGCGGCAATAATAATGTCAATAAGAACGGTAATAACTTCAACAATAATGGCAACAATAGCGGCAATAATAACAACAATAGCGTCAATAAAAACTGCAATAAAAATTGCAATGACGTCCTTAATTAGGGCAATAATAAAGGCAATAATAACAGTAATAATAACGATAATAATGGTAATAATAATAGCAAAAATAACTGCAATAATAACGTCAATGAATGGCAATAATATGGGCAATAATAACAGCAATAACTTTAAGAATAGAAGCAAAAATATTGGCAATAATAAGGGCATTTATAAAAATAATGACGGCAAAAATAATGGCAATAATAGAGGCAATAATAACGGCAGTAAAGGCCTTTTTTTTGCCATTATTATTGCCGTTATTATTGTCAATATTATTGCTGTTACTGCTGTTAATATTGACAATATTTTTGCCATTATTAAAGCCCGAATTGTGGCCATTATTATTGCAGTTACTGCTGTTAATATTGGCAATATTTTTGCCATTATTAAAGTCGTTATTGTGGCCATTATTATTGCAGTAATAGTTGATACTATTGCCGTTATTATTGGCGTTATTGTCGTTCTAATTGCCCTGATAATTGCCAATTTTTTAGAAGTTAATGTTGCCATTATTGTTGAAGATATTGCCGTTATTATTGCTCTTCTTATTGGCATTTTTATTGAAATAACTGTTGTTATTATTGGCCTTCTTTTTGTAGTTAATGTTGCCATTATTGTTGAAGATATTGCCGTTATTGTTGCCATTATTATTGCAGTTTCTGCTTTTATTATTGACAATATTTTTGCCATTATTAAAGCCGTTATTGTGGCCATTATCATACCAATCATGGTTGTTAGTTTTGCCGTTATTATTGGCGTTATTGTCGTTCTAATTGCCCTGATTATTGCCAATTTTTTAGACGTTATTGTTGACTTTATTGTTGAAGTTATTGCCGTTATAATTGCCGTTATTATTGCCATTATTACTGAAGTTACTGCTGTTATTATTGGACATATTATTGTCGTTAATGTTGCCATTATTGTTAAAGATATTGCCGTTATTATTGCAATTATTATTGCCTTTATTATTGACGTTTTTGTCGTTTTTATTGCCCATTTTTTTCCACTATTATTGCCGTTATTATTGCCATTATTATTGCACTTACTGCTGTTATTATTGACTAAATTTTTGCCTTTATTATAGCCGTTATTGTGGCCATTATTATTTTAGTTAATGCTGTTATTATTGACAATATTTTTGCCATTATTAAAGCCGTTATTGTGGCCATTATCATACCAATCATGGTTGTTAGTTTTGCCGTTATTATTGGCGTTATTGTCGTTCTAATTGCCCTGATTATTGCCAATTTTTTAGAAGTTATTTTTGCCATTATTGTTGAAGATATTGCCGTTATTATAGCCCTTATTATTGCCATTATTACTGAAGTTACTGCTGTTATTATTGGACATATGATTGTCGTTAATGTTGCCATTATTGTTAAAGATATTGCCGTTATTATTGCAATTATTGTTGCCATTATTATTGACGTTTTTGTCGTTTTTATTGCCCATTTTTTTCCAATATTATTGCCGTTATAATTGCCATTATTATTGTTATTATTGCACTTATTATTGAAGTTATTGTCTTTGATGTGGCCCTTATTATTGCTATTATTATTGTAATTATCTTCGCCGTTTTTAAGGCCGTTATTGCAGTTAGTTTGCAGTTATCATTGAAGTTATAGCCGTTATTTTCCTTATTTTTCCCTTATTAATACAGTTATTATTGGCTATTTCGTTGAAGCATTTAAGGCCGGCAGTGCCATTATTTCACTATTATTGCTGCCTATATTTTCTTTATAATTACCCTCATTATTACGCTTATTAATGCCGCTATTATTGCTATAATATAATATTAATATTGAAATAATAAGGCAATAAAGGTATCTTATTAACAACGATGATAATGGCAAACATAACGGCAATAATATTAGCGATAATATGGGCAATAATAAGGGCAATTAGAAGGACTATAACGCTAATAATAACGGCAATATAACAACAATATCTGCAATAATAATGGCCACAATAACGGCTATAATAATGGCAATAATATGGTCAAAAATAACAGCAGTAGCTGCAATAATAATGCCAATAATAACTGCAATAATAATGTCAATAATAATGGCAATAATAATGGCAATAATGAGGGCAATAATTACGACAATCATGTCAATATAAACGACAATAATATCGTAAAAATAAATGCATTAATAACTGCAATAATCATGGCAATAATAACGGCAATAACTTCAATAAAGTCGACAATAACGTCTAAAATGGTGGCAATAATAGGGGCAATAATAACGACAATTACGTCAATAATTCCTGCAAAAATAACGACAATAACAATGGCAATAATAACTGCAATAATAACGTCAATAATAATGGTAATAACTTCAACAATAATGGCTACAAAATAGGCAATAATAAAGATAATAATAAGGGCAATAATAACAGCAGTAACTTCAATAATAACGGCTATAATAATAGCAATAATATCGACATTAATAACGCCAATATCTGCATTAATTACGTCAATAATATAGGCCATAAAAACGGTAATAATTACGATAATAACAGCAATAATAACGACGACATTAATTGCAATAATAATGACACTAAAAACGGCAATAACTTCAAAAATTATCGCAACATTAGCGGCAATAATAATGTCAATAAGAACGGTAATAACTTCAACAATAATGGCAACAATAGCGGCAATAATAACAACAATAGCGTCAATAAAAACTGCAATAAAAATTGCAATGACGTCCTTAATTAGGGCAATAATAAAGGCAATAATAACATTAATAATAACGATAATAATGGTAATAATAATAGCAAAAATAACTGCAATAATAACGTCAATGAATGGCAATAATATGGGCAATAATAACAGCAATAACTTTAAGAATAGAAGCAAAAATATTGGCAATAATAAGGGCATTTATAAAAATAATGACGGCAAAAATAATGGCAATAATAGAGGCAATAATAACGGCAGTAAAGGCCTTTTTTTTGCCATTATTATTGCCGTTATTATTGTCAATATTATTGCTGTTACTGCTGTTAATATTGACAATATTTTTGCCATTATTAAAGCTGTAATTGTGGCCATTATTATTGCAGTTACTGCTGTTAATATTGGCAATATTTTTGCCATTATTAAAGTCGTTATTGTGGCCATTATTATTGCAGTAATAGTTGATACTATTGCCGTTATTATTGGCGTTATTGTCGTTCTAATTGCCCTGATAATTGCCAATTTTTTAGAAGTTAATGTTGCCATTATTGTTGAAGATATTGCCGTTATTATTGCTCTTCTTATTGGCATTTTTATTGAAATAACTGTTGTTATTATTGGCCTTCTTTTTGTAGTTAATGTTGCCATTATTGTTGAAGATATTGCCGTTATTGTTGCCATTATTATTGCAGTTTCTGCTTTTATTATTGACAATATTTTTGCCATTATTAAAGCCGTTATTGTGGCCATTATCATACCAATCATGGTTGTTAGTTTTGCCGTTATTATTGGCGTTATTGTCGTTCTAATTGCCCTGATTATTGCCAATTTTTTAGACGTTATTGTTGACTTTATTGTTGAAGTTATTGCCGTTATAATTGCCATTATTATTGCCATTATTACTGAAGTTACTGCTGTTATTATTGGACATATTATTGTCGTTAATGTTGCCATTATTGTAAAAGATATTGCCGTTATTATTGCAATTATTGTTGCCTTTATTATTGACGTTTTTGTCGTTTTTATTGCCCATTTTCTTCCACTATAATTGCCGTTATTATTGCCATTATTATTGCACTTACTGCTGTTATTATTGACTAAATTTTTGCCATTATTATAGCCGTTATTGTGGCCATTATTATTTCAGTTAATGCTGTTATTATTGACAATATTTTTGCCATTATTAAAGCCGTTATTGTGGCCATTATCATACCAATCATGGTTGTTAGTTTTGCCGTTATTATTGGCGTTATTGTCGTTCTAATTGCCCTGATTATTGCCAATTTTTTAGAAGTTATTTTTGCCATTATTGTTGAAGATATTGCCGTTATTATAGCCCTTATTATTGCCATTATTACTGAAGTTACTGCTGTTATTATTGGACATATAATTGTCGTTAATGTTGCCATTATTGTTAAAGATATTGCCGTTATTATTGCAATTATTGTTGCCATTATTATTGACGTTTTTGTCGTTTTTATTGCCCATTTTTTTCCAATATTTTTGCCGTTATAATTGCCATTATTATTGTTATTATTGCACTTATTATTGAAGTTATTGTCTTTGATGTGGCCCTTATTATTGCTATTATTATTGTAATTATCTTCGCCGTTTTTAAGGCCGTTATTGCAGTTAGTTTGCAGTTATCATTGAAGTTATAGCCGTTATTTTCCTTATTTTTCCCTTATTAATACAGTTATTATTGGCTATTTCGTTGAAGCATTTAAGGCCGGCAGTGCCATTATTTCACTATTATTGTTGCCTATATTTTCTTTATAATTACCCTCATTATTACGCTTATTAATGCCGCTATTATTGCTATAATATAATATTAATATTGAAATAATAAGGCAATAAAGGTATCTTATTAACAACGATGATAATGGCAAACATAACGGTAATAATATTAGCGATAATATGGGCAATAATAAGGGCAATTAGAAGGACTATAACGCTAATAATAACGGCAATATAACAACAATATCTGCAATAATAATGGCCACAATAACGGCTATAATAATGGCAATAATATGGTCAAAAATAACAGCAGTAGCTGCAATAATAATGCCAATAATAACTGCAATAATAATGTCAATAATAATGGCAATAATAATGGCAATAATGAGGGCAATAATTACGACAATCATGTCAATAAAAACGACAATAATATCGTAAAAATAAATGCATTAATAACTGCAATAATCATGATAATAATAACGGCAATAACTTCAATAAAGTCAACAATAACGTCTAAAATGGTGGCAATAATAAGGGCAATAATAACGACAATTACGTCAATAATTCCTGCAAAAATAACGACAATAACAATGGCAATAATAACTGCAATAATAACGTCAATAATAATGGTAATAACTTCAACAATAATGGCTACAAAATAGGCAATAATAAAGATAATAATAAGGGCAATAATAACAGCAGTAACTTCAATAATAACGGCTATAATAATAGCAATAATATCGACATTAATAACGCCAATATCTGCATTAATTACGTCAATAATATAGGCCATAAAAACGGTAATAATTACGATAATAACAGCAATAATAACGACGACATTAATTGCAATAATAATGACACTAAAAACGGCAATAACTTCAAAAATTATCGCAACATTAGCGGCAATAATAATGTCAATAAGAACGGTAATAACTTCAACAATAATGGCAACAATAGCGGCAATAATAACAACAATAGCGTCAATAAAAACTGCAATAAAAATTGCAATGACGTCCTTAATTAGGGCAATAATAAAGGCAATAATAACAGTAATAATAACGATAATAATGGTAATAATAATAGCAAAAATAACTGCAATAATAACGTCAATGAATGGCAATAATATGGGCAATAATAACAGCAATAACTTTAAGAATAGAAGCAAAAATATTGGCAATAATAAGGGCATTTATAAAAATAATGACGGCAAAAATAATGGCAATAATAGAGGCAATAATAACGGCAGTAAAGGCCTTTTTTTTGCCATTATTATTGCCGTTATTATTGTCAATATTATTGCTGTTACTGCTGTTAATATTGACAATATTTTTGCCATTATTAAAGCCCGAATTGTGGCCATTATTATTGCAGTTACTGCTGTTAATATTGGCAATATTTTTGCCATTATTAAAGTCGTTATTGTGGCCATTATTATTGCAGTAATAGTTGATACTATTGCCGTTATTATTGGCGTTATTGTCGTTCTAATTGCCCTGATAATTGCCAATTTTTTAGAAGTTAATGTTGCCATTATTGTTGAAGATATTGCCGTTATTATTGCTCTTCTTATTGGCATTTTTATTGAAATAACTGTTGTTATTATTGGCCTTCTTTTTGTAGTTAATGTTGCCATTATTGTTGAAGATATTGCCGTTATTGTTGCCATTATTATTGCAGTTTCTGCTTTTGTAATTGACAATATTTTTGCCATTATTAAAGCCGTTATTGTGGCCATTATCATACCAATCATGGTTGTTAGTTTTGCCGTTATTATTGGCGTTATTGTCGTTCTAATTGCCCTGATTATTGCCAATTTTTTAGACGTTATTGTTGACTTTATTGTTGAAGTTATTGCCGTTATAATTGCCGTTATTATTGCCATTATTACTGAAGTTACTGCTGTTATTATTGGACATATTATTGTCGTTAATGTTGCCATTATTGTTAAAGATATTGCCGTTATTATTGCAATTATTGTTGCCTTTATTATTGACGTTTTTGTCGTTTTTATTGCCCATTTTTTTCCACTATTATTGCCGTTATTATTGCCATTATTATTGCACTTACTGCTGTTATTATTGACTAAATTTTTGCCATTATTATAGCCGTTATTGTGGCCATTATTATTTCAGTTAATGCTGTTATTATTGACAATATTTTTGCCATTATTAAAGCCGTTATTGTGGCCATTATCATACCAATCATGGTTGTTAGTTTTGCCGTTATTATTGGCGTTATTGTCGTTCTAATTGCCCTGATTATTGCCAATTTTTTAGAAGTTATTTTTGCCATTATTGTTGAAGATATTGCCGTTATTATAGCCCTTATTATTGCCATTATTACTGAAGTTACTGCTGTTATTATTGGACATATGATTGTCGTTAATGTTGCCATTATTGTTAAAGATATTGCCGTTATTATTGCAATTATTGTTGCCATTATTATTGACGTTTTTGTCATTTTTATTGCCCATTTTTTTCCAATATTATTGCCGTTATAATTGCCATTATTATTGTTATTATTGCACTTATTATTGAAGTTATTGTCTTTGATGTGGCCCTTATTATTGCTATTATTATTGTAATTATCTTCGCCGTTTTTAAGGCCGTTATTGCAGTTAGTTTGCAGTTATCATTGAAGTTATAGCCGTTATTTTCCTTATTTTTCCCTTATTAATACAGTTATTATTGGCTATTTCGTTGAAGCATTTAAGGCCGGCAGTGCCATTATTTCACTATTATTGCTGCCTATATTTTCTTTATAATTACCCTCATTATTACGCTTATTAATGCCGCTATTATTGCTATAATATAATATTAATATTGAAATAATAAGGCAATAAAGGTATCTTATTAACAACGATGATAATAGCAAAAATAACGGCAATAATATTAGCGATAATATGGGCAATAATAAGGGCAATTAGAAGGACTATAACGCTAATAATAACGGCAATATAACAACAATATCTGCAATAATAATGGCCACAATAACGGCTATAATAATGGCAATAATATGGTCAAAAATAACAGCAGTAGCTGCAATAATAATGCCAATAATAACTGCAATAATAATGTCAATAATAATGGCAATAATAATGGCAATAATGAGGGCAATAATTACGACAATCATGTCAATAAAAACGACAATAATATCGTAAAAATAAATGCATTAATAACTGCAATAATCATGGCAATAATAACGGCAATAACTTCAATAAAGTCAACAATAACGTCTAAAATGGTGGCAATAATAAGGGCAATAATAACGACAATTACGTCAATAATTCCTGCAAAAATAACGACAATAACAATGGCAATAATAACTGCAATAATAACGTCAATAATAATGGTAATAACTTCAACAATAATGGCTACAAAATAGGCAATAATAAAGATAATAATAAGGGCAATAATAACAGCAGTAACTTCAATAATAACGGCTATAATAATAGCAATAATATCGACATTAATAACGCCAATATCTGCATTAATTACGTCAATAATATAGGCCATAAAAACGGTAATAATTACGATAATAACAGCAATAATAACGACGACATTAATTGCAATAATAATGACACTAAAAACGGCAATAACTTCAAAAATTATCGCAACATTAGCGGCAATAATAATGTCAATAAGAACGGTAATAACTTCAACAATAATGGCAACAATAGCGGCAATAATAACAACAATAGCGTCAATAAAAACTGCAATAAAAATTGCAATGACGTCCTTAATTAGGGCAATAATAAAGGCAATAATAACAGTAATAATAACGATAATAATGGTAATAATAATAGCAAAAATAACTGCAATAATAACGTCAATGAATGGCAATAATATGGGCAATAATAACAGCAATAACTTTAAGAATAGAAGCAAAAATATTGGCAATAATAAGGGCATTTATAAAAATAATGACGGCAAAAATAATGGCAATAATAGAGGCAATAATAACGGCAGTAAAGGCCTTTTTTTTGCCATTATTATTGCCGTTATTATTGTCAATATTATTGCTGTTGTTACGTCACCCGACGTACGGACTTATAAAATATATAAAGAGAATTTCCTCGTGCCCGCTATATAGGGAGTCTTTTATTATCACGTGTAATTTCCTCGTGCCCGCTATATAGGGAGTCAGCTTATTAAATCATGTATTACTCATAGTATAGTTGATATCATTTATTAACAATATTATAATATACACATTTGTGCCCGACATGAAGGGAGTAACTTTTACAACACTAACAAATATTATATTTACACTGGGGAACACCTTACGATTAGAACATGCATATATAATAATTAGCTATAAATAATAGATACATAATAATTGATACGTATTTAACACACACATTTATAATATACGCGAAGTCCTAACAAGAGACTGAAAGTAAACGCCGACTAGCCGGTCCTTCATCCATACATGGCCTTCACGTGGTCCTTAGGGAAACTACGCGGTCATTCGGATACTTCCTACACGAAACCTTTCGAACCAGAGGAGAGAGTGAAAGCCGTCACCATCAAGTAGCCTGTACTCTGCCACACATGGTCACCACGTGGTCCTTAGGGAAACTACGCGGCCACTAGGGGCACCTTCTACCTGAAACCTTGGGACCGGAGGAGAAGAGCACAAAGCCGGCGACGTCGACAGGCCTGTCCTCCGCCCACACATGGCCACCACGTGCGCCTTAGGGAAAGCACGCGGCCGCCAGGCACTTACGGCATCTCTCCACAAGTGGTCATCACGCGCGTCTACAGAACGGACTCAGAATTCCGAAGTTACAAGATACATGGCACAGCTAACGCACACACGGGCCTAGGCCAACACACACACGCGGAATTCAGCTGACGCCAAGCAAAGTAACGCCAAGACGCTCATCCCTACCTCCGCTAGTACGCGCTTCAGCTCAACGCGCGCAGGACCATCGCACGCTACCCCACCACCGCCAACAAGGACGAGAGAAGGGAAGACGGCAGCCAATCACCATCCTCTTAGAGCCAAGCCGCCGCCGCCTCGCTACGAGCCGCCGCCGCTTCGCCACGAGCCGCCGCCGCTAAGATTCAGTATATAAGGAGCTGCAGAGCAGCACACGACGGTTTTTTCGACTACAGATTTTCTACGAATCACTTCGACGGACGTTTCGAACAATAATCGCGGGAGAGTCTTTTACGCTGTATTCATATTATAATTTAAACTTAGAATAAATTAGAATTAGTAGAAGTCTGTGTTTCATTAGTCGGGACCCCGGTCACTACTCATTCGCGACTCGTATTATCTACGTGTTCCTGAACCGACGTGTGGTCGACAAGCTCTTCATCTCTCTCCGCATTTTCCAACCTTTTATCCTAGAACTATCGGGGCGTACGAATCGCCCGGGTTCATTCTTCACAGAACTATCGGAGCGTACGAATCGCTCGAGTTCAATCATCCTAAAAGGTCCCGTTGCATCCTATAGAATACGTATGCCGAAAACACGTCGGGGCGGACGCAAACATAGTCTCCGGCGTCTACTCGCGAACTACTATAGCGGTACAAACCATCTGGCTAACTTGGGCATCGACCCGTCGGCCTGCAGACCTAGGATCATCGAGGACACCACACTCTGCCATCCCAGGCCCGATACTCAGCAGGACCTGAGGTCTCCATCTTGCAGAATTACTGAATATCGGCTCGTACCGATCAACTGCCCGGAGTGTACCTTCGTTGCCGGACAGCTACCACCAAGCGACCCGCGAACAGCTCGCTATTTAGAATTGTACGGAGAGAAGCATTAAAGGTAAGTGAATCATCCTTATCAAAGACATAATCTATCGTTAAGCCCGTTCCGTGCCACGAACTACGCGTAGTAGGTAACGGCCGAATTGGGCAAATATCCCATTGAAGCAGGAGCTCCTTGAAGGAAAGAGCATAGTTCTTTTTTTTAAGGCCCGTGCCGAGTGGGACGTAACATAAAATTGGTGACAGCGGTGGGATAGAAACGATACATTATGTCTACTGAAAGGAGCGAACGTATTGAAACACGCAGCATGGCTGCGCGTCAACCTGATGAAGTTATGATCGATGAAGTACGACTACGAATGACTAAATTAGACGCGGCCGAACGGGCCCTCCTTGAACGCGAACGCGTCATTCGAGAACGCGAACAAGAACTTCGCGATCATGCGCAGCGTCTTAACGCTGCAAAATCAGAAGAGGCAGATCCTCTCACGTTCTTGATGAGGGAGATTTTGGCGCTCAGGACGGAGAGCCAACATCACCTTCCTAATCATCAAATGAATGAGGCTTTCGCGTCTATACCACGATACGATGGGAAAAATATGCCTCTATCCTCATTTATTAGAGCTTGTAAACGCGCGCGACAAATGATTCCCGCATACCCGGAAGATTTGTTTACTCAAGCCGCGATACGGAAGCTCCAAGATTCGGCACACATTGCGATAGATAGACATAATCCGAAAACGATGTTCGAGTTGTATAGTCGACTCCGACAGACATTGGGCACATACCATTCTTTAGATTATTACCGGACAGAATTAAGAAACGTACTCATGTCGGAGAACGAACAGATTATCGATTACATTGGCCGTGTACAGGATTTATACGAGGGTCTTCTCGATGAAGAAAGGTTTTGGGGAGAAATCACGGATAGCAAGAAACGAGAAATAGATGAATTGGCATTAAAAAGCTTTTGTTCTGGGTTACCGATGGATTACCATCCCTACTTAAACGCGTTACGTTGTCGAGACTTAGGCGATGCATATGACAAAGCAATCCAATTACACTCGTCAATACAGGACGAGTGGGATAGAAGAGGATTAGTAAGGCCGCGACCACAATATAAGGCAAAAACATACCAAGAAAAACCTATGGATTATTATTACTTTGAATCTAAAAGAAACAATAGACCAAATATCCGGCCTACTAGAACTCCTCCAGACCCAGATTCGTGTTCGTATTGTAAGAGAATTGGTCATACACAAACCCAATGTTACAAGAAATCGCGTGACCAGCAACGCCGGTCACAGACACAAGTTCATGGGCCTTATACTCCACCTCCCGGAAATTCCCGTCAATCCTCTCCATCCTCTCACTACTCTCCTTCCTCACCACGAGACCAAAAGCATAAGAAAGAATGCTCGTATTGCAAAAATATCGGTCATACAATAGAAGAATGCCGAAAGAAAAGATGGAGAGAATCTCAGTCGGGAAACGAACCAACGTCTCTGAGGAAAGGCGCATCCGCAGAGACCGCGCCAGGGCGCCCGGTGAGAACGATAACAAAAGAAGAGAAGCCAATCGTGTCTACGTCCTCCAACTAAAGGAAGAAACTACCTCCCCATCTATCGTCCTTTCCTCTGACGACCTAGCTAAAGAGACGGAGTTCCTAGTTGATACGGGTTCGGAACTCAACATATTAAAAATAAAAATGGCAAACGGGGATATAATATGCAACGAAAACGACAAAGTCAGACTGAGCGGTATCACCGACGAAACCGTTACCACGTACGGTTCGGTAACCATACGAATTCACGGATATCCGCTTAAATTCCAATTAGTACCAAATTCCTTTCCTATCCCCTACGACGGTATTTTGGGTTCCGACTTCTTTCAAAAAACAGCCAAAATTGATTATGAAAGAGAGTCTATAGAGTGGCACGGAATAGTTATGCCCTTTGTTCAATCAAAGGAGATAACCATTCCGGGGCGAACGAGCAATGTCTGTAAAATAAAGATAAAAAATAGCGATTTAGAAACGGGATATTTGCCGCGTTTGAATTTCGGAGAAGGAATTTATGCCGGAGAAGCAGTGGTGTCAAATAACCACGGCGAAGCATATATCAAAATAATTAACACCAACGATACGGACGTCAACATAAAACCTCCGTCTGTAACACTAGAAGAGTTCGAGATAAATAATACCGAACTCTTATCGCATTCAGAGGAAATCACGTCTCAAGTGCCTCGACTCGAATCGAAAGACGATGACATAAGCAGTCTAATAAACAATTCTCCGAAACTCGAACAGGAAACCGAGACCCAACATACCGTCCTCCCTACTCACATTACCCCTTCCAAATCCTGCAAACACATAAACAAGACAGACGAACGTTACGCACTAGCCCTACAGAATATTAATTTGGACGAACTGAACGACGAAGAGAAATCCGTAGCAAAAGATATGATCAGAGAATCCATAGATTTATTTCATTTACCGGGCGACAGACTGACGTACTCCGACACCGTAACACACAAGATAGAGACAGTGGACTCTATTCCAGTAAATGTCCGACAGTACCGCTTCCCGCCCATTCATAAGGAAGAGATAAACAAACAGATAGGAGAACTTCTAGAAAACAACGTGATCAAATCATCTACGTCCCCGTATAATTCTCCACTATGGATAGTTCCGAAGAAACCGGACGCAAAAGGGAATAAAAGATGGAGATTAGTCATCGACTACCGGATGTTAAACGAAAAAACTATTAAAGACAGTTATCCACTGCCGAACATAACGGAAATATTAGATCAACTAGGAAGCGCGAAATATTTTAGTACGTTCGATCTCGCATCGGGCTTCCATCAAATCGGCATGGATAAAGAAGACGCGCCGAAAACGGCTTTCTCCACGCCATTCGGGCAATATGAATTTAAACGTATGCCCTTTGGTCTCAAAAACGCTCCTTCCACCTTCCAACGCTTGATGAACAATGTCCTGACCGGATTGCAAGGTAATGAATTATTCGTTTACCTAGACGACATAGTCATATACTCCAGCTCGCTACGAGAGCATCTTTTGAAATACCGGAAATTATGTGCGCGTCTCCGTGACGCCAATCTAAAACTACAGCCCGAGAAATGCAATCTTCTCAGGAAGGAGGTTGTATATCTCGGACATATCATTAGCGCGGATGGAGTGAAACCTGACCCAGGAAAAATAGAGGCGGTCAAGAACTTCCCGACGCCAAAGAATGCAAAGAACATAAAACAATTCCTGGGACTGGCAGGCTATTATCGACGCTTCATACCAAATTTCTCAGGTACAAGTAAACCGCTGACGAATCTCTTAAAGAAAGACGTACCGTTTAAGTGGGAGGACGCTCAAAACAAGGCATTCAAAACTTTAACAAGCCTTTTGTGTGAACAACCGCTCTTGCAATTCCCTGATTTTACCAAACCTTTCCTAGTAACTACCGACGCATCAAATTACGCGATCGGGGGAATTCTCAGTCAGGGAGAAGTCGGTAAAGATCTGCCCATAGCTTACACGTCAAGAATCTTAAATCAAGCGGAACAAAATTATTCGACAATAGAGAAAGAGCTGCTTGCCATTATATACGCCGTTAATTACTTCCGACCTTATCTATACGGTCGTAAATTCAGTTTAATCACCGACCACCGTCCGTTAGTGTGGTTAAATTCTGTGAAAGACCCGACGTCTCGGCTTATCAGATGGCGACTCAAACTCGCCGAGTATGAATACGATATTGTTTATAAAGCCGGTAAACGAAACGTCAATGCCGACGCGCTATCGCGTAACCCTATCGAGGTGAGTAAACAGATCCTTCCGATAGCAGGAACCAGCTCGAGTGACGACGAAATATTCTCGTCGCTCGCTAAGAGACGTCGCACGCAAGAAATATCAAAACCCGAGACCGCACTTGAAACGGAAACACCTAACATAAACATAAACATAAACGAACAGACGAACGATACAGACGAAACGAACGACGACGAATTGGATCTATCACGTTACGAAGGTAATATTATAGAAATAAAAGACAGGATAACAATGCACAAAGGACACATAGCATTTTTTGTAACAAAGACCGGAACCCCTATTGACAAAGGAGCCAAAGAACTTGCCGACAATAAAAGACTACCAAACATTACCGACGTAACGCTTGGTAGAGTAAAGATTACAAAACGGGACAATAGATACCTCATCGCGTTACCCGTCCAGGAGAGAACATCCGTCTCTATTCAATTAGAAATTCTAGACGAAGTATTACATTCTCTTTTGGACGCGGCAATTGAATTAAATTTAAAAACAATAGCTATTTCAAGGGATAATATCGCAGACGTATCATGGATAAACATTAAACGCAAGATAAGTTCGATCTTCGCGGGCCACGAAACTAAAATT
This sequence comes from Dolichovespula saxonica, assembly GCA_911387935.1. Classification (NCBI taxonomy): domain Eukaryota; kingdom Metazoa; phylum Arthropoda; class Insecta; order Hymenoptera; family Vespidae; genus Dolichovespula; species Dolichovespula saxonica. The sequence goes on along the minus strand of CAJVQX010000004.1, from coordinate 150,198 downwards.
ATTATACTAAAGCATGAAATCATAATACCCAGGGAGATCGAACGCGTCCAAATTATCCATGACAATCACGCTACTCCTGTGGGAGGTCACAAAGGAGTCACTAAGACATATTGGCGTATAAAACAACGGTACTACTGGCCTAACCTTAAACCCGATATACAAAACTTTATCCAAAACTGCCGCAGCTGTCAGACCAAGAAGCTTGTCCGACAAAAAACCAGACAACCGATGACCCTTACCGACACGCCGGGAAGGGCCTTCGACAAAGTTTCGATGGATATAGTAGGACCGATGCCTACTAGTAAACTAGGCAATAATTATATCCTAACAATACAAGATCTCCTTACCAAATATTCTATAGCGGTACCACTACAACAAGCTTCTTCGGTCGAAGTAGCTGACGCATTTATAAAAAATTTAATATGTAAATACGGCAGCCCGAAAGGGATACTAACTGATCAAGGTACTGCTTTCTTATCAGAATTGATGAAAGCAGTGGCCAAGAAATTTAGAATAGAAACATACCAAACCACCGCTTATCGACCGCAATCCAACGGATCAATAGAACGCTCACACCACGTGTTAGCAGAATTTTTGAAACACTTTATAAAGGATAATTCTGAATGGGACGATTGGGTCGATATAGCGATGTTTTCTTATAATACAAGTATACATGAAGGTACACAATACACTCCACACGAATTAATCTTTGGCCAGTTAGCGAAAACTCCGAACAATAGCACACTTAACGACTTAAAAGACGAAACTTACGCATCGTACTTGGCTGAATTGACGGTACAATTACAGAAATCGCAGGAGGCCGCCAAAGAGAACCTCGAACGCGCGAAAATAAAATCTAAAAATTATTACGATAAAAAACAGAGGGTGGTGAGCTTCTCGACGGGCGACTCCGTGTACCTCCTAAAGGGAAAAATCAAAGGCAAGTTAGACAGCCAGTACGAGGGACCATATAAAATTGTACAAATTCTTAATAATAGCAATGTAAAAATAGAAACGCCAAAAGGCCTCTCTGTCGTTCATACGGACAGACTCAAATTAAATAAGGCTAGAAAATAAGTTAAAGCCTACGTCTAGGACTCTACCATACCGACTAACGGTTGCCACGGCGCAGCATGGCGCCACAGTAGTTCTCAGAGTCCGGGACGACGGTCGATAAGGTGTCTCCCCTCCATTTTCATTATAATATAAGCCACTCCAGTCCGAGCAGAGCGTCAATTGTCCATAAAGAAGCAAAAGCATCGAAGCTAAAGAAGAAACCTCGAATCATAATGAAGAAATTATCATTCGTTATACTACTTACAATAGTAGGAACTACGCAGAGCCTAACCGGATACGACTGTGCCGGTTCCTCACTCAACGTGACTACATTCTCGTTGCTGGACGTCTCTGAATGCGAGACGCCGAATCTCCAACCAACAAGCCAAGAACTATACATTCAATTACTACAAGTGTCTGAATACCACCCAATAAATGTAATACAATGTAAAGTGAGGATCGATAGGACCATCTATCACTGCGGAATGTACTCGCACGTTTCAATCGTACACAATGGCCGACGCGAATACATTCATCCGCTCACCCAACGCCTATGCGAACAAGCGCAAGTCACCGGAAGCCTATCTCTGGGCCCCAACAGCCTCATAACGGGACTTAAGAGAAACAGCACGCACCTTCACAGCCTGACCATAAGTGGATCCGTCGGTACAGACGGAGCCTGCAAGGGCTCGCAATATAGCGACCCCTATGGTACCTGGGACGACGTCGTTGTACAGGCCTCGGTAGAAGTCACCTTAAAAGACTACTATGCAGCCGCCTCCATCAAAGCAGACCAGATACATCTGCAATCGGGTACCATCTGCGCTTACACAGCCGAAAATTGTCAAGACGAAGGAGGAGCCGAAAACTTTTGGGAAACTCTACCTTCGGATAGTTGCGGATTCAATGAATACGACGTTTTGTACGAAGGCCTCGCAACAAAACTCACAACTAAAGGACCAGTAACAGGACCAGTCCTATACACAGTCACGTCCAAGGATGTCACCTTCGCACTTACAAAAACAGAAGAATTTACACTGTGCGGATATACGATCATCCGTACCGAACATCCGAAACTTTTCATATTGGAAACCTCTCCTGGAAGAATCTTCAAAGCTAAGACAAAAACCCCTGTAGAAAATTTAGACATCTTCGCATATATAAATTCTAAATTCATATACGTCGAACGCCATTTAAAAACACAACTTACTGATTTATATATAGACATAACCCGCCAGAAATGTGCGCTCGAGAGACAAATTTTGAAGAACGCTTTATCCTTAGCAAACTTGTCTCCTGACGAAACCGCATATTCCTTCATGAAAGAACCAGGTTACATGGCAGTAATAGCGGGAGAAGTAATACACTTGATTAAATGTACACCGGTGGAAATAAAAGTACGCCCTACGGAAAACTGCTACAAAAGCCTACCAATAACTTACCGCAATCAGTCTTGCTTCCTAACACCAAAAACCCATATCATCACACAAGAAGCAGCAATGGCGGATTGCAACGAGCTACTACCAGCAATGTACCTACTACATGGATCATGGTACAGAATAACACCGAAACTCGTTGAAAGCGTACCACCGCCGACGATTCAGCCATTAACAAAACCACAATGGAAATACATCAGCCCGCAACATTTGGCAACGAGCGGAATCTACTCCAACGAAGATCTAAATAAACTACGTTCGCATATCATGGAACCTGCGGAAAAACCCGCTGTTTTGAACACACTATTACGTGGAGTCAGCGGACAACACATACCAAAAGGACAGATCTCGCTATACAACCTTATGGACGAAGAAGCATTAGACAAAATAGCGACCAGCACAGGCCAACGACTATGGGGAGCGTTCGTGACATTCGGATCAGCAAGCGCCGGAGTCATAGCGATACTCATGATCCTCCGATTGATAAAATATGTAGCAGACACCGTCATCCACGGCTATGCACTACATAGCATCTATGGTTGGAGTATTCATTTAGTAGGAGCACTTTGGGGCTCACTTACACACCTTTTGCTCCACCTCGCTAAGTCACCAACGGAAGAGAAGGTGGAGAGCGAACAAAAACCGCCAGAAGATGCTGACGCGATAGAACCACCTACGACAGGACAGAAAGAAGCCGTAAACACTTTCCCTTCAATTAGTAAGTACTTACAAGAAGAATCAGCCTTCAAAATGCACGTATAACTACGTACATTTTATTATAAGGGGGGAAGTGTTACGTCACCCGACGTACGGACTTATCAAATATATAAAGAGATATTCCTCGTGCCCGCTATATAGGGAGTCTTTTATTATCACGTGTAATTTCCTCGTGCCCGCTATATAGGGAGTCTTTTATTATCACGTGTAATTTCCTCGTGCCCGCTATATAGGGAGTCAGCTTATTAAATCATGTATTACTCATAGTATAGTTGATATCATTTATTAACAATATTATAATTTACACATTCGTGCCCGACATGAAGGGAGTAACTTTTACAACACTAACAAATATTATATTTACACTGGGGAACACCTTACGATTAGAACATGCATATATAATAATTAGCTATAAATAATAGATACATAATAATTGATACGTATTTAACACACACATTTATAATATACGCGAAGTCCTAACAAGAGACTGAAAGTAAACGCCGACTAGCCGGTCCTTCATCCATACATGGCCTTCACGTGGTCCTTAGGGAAACTACGCGGTCATTCGGATACTTCCTACACGAAACCTTTCGAACCAGAGGAGAGAGTGAAAGCCGTCACCATCAAGTAGCCTGTACTCTGCCCACACATGGTCACCACGTGGTCCTTAGGGAAACTACGCGGCCACTAGGGGCACCTTCTACCTGAAACCTTGGGACCGGAGGAGAAGAGCACAAAGCCGGCGACGTCGACAGGCCTGTCCTCCGCCCACACATGGCCACCACGTGCGCCTTAGGGAAAGCACGCGGCCGCCAGGCACTTACGGCACCTCTCCACAAGTGGTCATCACGCGCGTCTACAGAACGGACTCAGAATTCCGAAGTTACAAGATACATGGCACAGCTAACGCACACACGGGCCTAGGCCAACACACACACACGGAATTCAGCTGACGCCAAGCAAAGTAACGCCAAGACGCTCATCCCTACCTCCGCTAGTACGCGCTTCAGCTCAACGCGCGCAGGACCATCGCACGCTACCCCACCACCGCCAACAAGGACGAGAGAAGGGAAGACGGCAGCCAATCACCATCCTCTTAGAGCCAAGCCGCCGCCGCCTCGCTACGAGCCGCCGCCGCTTCGCCACGAGCCGCCGCCGCTAAGATTCAGTATATAAGGAGCTGCAGAGCAGCACACGACGGTTTTTTCGACTACAGATTTTCTACGAATCACTTCGACGGACGTTTCGAACAATAATCGCGGGAGAGTCTTTTACGCTGTATTCATATTATAATTTAAACTTAGAATAAATTAGAATTAGTAGAAGTCTGTGTTTCATTAGTCGGGACCCCGGTCACTACTCATTCGCGACTCGTATTATCTACGTGTTCCTGAACCGACGTGTGGTCGACAAGCTCTTCATCTCTCTCCGCATTTTCCAACCTTTTATCCTAGAACTATCAGGGCGTACGAATCGCCCGGGTTCACTCTTTCCAAGTCTTAGAACTATCGGGGCGTACGAATCGCCCGGGTTCATACTCCTAAATCATAGAACTATCGGGGCGTACGAATCGCCCGGGTTCATTCTTCACAGAACTATCGGAGCGTACGAATCGCTCGGGTTCAATCATCCTAAAAGGTCCCGTTGCATCCTATAGAATACGTATGCCGAAAACACGTCGGGGCGGACGCAAACATAGTCTCCGGCGTCTACTCGCGAACTACTATAGCGGTACAAACCATCTGGCTAACTTGGGCATCGACCCGTCGGCCTGCAGACCTAGGATCATCGAGGACACCACACTCTGCCATCCCAGGCCCGATACTCAGCAGGACCTGAGGTCTCCATCTTGCAGAATTACTGAATATCGGCTCGTACCGATCAACTGCCCGGAGTGTACCTTCGTTGCCGGACAGCTACCACCGAGCGACCCGCGAACAGCTCGCTATTTAGAATTGTACGGAGAAAAGCATTAAAGGTAAGTGAATCATCCTTATCAAAGACATAATCTATCGTTAAGCCCGTCCCGTGCCACGAACTACGCGTAGTAGGTAACGGCCGAATTGGGCAAATATCCCATTGAAGCAGGAGCTCCTTGAAGGAAAGAGCATAGTTCTTTTTTTTAAGGCCCGTGCCGAGTGGGACGTAACAGCTATAATAATAGCAATAATATCGACATTAATAACGCCAATATCTGCATTAATTACGTCAATAATATAGGCCATAAAAACGGTAATAATTACGATAATAACAGCAATAATAACGACGACATTAATTGCAATAATAATGACACTAAAAACGGCAATAACTTCAAAAATTATCGCAACATTAGCGGCAATAATAATGTCAATAAGAACGGTAATAACTTCAACAATAATGGCAACAATAGCGGCAATAATAACAACAATAGCGTCAATAAAAACTGCAATAAAAATTGCAATGACGTCCTTAATTAGGGCAATAATAAAGGCAATAATAACAGTAATAATAACGATAATAATGGTAATAATAATAGCAAAAATAACTGCAATAATAACGTCAATGAATGGCAATAATATGGGCAATAATAACAGCAATAACTTTAAGAATAGAAGCAAAAATATTGGCAATAATAAGGGCATTTATAAAAATAATGACGGCAAAAATAATGGCAATAATGGAGGCAATAATAACGGCAGTAAAGGCCTTTTTTTTGCCATTATTATTGCCGTTATTATTGTCAATATTATTGCTGTTACTGCTGTTAATATTGACAATATTTTTGCCATTATTAAAGCCCGAATTGTGGCCATTATTATTGCAGTTACTGCTGTTAATATTGGCAATATTTTTGCCATTATTAAAGTCGTTATTGTGGCCATTATTATTGCAGTAATAGTTGATACTATTGCCGTTATTATTGGCGTTATTGTCGTTCTAATTGCCCTGATAATTGCCAATTTTTTAGAAGTTAATGTTGCCATTATTGTTGAAGATATTGCCGTTATTATTGCTCTTCTTATTGGCATTATTATTGAAATAACTGTTGTTATTATTGGCCTTCTTTTTGTAGTTAATGTTGCCATTATTGTTGAAGATATTGCCGTTATTATTGTCATTATTATTGCAGTTACTGCTGTTATTATTGACAATATTTTTGCCATTATTAAAGCCGTTATTGTGGCCATTATCATACCAATCATGGTTGTTAGTTTTGCCGTTATTATTGGCGTTATTGTCGTTCTAATTGCCCTGATTATTGCCAATTTTTTAGACGTTATTGTTGACTTTATTGTTGAAGTTATTGCCGTTATAATTGCCCTTATTATTGCCATTATTACTGAAGTTACTGCTGTTATTATTGGACATATTATTGTCGTTAATGTTGCCATTATTGTTAAAAATATTGCCGTTATTATTGCAATTATTGTTGCCATTATTATTGACGTTTTTGTCGTTTTTATTGCCCATTTTTTTCCACTATTATTGCCGTTATTATTGCCATTATTATTGCACTTACTGCTGTTATTATTGACTAAATTTTTGCCATTATTATAGCCGTTATTGTGGCCATTATTATTGCAGATACTGCTGTTAATATTGACAATATTTTTGCCATTATTAGAGCCGTTATTGTGGCCATTATCATACCAATCATGGTTGTTAGTTTTGCCGTTATTATTGGCGTTATTGTCGTTCTAATTGCCCTGATTATTGCCAATTTTTTAGAAGTTATTTTTGCCATTATTGTTGAAGATATTGCCGTTATTATAGCCCTTATTATTGCCATTATTACTGAAGTTACTGCTGTTATTATTGGACATATGATTGTCGTTAATGTTGCCATTATTGTTAAAGATATTGCCGTTATTATTGCAATTATTGTTGCCATTATTATTGACGTTTTTGTCGTTTTTATTGCCCATTTTTTTCCAATATTATTGCCGTTATAATTGCCATTATTATTGTTATTATTGCACTTATTATTGAAGTTATTGTCTTTGATGTGGCCCTTATTATTGCTATTATTATTGTAATTATCTTCGCCGTTTTTAAGGCCGTCATTGCAGTTAGTTTGCAGTTATCATTGAAGTTATAGCCGTTATTTTCCTTATTTTTCCCTTATTAATACAGTTATTATTGGCTATTTCGTTGAAGCATTTAAGGCCGGCAGTGCCATTATTTCACTATTATTGCTGCCTATATTTTCTTTATAATTACCCTCATTATTACGCTTATTAATGCCGCTATTATTGCTATAATATAATATTAATATTGAAATAATAAGGCAATAAAGGTATCTTATTAACAACGATGATAATGGCAAAAATAACGGCAATAATATTAGCGATAATATGGGCAATAATAAGGGCAATTAGAAGGACTATAACGCTAATAATAACGGCAATATAACAACAATATCTGCAATAATAATGGCCACAATAACGGCTATAATAATGGCAATAATATGGTCAAAAATAACAGCAGTAGCTGCAATAATAATGCCAATAATAACTGCAATAATAATGACAATAATAATGGCAATAATAATGGCAATAATGAGGGCAATAATTACGACAATCATGTCAATAAAAACGACAATAATATCGTAAAAATAAATGCATTAATAACTGCAATAATCATGGCAATAATAACGGCAATAACTTCAATAATGTCAACAATAAGGTCTAAAGTGGTGGCAATAATAAGGCCAATAATAACGACAATTACGTCAATAATACCTGCAAAAATAACGACAATAACAATGGCAATAATAACTGCAATAATAACGTCAATAATAATGGTAATAACTTCAACAATAATGGCTACAAAATAGGCAATAATAAAGATAATAATAAGGGCAATAATAACAGCAGTAACTTCAATAATAACGGCTATAATAATAGCAATAATATCGACATTAATAACGCCAATATCTGCATTAATTACGTCAATAATATAGGCCATAAAAACGGTAATAATTACGATAATAACAGCAATAATAACGACGACATTAATTGCAATAATAATGACACTAAAAACGGCAATAACTTCAAAAATTATCGCAACATTAGCGGCAATAATAATGTCAATAAGAACGGTAATAACTTCAACAATAATGGCAACAATAGCGGCAATAATAACAACAATAGCGTCAATAAAAACTGCAATAAAAATTGCAATGACGTCCTTAATTAGGGCAATAATAAAGGCAATAATAACAGTAATAATAACGATAATAATGGTAATAATAATAGCAAAAATAACTGCAATAATAACGTCAATGAATGGCAATAATATGGGCAATAATAACAGCAATAACTTTAAGAATAGAAGCAAAAATATTGGCAATATTAAGGGCATTTATAAAAATAATGACGGCAAAAATAATGGCAATAATAGAGGCAATAATAACGGCAGTAAAGGCCTTTTTTTTGCCATTATTATTGCCGTTATTATTGTCAATATTATTGCTGTTACTGCTGTTAATATTGACAATATTTTTGCCATTATTAAAGCCCGAATTGTGGCCATTATTATTGCAGTTACTGCTGTTAATATTGGCAATATTTTTGCCATTATTAAAGTCGTTATTGTGGCCATTATTATTGCAGTAATAGTTGATACTATTGCCGTTATTATTGGCGTTATTGTCGTTCTAATTGCCCTGATAATTGCCAATTTTTTAGAAGTTAATGTTGCCATTATTGTTGAAGATATTGCCGTTATTATTGCTCTTCTTATTGGCATTATTAATGAAATAACTGTTGTTATTATTGGCCTTCTTTTTGTAGTTAATGTTGCCATTATTGTTGAAGATATTGCCGTTATTGTTGCCATTATTATTGCAGTTTCTGCTTTTATTATTGACAATATTTTTGCCATTATTAAAGCCGTTATTGTGGCCATTATCATACCAATCATGGTTGTTAGTTTTGCCGTTATTATTGGCGTTATTGTCGTTCTAATTGCCCTGATTATTGCCAATTTTTTAGACGTTATTGTTGACTTTATTGTTGAAGTTATTGCCGTTATAATTGACGTTATTATTGCCATTATTACTGAAGTTACAGCTGTTATTATTGGCCATATTATTAGCGTTAATGTTGCCATTATTGTTGAAGATATTGCCGTTATTATTGCAATTATAGTTGACGTTATTATTGACCTTTTTGTCGTTTTTATTGCCCATTTTTTTCCACTATTATTGCCGTTATTATTGCCATTATTATTGCACTTACTGCTGTTATTATTGACTAAATTTTTGCCATTATTATAGCCGTTATAGTGGCCATTATTATTGCAGATACTGCTGTTAATATTGACAATATTTTTGCCATTATTAGAGCCGTTATTGTGGCCATTATCATACCAATCATGGTTGTTAGTTTTGCCGTTATTATTGGCGTTATTGTCGTTCTAATTGCCCTGATTATTGGCAATTTTTTAGAAGTTATTTTTGCCATTATTGTTGAAGATATAGCCGTTATTATAGCCCTTATTATTGCCATTATTACTGAAGTTACTGCTGTTATTATTGGACATATGATTGTCGTTAATGTTGCCATTATTGTTAAAGATATTGCCGTTATTATTGCAATTATTGTTGCCATTATTATTGACGTTTTTGTCGTTTTTATTGCCCATTTTTTTCCAATATTATTGCCGTTATAATTGCCATTATTATTGTTATTATTGCACTTATTATTGAAGTTATTGTCTTTGATGTGGCCCTTATTATTGCTATTATTATTGTAATTATCTTCGCCGTTTTTAAGGCCGTTATTGCAGTTATTTTGCAGTTATCATTGAAGTTATAGCCGTTATTTTCCTTATTTTTCCCTTATTAATACAGTTATTATTGGCTATTTCGTTGAAGCATTTAAGGCAACGAGCGGAATCTACTCCAACGAAGATCTAAATAAACTACGTTCGCATATCATGGAACCTGCGGAAAAACCCGCTGTTTTGAACACACTATTACGTGGAGTCAGCGGACAACACATACCAAAAGGACAGATCTCGCTATACAACCTTATGGACGAAGAAGCATTAGACAAAATAGCGACCAGCACAGGCCAACGACTATGGGGAGCGTTCGTGACATTCGGATCAGCAAGCGCCGGAGTCATAGCGATACTCATGATCCTCCGATTGATAAAATATGTAGCAGACACCGTCATCCACGGCTATGCACTACATAGCATCTATGGTTGGAGTATTCATTTAGTAGGAGCACTTTGGGGCTCACTTACACACCTTTTGCTCCACCTCGCTAAGTCACCAACGGAAGAGAAGGTGGAGAGCGAACAAAAACCGCCAGAAGATGCTGACGCGATAGAACCACCTACGACAGGACAGAAAGAAGCCGTAAACACTTTCCCTTCAATTAGTAAGTACTTACAAGAAGAATCAGCCTTCAAAATGCACGTATAACTACGTACATTTTATTATAAGGGGGGAAGTGTTACGTCACCCGACGTACGGACTTATCAAATATATAAAGAGATATTCCTCGTGCCCGCTATATAGGGAGTCTTTTATTATCACGTGTAATTTCCTCGTGCCCGCTATATAGGGAGTCTTTTATTATCACGTGTAATTTCCTCGTGCCCGCTATATAGGGAGTCAGCTTATTAAATCATGTATTACTCATAGTATAGTTGATATCATTTATTAACAATATTATAATTTACACATTCGTGCCCGACATGAAGGGAGTAACTTTTACAACACTAACAAATATTATATTTACACTGGGGAACACCTTACGATTAGAACATGCATATATAATAATTAGCTATAAATAATAGATACATAATAATTGATACGTATTTAACACACACATTTATAATATACGCGAAGTCCTAACAAGAGACTGAAAGTAAACGCCGACTAGCCGGTCCTTCATCCATACATGGCCTTCACGTGGTCCTTAGGGAAACTACGCGGTCATTCGGATACTTCCTACACGAAACCTTTCGAACCAGAGGAGAGAGTGAAAGCCGTCACCATCAAGTAGCCTGTACTCTGCCCACACATGGTCACCACGTGGTCCTTAGGGAAACTACGCGGCCACTAGGGGCACCTTCTACCTGAAACCTTGGGACCGGAGGAGAAGAGCACAAAGCCGGCGACGTCGACAGGCCTGTCCTCCGCCCACACATGGCCACCACGTGCGCCTTAGGGAAAGCACGCGGCCGCCAGGCACTTACGGCACCTCTCCACAAGTGGTCATCACGCGCGTCTACAGAACGGACTCAGAATTCCGAAGTTACAAGATACATGGCACAGCTAACGCACACACGGGCCTAGGCCAACACACACACACGGAATTCAGCTGACGCCAAGCAAAGTAACGCCAAGACGCTCATCCCTACCTCCGCTAGTACGCGCTTCAGCTCAACGCGCGCAGGACCATCGCACGCTACCCCACCACCGCCAACAAGGACGAGAGAAGGGAAGACGGCAGCCAATCACCATCCTCTTAGAGCCAAGCCGCCGCCGCCTCGCTACGAGCCGCCGCCGCTTCGCCACGAGCCGCCGCCGCTAAGATTCAGTATATAAGGAGCTGCAGAGCAGCACACGACGGTTTTTTCGACTACAGATTTTCTACGAATCACTTCGACGGACGTTTCGAACAATAATCGCGGGAGAGTCTTTTACGCTGTATTCATATTATAATTTAAACTTAGAATAAATTAGAATTAGTAGAAGTCTGTGTTTCATTAGTCGGGACCCCGGTCACTACTCATTCGCGACTCGTATTATCTACGTGTTCCTGAACCGACGTGTGGTCGACAAGCTCTTCATCTCTCTCCGCATTTTCCAACCTTTTATCCTAGAACTATCAGGGCGTACGAATCGCCCGGGTTCACTCTTTCCAAGTCTTAGAACTATCGGGGCGTACGAATCGCCCGGGTTCATACTCCTAAATCATAGAACTATCGGGGCGTACGAATCGCCCGGGTTCATTCTTCACAGAACTATCGGAGCGTACGAATCGCTCGGGTTCAATCATCCTAAAAGGTCCCGTTGCATCCTATAGAATACGTATGCCGAAAACACGTCGGGGCGGACGCAAACATAGTCTCCGGCGTCTACTCGCGAACTACTATAGCGGTACAAACCATCTGGCTAACTTGGGCATCGACCCGTCGGCCTGCAGACCTAGGATCATCGAGGACACCACACTCTGCCATCCCAGGCCCGATACTCAGCAGGACCTGAGGTCTCCATCTTGCAGAATTACTGAATATCGGCTCGTACCGATCAACTGCCCGGAGTGTACCTTCGTTGCCGGACAGCTACCACCGAGCGACCCGCGAACAGCTCGCTATTTAGAATTGTACGGAGAAAAGCATTAAAGGTAAGTGAATCATCCTTATCAAAGACATAATCTATCGTTAAGCCCGTCCCGTGCCACGAACTACGCGTAGTAGGTAACGGCCGAATTGGGCAAATATCCCATTGAAGCAGGAGCTCCTTGAAGGAAAGAGCATAGTTCTTTTTTTTAAGGCCCGTGCCGAGTGGGACGTAACAGCTATAATAATAGCAATAATATCGACATTAATAACGCCAATATCTGCATTAATTACGTCAATAATATAGGCCATAAAAACGGTAATAATTACGATAATAACAGCAATAATAACGACGACATTAATTGCAATAATAATGACACTAAAAACGGCAATAACTTCAAAAATTATCGCAACATTAGCGGCAATAATAATGTCAATAAGAACGGTAATAACTTCAACAATAATGGCAACAATAGCGGCAATAATAACAACAATAGCGTCAATAAAAACTGCAATAAAAATTGCAATGACGTCCTTAATTAGGGCAATAATAAAGGCAATAATAACAGTAATAATAACGATAATAATGGTAATAATAATAGCAAAAATAACTGCAATAATAACGTCAATGAATGGCAATAATATGGGCAATAATAACAGCAATAACTTTAAGAATAGAAGCAAAAATATTGGCAATAATAAGGGCATTTATAAAAATAATGACGGCAAAAATAATGGCAATAATGGAGGCAATAATAACGGCAGTAAAGGCCTTTTTTTTGCCATTATTATTGCCGTTATTATTGTCAATATTATTGCTGTTACTGCTGTTAATATTGACAATATTTTTGCCATTATTAAAGCCCGAATTGTGGCCATTATTATTGCAGTTACTGCTGTTAATATTGGCAATATTTTTGCCATTATTAAAGTCGTTATTGTGGTGTTACGTCACCCGACGTATGGACATATAAAATACATAAAGAATTCCTCGTGCCCGCTATATAGGGAGTCTTTTATTATTAGCACATGTAAGTCCTCGTGCCCGCTATATAGGGAGTCTTTTATTATAGTACAAATAATACGTAATTTAATAAAACTCAATATAACTAACCATTTACTAACAATATTATATTTCACACGTTCGTGCCCGACATGAAGGGAGTCATCTTTACAATACTAACCACTATTATAATACACACATATAACATAAGTTTCAAAGGAGATACCTTACGCTTAGATATTGTAAACAATACATATACATATACTTGTAATTCTACAATGATGCGTCATACGCGGAAAAACACAAAGCGTCGCGCCAGACAAACAACAATGCGTCTTACGTAAAGGAAGCTCGTATACAAGTCATGATGTCACGCCGCAAAGGGAAGGCCGTAAACGACCGAGTACACATGGCCGCAAATGGAGAGTACGTGCTAAATAGTCGCCGAACGGTTACCACGTACGCCCAAGGGAAAACAACGCGGTCGCCGGGCACACACACACGCCGTACTACCCCACAAGTGGTCACCACGTGCGCCTTAGGGAGAGACACGGACCACCACGCAATGCCATAGACTCGCACACGGACCTGGACCCACACACAAGCGGTAATCCGATGGCTACGAGCCGACAACACCGAGACGCATCCTCACTACTACCAGTAAGCGCCTCGCACCAAAGCACACAAAGCCGTTGCACGCATCACTATAGACCATCCAGGAAGGACGAAAGAAAGAAAGACGGCAGCCAGTCACCATCTTCCAAGAACCGAGCCGCCGCCAAAGCAACAAACCGCCACCGCCAAAGCCACAAGCCGCCGCCAAAGCCACAAGCCGCCGCCGCTGGGACTTGTATATAAGGAGCTGCAGAGCAGCACACGACGGTCATTCCCGACAACAGATTCCTACGGGTTACTCCGGCATCAGATTTTCTACGATTTACTTCGACGGACGCTAGTTCCGACCAATAATCGCGAGAGAGTCCTTTTTACACTGTATCAATTCTATTCGTAGTATAAATTTAAATTTAGAATAAATAATTATTAGTAGTAGACGTCTGAGTTTCATTAGTCGGGACCCCGGTCACTACTCGTTCGCGACTCGTATTAGCTACGTGTTCTTGAACCGACGTGTGGTCGACAAGCTCTTCATATCTCTCTCCGCATTTTCCAACCTTTTATCATAGAACTATCGGGGCGTACGAATCGCCCGGGTTCACTCTTTCCAAGTCATAGAACTATCGGGGCGTACGAATCGCCCGGGTTCATATTCCTAAATCATAGAACCATCGGGGCGTACGAATCGCCCGGGTTCATTCTTCATAGAACTAACGGAGCGTACGAATCGCTCGGGTTCAATCATCCTAGAAGGTCCCGTTGTATCCTAGAGAATACGTATGCCGAAAACACGTCGGGGCTGACACAAGCATCGTCTCCGGCGACTACTCGCGAACTATTATAACGGTACAAACCATCTGGCTAACTTGGGCATCGACCCGTCGGCCTGCAGACTTAGGATCATCGAGGACACCACACTCTGCCATCCCAGGCCCGATACTCAGCAGGACCTGAGGTCTTCATCTTGCAGAGTTATTGAATATCGGCTCGTACCGATCGACTGCCCGGAGTGTACCTTCGTTGCCGGACAGCTACCACCAAGCGACCCTCGAACAGCTCGCTATCTAGAATTATATGGAAAGAAGCATTAAGGGTAAGTAAATCATCCTCTCGTCAAAGACATAATTTATCGTTAAGCCCGTCCCGAGCCACGAACTACACGTAGTAGGTAACGGCCGAATCGGGCAAATATCCCATTGAAGCAGGAGCTCCTTGAAGGAAAGAACATAGTTCTTTTTTTTAAGGCCCGTGCCGAGTGGGACGTAACAATAAAATTGGTGCATCGGCCGGGAAACTAACGATACATTATGTCAATTGAGAGGAGCGATCGCATTGAAACGCGCAGCATGACCACGCGTCAAACAGACGAAATAAGCCCCGACGAAAGGCGGCGTATAGCCAATACAATGGCTCAGTTAGATTCGCGGGAACGCGACCTTTTCGAACGCGAACAAAGACTACGCGAACGCGAAGAAACTCTCCGTACCACATCCGAGGAAGCAAAATTGGGAGAAACAGATACTCTCGCGTTCCTAATGAGAGAAATCGTCGCGCTACGAACGGAAAATCAGCTTCACTTGCCTAATCATCAGGTTAGCGAAGCTCTAGCATCTATTCCACGGTACGACGGAAAAAATATGCCTTTATCTTCTTACATTAGAGCATGCAAACGCGCACGTCAAATGATCCCCACCTATCCGGAGGAACTGTTTACTCTAGCCGCGATAAGGAAACTACAGGATTCCGCTTATGTCGCGATCGAGAGACACCATCCTAGAACAATGCTTGAATTAGGCAGCAGACTCAGGCAAACTTTGGGGACATACTACTCGTTAGATTTTTATAGGACTGAACTAAGAAACGTGCTTATGTCCGAAAATGAACCGATAATAGACTACATCGGTCGCGTACAAGACTTACACGAAAGTCTCCTTGACGAAGAAAGGTTCTGGGGAGGGCTTACGGAAAGTAAAAAACAGGAAATAGACGAATTAGCTCTAAAAAGTTTTTGTTCGGGTCTACCATTAGATTATCACCCGTATCTAAACGACTTACGGTGCGAAGACCTAAGCGACGCATACGATAAGGCGATTCAGCTACATTCGTCTATACAACATGAATGGGACAGACGAGGTCTGGCGAGGCCGCGGCCACAATACAAGACTAAGGCCTATCAAGAAAGACCAATGGATTATTATTATTATGAATCAAAAAGAAATAGTAAACCCAATACCCGGCCTACTAGACCTCCTCCGGACCCAGATGCATGTTCTTATTGCAAGAGGATCGGTCACACTCAAGCACAATGTTATAGGAAATCGCGTGACCTGCAACGCCGGTCACAGACACAAGTTCAAGAACCTTACACTCCACCTCCCGAGAACTCCCGTCAATCCTCTCCATCCTCTCACTACTCCCCTCCCTCGTCACGAGACCAAAGGTATATAAAAAAATGCTCGTATTGTAAAAACATCGGCCATACGATAGAGGAATGCCGGAAGAAAAAGTGGAGGGAAGCCCAGTCGGGAAACGAACCGACGTCTCTGGGGAAAAGCGCATCCGCAGAGACCGCGTCAGCGCGCCCAGTACGGACAATAAGAAGAGAAGCAGCCACTCGCGTCTACTTCTTCCAATTGAAAGAAGAATCTACCTCTCCGTCTATCGTCCTTTCTTCCGACGATTTAGTCAAGGAAACAGAATTTTTAATCGACACGGGTTCGGAACTTAACATATTAAAAATAACAATGGCAAATGGAGACATATTATGTGACGAAAACGACAAGGTCAGACTGATCGGTATCACCGACAAAACTGTTACCACGTACGGTTCGGTGACCGTACACATTCACGGATATCCGGTTAAATTCCAACTGGTCCCGAATTCCTTTCCTATCCCTTACAACGGTATTTTGGGTTGCAACTTTTTACAAAAAACGGCTAAAATTGACTACGAAAAAGAAACTATAGAATGGCACGGAATAGTTATGCCATTTGTTCAATCAAAGGAGATAACTATTCCGTGGCGAACGAGTAAACGGATCCTTCCGATAGCAGGGACCAGCTCGAGTGACGATGATATATTCTCGCCGCTCGTTAAGAAACGTAATGTGCAAAAGACATCGAAAACCGAAACCGCACTCGAAACAAAAACACTTAACTTAAACACAAAAGAACAGACGATCGACACAGACGAAACGAACGACGACGAACTGGATCTATCACGTTACGAAAGTAATATTATAGAAATAAAAGACAGAATAACAATGCACAAAGGACACATAGCATTTTTTGTGACAAAGACCGGAACTCCTATTGACAAAGGAGCCAAAGAACTTGCCGACAATAAAAGACTACCAAACATTACCGACGTAACGCTTGGTAGAGTAAAAAATTACAAAACAAGACAACCGATACCTCATCGCGTTACCCGTCCAGGAGAGAACATCTCTCTCTATTCAATTAGAAATCTTAGAGGTAGTAATACATTCTCTTTTGGACGCGGCAATCGAACTAAATTTAAAAAAAAAAAAAAAAAAAAAACTATAGCTATTTGTAGGAATAATATCGCAGACGAAACTTACACATCGTACTTGGCTGAACTAACAGAACAATTACAGAAATCGCAGAAGGCCGCCAAAGAGAACCTCAAACGCGCAAAAATAAAGTCCAATAGTTATTACGACAGAAAACAAAAAGTAGTGAGCTTCTCGACGGGCGACTCCGTGTACCTCCTAAAGGGAAAAATCAAAGGCAAGTTAGACAGCCAGTACGAAGGACCGTATAAAATCATACAAATTTTAAATAATAACAATGTAAAAATAGAAACGCCAAAAGGCCTCTCTGTCGTTCATACGGACAGATTAAAATTAAATAAAGTTAGAAAATAAGTCAAAACCTACGTCCAGGACTCTATAAAACCGACTAACGGTTGACACGGCACAGCATGAAGCCACAGTAGATCTAAGAGTCTAGGACGACGGTCGTTAAGGTGTCTCCTCTTTATTTTATTTTTATTATTATAACATAAGTCACCGCAGTCCGAGCAAAGCGTCATATTTTCTGTAAAGAAAACAAGCATCAAAACCAAAGAAGAATCTTCGAATCACAATGGAGAAATTAGCATTGGTTATACTACTTACAATAGTAAGAGCTACGCAAAATATAACCAGATACGACTGTGCTGGTTTCACACTCAACGTAACTACATTCTCGCTGCTGGACATCTCTGAATGATAGACGCCGAATCTTCAACCAACAAGCCAAGAACTATACTTGTCTGAATACCATCCAATAAATGCCATCCAGTGTAAAGAAAGGACCGATAGGACCATCTATCACTGCGAAGTGTACTCGCACGTCTCAATAGTGCACAATGGCCAACACGAATACATTCATCCGCTCACCCAACGCCTATGCGAACAAGGAATAGTCTCCAGAAGCCTATCTTTGGGTCCCAACAGCCTCATAATGAGACGAAAAAGGAACAGCACGCACCTACACAGCTTGACCATAAGTGGGTTCGTCAGTACAGGCGGAGCCTGCAAGGGCTCGCAATATAGCAATCTATACGGTACCTGGAACGACGTAGTAACACAGGCCAACGACTTTTGGGGAGCGTTTGTGACATTCGGATCAGCAAGCGCCGGAGTCATGAAAACGATACTCATGATCCTCCGATCAATAAAATATGTAACAGACACCATCATCCACGGCTATGCATAACACTTACGGTTGAAGTATTCATCTAATGGGAGCCATTGGGGTTCGCCTACGCATCCTTTGCTTCACCTTGCCAAGTAAACAAAGGAAGAAAAAGCGGAGAACGACCAAAACCCGCCAGAAGATGCTGAAACAATAGAGCTACCTACGACAAAACCAAAGGACGCCACCACCACCCTACCCTTCGAATAGCAGATACTTGCAAGAGGAGCCGACATTCAAAATGCACGTATAACTACGTACATTTTTTTATAAGGAGGGAGGTGTTACGTCACCCGACGTATGGACATATAAAATACATAAAGAATTCCTCGTGCCCGCTATATAGGGAGTCTTTTATTATTAGCACATGTAAGTCCTCGTGCCCGCTATATAGGGAGTCTTTTATTATAGTACAAATAATACGTAATTTAATAAAACTCAATATAACTAACCATTTACTAACAATATTATATTTCACACGTTCGTGCCCGACATGAAGGGAGTCATCTTTACAATACTAACCACTATTATAATACACACATATAACATAAGTTTCAAAGGAGATACCTTACGCTTAGATATTGTAAACAATACATATACATATACTTGTAATTCTACAATGATGCGTCATACGCGGAAAAACACAAAGCGTCGCGCCAGACAAACAACAATGCGTCTTACGTAAAGGAAGCTCGTATACAAGTCATGATGTCACGCCGCAAAGGGAAGGCCGTAAACGACCGAGTACACATGGCCGCAAATGGAGAGTACGTGCTAAATAGTCGCCGAACGGTTACCACGTACGCCCAAGGGAAAACAACGCGGTCGCCGGGCACACACACACGCCGTACTACCCCACAAGTGGTCACCACGTGCGCCTTAGGGAGAGACACGGACCACCACGCAATGCCATAGACTCGCACACGGACCTGGACCCACACACAAGCGGTAATCCGATGGCTACGAGCCGACAACACCGAGACGCATCCTCACTACTACCAGTAAGCGCCTCGCACCAAAGCACACAAAGCCGTTGCACGCATCACTATAGACCATCCAGGAAGGACGAAAGAAAGAAAGACGGCAGCCAGTCACCATCTTCCAAGAACCGAGCCGCCGCCAAAGCAACAAACCGCCACCGCCAAAGCCACAAGCCGCCGCCAAAGCCACAAGCCGCCGCCGCTGGGACTTGTATATAAGGAGCTGCAGAGCAGCACACGACGGTCATTCCCGACAACAGATTCCTACGGGTTACTCCGGCATCAGATTTTCTACGATTTACTTCGACGGACGCTAGTTCCGACCAATAATCGCGAGAGAGTCCTTTTTACACTGTATCAATTCTATTCGTAGTATAAATTTAAATTTAGAATAAATAATTATTAGTAGTAGACGTCTGAGTTTCATTAGTCGGGACCCCGGTCACTACTCGTTCGCGACTCGTATTAGCTACGTGTTCTTGAACCGACGTGTGGTCGACAAGCTCTTCATATCTCTCTCCGCATTTTCCAACCTTTTATCATAGAACTATCGGGGCGTACGAATCGCCCGGGTTCACTCTTTCCAAGTCATAGAACTATCGGGGCGTACGAATCGCCCGGGTTCATATTCCTAAATCATAGAACCATCGGGGCGTACGAATCGCCCGGGTTCATTCTTCATAGAACTAACGGAGCGTACGAATCGCTCGGGTTCAATCATCCTAGAAGGTCCCGTTGTATCCTAGAGAATACGTATGCCGAAAACACGTCGGGGCTGACACAAGCATCGTCTCCGGCGACTACTCGCGAACTATTATAACGGTACAAACCATCTGGCTAACTTGGGCATCGACCCGTCGGCCTGCAGACTTAGGATCATCGAGGACACCACACTCTGCCATCCCAGGCCCGATACTCAGCAGGACCTGAGGTCTTCATCTTGCAGAGTTATTGAATATCGGCTCGTACCGATCGACTGCCCGGAGTGTACCTTCGTTGCCGGACAGCTACCACCAAGCGACCCTCGAACAGCTCGCTATCTAGAATTATATGGAAAGAAGCATTAAGGGTAAGTAAATCATCCTCTCGTCAAAGACATAATTTATCGTTAAGCCCATCCCGAGCCACGAACTACACGTAGTAGGTAACGGCCGAATTGGGCAAATATCCCATTGAAGCAGGAGCTCCTTGAAGGAAAGAACATAGTTCTTTTTTTTAAGGCCCGTGCCGAGTGGGACGTAACAATAAAATTGGTGCATCGGCCGGGAAACTAACGATACATTATGTCAATTGAGAGGAGCGATCGCATTGAAACGCGCAGCATGACCACGCGTCAAACAGACGAAATAAGCCCCGACGAAAGGCGGCGTATAGCCAATACAATGGCTCAGTTAGATTCGCGGGAACGCGACCTTTTCGAACGCGAACAAAGACTACGCGAACGCGAAGAAACTCTCCGTACCACATCCGAGGAAGCAAAATTGGGAGAAACAGATACTCTCGCGTTCCTAATGAGAGAAATCGTCGCGCTACGAACGGAAAATCAGCTTCACTTGCCTAATCATCAGGTTAGCGAAGCTCTAGCATCTATTCCACGGTACGACGGAAAAAATATGCCTTTATCTTCTTACATTAGAGCATGCAAACGCGCACGTCAAATGATCCCCACCTATCCGGAGGAACTGTTTACTCTAGCCGCGATAAGGAAACTACAGGATTCCGCTTATGTCGCGATCGAGAGACACCATCCTAGAACAATGCTTGAATTAGGCAGCAGACTCAGGCAAACTTTGGGGACATACTACTCGTTAGATTTTTATAGGACTGAACTAAGAAACGTGCTTATGTCCGAAAATGAACCGATAATAGACTACATCGGTCGCGTACAAGACTTACACGAAAGTCTCCTTGACGAAGAAAGGTTCTGGGGAGGGCTTACGGAAAGTAAAAAACAGGAAATAGACGAATTAGCTCTAAAAAGTTTTTGTTCGGGTCTACCATTAGATTATCACCCGTATCTAAACGACTTACGGTGCGAAGACCTAAGCGACGCATACGATAAGGCGATTCAGCTACATTCGTCTATACAACATGAATGGGACAGACGAGGTCTGGCGAGGCCGCGGCCACAATACAAGACTAAGGCCTATCAAGAAAGACCAATGGATTATTATTATTATGAATCAAAAAGAAATAGTAAACCCAATACCCGGCCTACTAGACCTCCTCCGGACCCAGATGCATGTTCTTATTGCAAGAGGATCGGTCACACTCAAGCACAATGTTATAGGAAATCGCGTGACCTGCAACGCCGGTCACAGACACAAGTTCAAGAACCTTACACTCCACCTCCCGAGAACTCCCGTCAATCCTCTCCATCCTCTCACTACTCCCCTCCCTCGTCACGAGACCAAAGGTATATAAAAAAATGCTCGTATTGTAAAAACATCGGCCATACGATAGAGGAATGCCGGAAGAAAAAGTGGAGGGAAGCCCAGTCGGGAAACGAACCGACGTCTCTGGGGAAAAGCGCATCCGCAGAGACCGCGTCAGCGCGCCCAGTACGGACAATAAGAAGAGAAGCAGCCACTCGCGTCTACTTCTTCCAATTGAAAGAAGAATCTACCTCTCCGTCTATCGTCCTTTCTTCCTACGATTTAGTCAAGGAAACAGAATTTTTAATCGACACGGGTTCGGAACTTAACATATTAAAAATAACAATGGCAAATGGAGACATATTATGTGACGAAAACGACAAGGTCAGACTGATCGGTATCACCGACAAAACTGTTACCACGTACGGTTCGGTGACCGTACACATTCACGGATATCCGGTTAAATTCCAACTGGTCCCGAATTCCTTTCCTATCCCTTACAACGGTATTTTGGGTTGCAACTTTTTACAAAAAACGGCTAAAATTGACTACGAAAAAGAAACTATAGAATGGCACGGAATAGTTATGCCATTTGTTCAATCAAAGGAGATAACTATTCCGTGGCGAACGAGTAAACGGATCCTTCCGATAGCAGGGACCAGCTCGAGTGACGATGATATATTCTCGCCGCTCGTTAAGAAACGTAATGTGCAAAAGACATCGAAAACCGAAACCGCACTCGAAACAAAAACACTTAACTTAAACACAAAAGAACAGACGATCGACACAGACGAAACGAACGACGACGAACTGGATCTATCACGTTACGAAAGTAATATTATAGAAATAAAAGACAGAATAACAATGCACAAAGGACACATAGCATTTTTTGTGACAAAGACCGGAACTCCTATTGACAAAGGAGCCAAAGAACTTGCCGACAATAAAAGACTACCAAACATTACCGACGTAACGCTTGGTAGAGTAAAAAATTACAAAACAAGACAACCGATACCTCATCGCGTTACCCGTCCAGGAGAGAACATCTCTCTCTATTCAATTAGAAATCTTAGAGGTAGTAATACATTCTCTTTTGGACGCGGCAATCGAACTAAATTTAAAAAAAAAAAAAAAAAAAAAACTATAGCTATTTGTAGGAATAATATCGCAGACGAAACTTACACATCGTACTTGGCTGAACTAACAGAACAATTACAGAAATCGCAGAAGGCCGCCAAAGAGAACCTCAAACGCGCAAAAATAAAGTCCAATAGTTATTACGACAGAAAACAAAAAGTAGTGAGCTTCTCGACAGGCGACTCCATGTACCTCCTAAAAGGAAAAATCAAAGGCAAGTTAGACAGCCAGTACGAAGGACCGTATAAAATCATACAAATTTTAAATAATAACAATGTAAAAATAGAAACGCCAAAAGGCCTCTCTGTCGTTCATACGGACAGATTAAAATTAAATAAAGTTAGAAAATAAGTCAAAACCTACGTCCAGGACTCTATAAAACCGACTAACGGTTGACACGGCACAGCATGAAGCCACAGTAGATCTAAGAGTCTAGGACGACGGTCGTTAAGGTGTCTCCTCTTTATTTTATTTTTATTATTATAACATAAGTCACCGCAGTCCGAGCAAAGCGTCATATTTTCTGTAAAGAAAACAAGCATCAAAACCAAAGAAGAATCTTCGAATCACAATGGAGAAATTAGCATTGGTTATACTACTTACAATAGTAAGAGCTACGCAAAATATAACCAGATACGACTGTGCTGGTTTCACACTCAACGTAACTACATTCTCGCTGCTGGACATCTCTGAATGATAGACGCCGAATCTTCAACCAACAAGCCAAGAACTATACTTGTCTGAATACCATCCAATAAATGCCATCCAGTGTAAAGAAAGGACCGATAGGACCATCTATCACTGCGAAGTGTACTCGCACGTCTCAATAGTGCACAATGGCCAACACGAATACATTCATCCGCTCACCCAACGCCTATGCGAACAAGGAATAGTCTCCAGAAGCCTATCTTTGGGTCCCAACAGCCTCATAATGAGACGAAAAAGGAACAGCACGCACCTACACAGCTTGACCATAAGTGGGTTCGTCAGTACAGGCGGAGCCTGCAAGGGCTCGCAATATAGCAATCTATACGGTACCTGGAACGACGTAGTAACACAGGCCAACGACTTTTGGGGAGCGTTTGTGACATTCGGATCAGCAAGCGCCGGAGTCATGAAAACGATACTCATGATCCTCCGATCAATAAAATATGTAACAGACACCATCATCCACGGCTATGCATAACACTTACGGTTGAAGTATTCATCTAATGGGAGCCATTGGGGTTCGCCTACGCATCCTTTGCTTCACCTTGCCAAGTAAACAAAGGAAGAAAAAGCGGAGAACGACCAAAACCCGCCAGAAGATGCTGAAACAATAGAGCTACCTACGACAAAACCAAAGGACGCCACCACCACCCTACCCTTCGAATAGCAGATACTTGCAAGAGGAGCCGACATTCAAAATGCACGTATAACTACGTACATTTTTTTATAAGGAGGGAGGTGTTACGTCACCCGACGTATGGACATATAAAATACATAAAGAAATCCTCGTGCCCGCTATATAGGGAGTCTTTTATTATTAGCACATGTAAGTCCTCGTGCCCGCTATATAGGGAGTCTTTTATTATAGTACAAATAATACGTAATTTAATAAAACTCAATATAACTAACCATTTACTAACAATATTATATTTCACACGTTCGTGCCCGACATGAAGGGAGTCATCTTTACAATACTAACCACTATTATAATACACACATATAACATAAGTTTCAAAGGAGATACCTTACGCTTAGATATTGTAAACAATACATATACATATATTTGTAATTCTACAATGATGCGTCATACGCGGAAAAACACAAAGCGTCGCGCCAGACAAACAACAATGCGTCTTACGTAAAGGAAGCTCGTATACAAGTCATGATGTCACGCCGCAAAGGGAAGGCCGTAAACGACCGAGTACACATGGCCGCAAATGGAGAGTACGTGCTAAATAGTCGCCGAACGGTTACCACGTACGCCCAAGGGAAAACAACGCGGTCGCCGGGCACACACACACGCCGTACTACTCCACAAGTGGTCACCACGTGCGCCTTAGGGAGAGACACGGACCACCACGCAATGCCATAGACTCGCACACGGACCTGGACCCACACACAAGCGGTAATCCGATGGCTACGAGCCGACAACACCGAGACGCATCCTCACTACTACCAGTAAGCGCCTCGCACCAAAGCACACAAAGCCGTTGCACGCATCACTATAGACCATCCAGGAAGGACGAAAGAAAGAAAGACGGCAGCCAGTCACCATCTTCCAAGAACCGAGCCGCCGCCAAAGCAACAAACCGCCACCGCCAAAGCCACAAGCCGCCGCCAAAGCCACAAGCCGCCGCCGCTGGGACTTGTATATAAGGAGCTGCAGAGCAGCACACGACGGTCATTCCCGACAACAGATTCCTACGGGTTATTCCGGCATCAGATTTTCTACGATTTACTTCGACGGACGCTAGTTCCGACCAATAATCGCGAGAGAGTCCTTTTTACACTGTATCAATTCTATTCGTAGTATAAATTTAAATTTAGAATAAATAATTATTAGTAGTAGACGTCTGAGTTTCATTAGTCGGGACCCCGGTCACTACTCGTTCGCGACTCGTATTAGCTACGTGTTCTTGAACCGACGTGTGGTCGACAAGCTCTTCATATCTCTCTCCGCATTTTCCAACCTTTTATCATAGAACTATCGGGGCGTACGAATCGCCCGGGTTCACTCTTTCCAAGTCATAGAACTATCGGGGCGTACGAATCGCCCGGGTTCATATTCCTAAATCATAGAACCATCGGGGCGTACGAATCGCCCGGGTTCATTCTTCATAGAACTAACGGAGCGTACGAATCGCTCGGGTTCAATCATCCTAGAAGGTCCCGTTGTATCCTAGAGAATACGTATGCCGAAAACACGTCGGGGCTGACACAAGCATCGTCTCCGGCGACTACTCGCGAACTATTATAACGGTACAAACCATCTGGCTAACTTGGGCATCGACCCGTCGGCCTGCAGACTTAGGATCATCGAGGACACCACACTCTGCCATCCCAGGCCCGATACTCAGCAGGACCTGAGGTCTTCATCTTGCAGAGTTATTGAATATCGGCTCGTACCGATCGACTGCCCGGAGTGTACCTTCGTTGCCGGACAGCTACCACCAAGCGACCCTCGAACAGCTCGCTATCTAGAATTATATGGAAAGAAGCATTAAGGGTAAGTAAATCATCCTCTCGTCAAAGACATAATTTATCGTTAAGCCCGTCCCGAGCCACGAACTACACGTAGTAGGTAACGGCCGAATCGGGCAAATATCCCATTGAAGCAGGAGCTCCTTGAAGGAAAGAACATAGTTCTTTTTTTTAAGGCCCGTGCCGAGTGGGACGTAACAGTGGCCATTATTATTGCAGTAATAGTTGATACTATTGCCGTTATTATTGGCGTTATTGTCGTTCTAATTGCCCTGATAATTGCCAATTTTTTAGAAGTTAATGTTGCCATTATTGTTGAAGATATTGCCGTTATTATTGCTCTTCTTATTGGCATTTTTATTGAAATAACTGTTGTTATTATTGGCCTTCTTTTTGTAGTTAATGTTGCCATTATTGTTGAAGATATTGCCGTTATTGTTGCCATTATTATTGCAGTTTCTGCTTTTATTATTGACAATATTTTTGCCATTATTAAAGCCGTTATTGTGGCCATTATCATACCAATCATGGTTGTTAGTTTTGCCGTTATTATTGGCGTTATTGTCGTTCTAATTGCCCTGATTATTGCCAATTTTTTAGACGTTATTGTTGACTTTATTGTTGAAGTTATTGCCGTTATAATTGCCCTTATTATTGCCATTATTACTGAAGTTACTGCTGTTATTATTGGACATATTATTGTCGTTAATGTTGCCATTATTGTTAAAAATATTGCCGTTATTATTGCAATTATTGTTGCCATTATTATTGACGTTTTTGTCGTTTTTATTGCCCATTTTTTTCCACTATTATTGCCGTTATTATTGCCATTATTATTGCACTTACTGCTGTTATTATTGACTAAATTTTTGCCATTATTATAGCCGTTATTGTGGCCATTATTATTTCAGTTAATGCTGTTATTATTGACAATATTTTTGCCATTATTAAAGCCGTTATTGTGGCCATTATCATACCAATCATGGTTGTTAGTTTTGCCGTTATTATTGGCGTTATTGTCGTTCTAATTGCCCTGATTATTGCCAATTTTTTAGAAGTTATTTTTGCCATTATTGTTGAAGATATTGCCGTTATTATAGCCCTTATTATTGCCATTATTACTGAAGTTACTGCTGTTATTATTGGACATATGATTGTCGTTAATGTTGCCATTATTGTTAAAGATATTGCCGTTATTATTGCAATTATTGTTGCCATTATTATTGACGTTTTTGTCGTTTTTATTGCCCATTTTTTTCCAATATTATTGCCGTTATAATTGCCATTATTATTGTTATTATTGCACTTATTATTGAAGTTATTGTCTTTGATGTGGCCCTTATTATTGCTATTATTATTGTAATTATCTTCGCCGTTTTTAAGGCCGTCATTGCAGTTAGTTTGCAGTTATCATTGAAGTTATAGCCGTTATTTTCCTTATTTTTCCCTTATTAATACAGTTATTATTGGCTATTTCGTTGAAGCATTTAAGGCCGGCAGTGCCATTATTTCACTATTATTGCTGCCTATATTTTCTTTATAATTACCCTCATTATTACGCTTATTAATGCCGCTATTATTGCTATAATATAATATTAATATTGAAATAATAAGGCAATAAAGGTATCTTATTAACAACGATGATAATGGCAAAAATAACGGCAATAATATTAGCGATAATATGGGCAATAATAAGGGCAATTAGAAGGACTATAACGCTAATAATAACGGCAATATAACAACAATATCTGCAATAATAATGGCCACAATAACGGCTATAATAATGGCAATAATATGGTCAAAAATAACAGCAGTAGCTGCAATAATAATGCCAATAATAACTGCAATAATAATGTCAATAATAATGGCAATAATAATGGCAATAATGAGGGCAATAATTACGACAATCATGTCAATAAAAACGACAATAATATCGTAAAAATAAATGCATTAATAACTGCAATAATCATGGCAATAATAACGGCAATAACTTCAATAAAGTCAACAATAACGTCTAAAATGGTGGCAATAATAAGGGCAATAATAACGACAATTACGTCAATAATTCCTGCAAAAATAACGACAATAACAATGGCAATAATAACTGCAATAATAACGTCAATAATAATGGCAATAACTTCAACAATAATGGCTACAAAATAGGCAATAATAAAGATAATAATAAGGGCAATAATAACAGCAGTAACTTCAATAATAACGGCTATAATAATAGCAATAATATCGACATTAATAACGCCAATATCTGCATTAATTACGTCAATAATATAGGCCATAAAAACGGTAATAATTACGATAATAACAGCAATAATAACGACGACATTAATTGCAATAATAATGACACTAAAAACGGCAATAACTTCAAAAATTATCGCAACATTAGCGGCAATAATAATGTCAATAAGAACGGTAATAACTTCAACAATAATGGCAACAATAGCGGCAATAATAACAACAATAGCGTCAATAAAAACTGCAATAAAAATTGCAATGACGTCCTTAATTAGGGCAATAATAAAGGCAATAATAACATTAATAATAACGATAATAATGGTAATAATAATAGCAAAAATAACTGCAATAATAACGTCAATGAATGGCAATAATATGGGCAATAATAACAGCAATAACTTTAAGAATAGAAGCAAAAATATTGGCATTATTAAGGGCATTTATAAAAATAATGACGGCAAAAATAATGGCAATAATAGAGGCAATAATAACGGCAGTAAAGGCCTTTTTTTTGCCATTATTATTGCCGTTATTATTGTCAATATTATTGCTGTTACTGCTGTTAATATTGACAATATTTTTGCCATTATTAAAGCCCGAATTGTGGCCATTATTATTGCAGTTACTGCTGTTAATATTGGCAATGTTTTTGCTATTATTAAAGTCGTTATTGTGGCCATTATTATTGCAGTAATAGTTGATACTATTGCCGTTATTATTGGCGTTATTGTCGTTCTAATTGCCCTGATAATTGCCAATTTTTTAGAAGTTAATGTTGCCATTATTGTTGAAGATATTGCCGTTATTATTGCTCTTCTTATTGGCATTTTTATTGAAATAACTGTTGTTATTATTGGCCTTCTTTTTGTAGTTAATGTTGCCATTATTGTTGAAGATATTGCCGTTATTGTTGCCATTATTATTGCAGTTTCTGCTTTTATTATTGACAATATTTTTGCCATTATTAAAGCCGTTATTGTGGCCATTATCATACCAATCATGGTTGTTAGTTTTGCCGTTATTATTGGCGTTATTGTCGTTCTAATTGCCCTGATTATTGCCAATTTTTTAGACGTTATTGTTGACTTTATTGTTGAAGTTATTGCCGTTATAATTGCCGTTATTATTGCCATTATTACTGAAGTTACTGCTGTTATTATTGGACATATTATTGTCGTTAATGTTGCCATTATTGTTAAAGATATTGCCGTTATTATTGCAATTATTGTTGCCTTTATTATTGACGTTTTTGTCGTTTTTATTGCCCATTTTTTTCCACTATTATTGCCGTTATTATTGCCATTATTATTGCACTTACTGCTGTTATTATTGACTAAATTTTTGCCATTATTATAGCCGTTATTGTGGCCATTATTATTTCAGTTAATGCTGTTATTATTGACAATATTTTTGCCATTATTAAAGTCGTTATTGTGGCCATTATTATTGCAGTAATAGTTGATACTATTGCCGTTATTATTGGCGTTATTGTCGTTCTAATTGCCCTGATAATTGCCAATTTTTTAGAAGTTAATGTTGCCATTATTGTTGAAGATATTGCCGTTATTATTGCTCTTCTTATTGGCATTTTTATTGAAATAACTGTTGTTATTATTGGCCTTCTTTTTGTAGTTAATGTTGCCATTATTGTTGAAGATATTGCCGTTATTGTTGCCATTATTATTGCAGTTTCTGCTTTTATTATTGACAATATTTTTGCCATTATTAAAGCCGTTATTGTGGCCATTATCATACCAATCATGGTTGTTAGTTTTGCCGTTATTATTGGCGTTATTGTCGTTCTAATTGCCCTGATTATTGCCAATTTTTTAGACGTTATTGTTGACTTTATTGTTGAAGTTATTGCCGTTATAATTGCCGTTATTATTGCCATTATTACTGAAGTTACTGCTGTTATTATTGGACATATTATTGTCGTTAATCTTGCCATTATTGTTAAAGATATTGCCGTTATTATTGCAATTATTGTTGCCTTTATTATTGACGTTTTTGTCGTTTTTATTGCCCATTTTTTTCCACTATTATTGCCGTTATTATTGCCATTATTATTGCACTTACTGCTGTTATTATTGACTAAATTTTTGCCATTATTATAGCCGTTATTGTGGCCATTATTATTTCAGTTAATGCTGTTATTATTGACAATATTTTTGCCATTATTAAAGCCGTTATTGTGGCCATTATCATACCAATCATGGTTGTTAGTTTTGCCGTTATTATTGGCGTTATTGTCGTTCTAATTGCCCTGATTATTGGCAATTTTTTAGAAGTTATTTTTGCCATTATTGTTGAAGATATAGCCGTTATTATAGCCCTTATTATTGCCATTATTACTGAAGTTACTGCTGTTATTATTGGACATATGATTGTCGTTAATGTTGCCATTATTGTTAAAGATATTGCCGTTATTATTGCAATTATTGTTGCCATTATTATTGACGTTTTTGTCGTTTTTATTGCCCATTTTTTTCCAATATTATTGCCGTTATAATTGCCATTATTATTGTTATTATTGCACTTATTATTGAAGTTATTGTCTTTGATGTGGCCCTTATTATTGCTATTATTATTGTAATTATCTTCGCCGTTTTTAAGGCCGTTATTGCAGTTATTTTGCAGTTATCATTGAAGTTATAGCCGTTATTTTCCTTATTTTTCCCTTATTAATACAGTTATTATTGGCTATTTCGTTGAAGCATTTAAGGCCGGCAGTGCCATTATTTCACTATTATTGTTGCCTATATTTTCTTTATAATTACCCTCATTATTACGCTTATTAATGCCGCTATTATTGCTATAATATAATATTAATATTGAAATAATAAGGCAATAAAGGTATCTTATTAACAACGATGATAATGGCAAAAATAACGGCAATAATATTAGCGATAATATGGGCAATAATAAGGGCAATTAGAAGGACTATAACGCTAATAATAACGGCAATATAACAACAATATCTGCAATAATAATGGCCACAATAACGGCTATAATAATGGCAATAATATGGTCAAAAATAACAGCAGTAGCTGCAATAATAATGCCAATAATAACTGCAATAATAATGTCAATAATAATGGCAATAATAATGGCAATAATGAGGGCAATAATTACGACAATCATGTCAATAAAAACGACAATAATATCGTAAAAATAAATGCATTAATAACTGCAATAATCATGGCAATAATAACGGCAATAACTTCAATAAAGTCAACAATAACGTCTAAAATGGTGGCAATAATAAGGGCAATAATAACGACAATTACGTCAATAATTCCTGCAAAAATAACGACAATAACAATGGCAATAATAACTGCAATAATAACGTCAATAATAATGGTAATAACTTCAACAATAATGGCTACAAAATAGGCAATAAAGATAATAATAAGGGCAATAATAACAGCAGTAACTTCAATAATAACGGCTATAATAATAGCAATAATCTCGACATTAATAACGCCAATATCTGCATTAATTACGTCAATAATATAGGCCATAAAAACGGTAATAATTACGATAATAACAGCAATAATAACGACGACATTAATTGCAATAATAATGACACTAAAAACGGCAATAACTTCAAAAATTATCGCAACATTAGCGGCAATAATAATGTCAATAAGAACGGTAATAACTTCAACAATAATGGCAACAATAGCGGCAATAATAACAACAATAGCGTCAATAAAAACTGCAATAAAAATTGCAATGACGTCCTTAATTAGGGCAATAATAAAGGCAATAATAACAGTAATAATAACGATAATAATGGTAATAATAATAGCAAAAATAACTGCAATAATAACGTCAATGAATGGCAATAATATGGGCAATAATAACAGCAATAACTTTAAGAATAGAAGCAAAAATATTGGCAATAATAAGGGCATTTATAAAAATAATGACGGCAAAAATAATGGCAATAATGGAGGCAATAATAACGGCAGTAAAGGCCTTTTTTTTGCCATTATTATTGCCGTTATTATTGTCAATATTATTGCTGTTACTGCTGTTAATATTGACAATATTTTTGCCATTATTAAAGCCCGAATTGTGGCCATTATTATTGCAGTTACTGCTGTTAATATTGGCAATATTTTTGCCATTATTAAAGTCGTTATTGTGGCCATTATTATTGCAGTAATAGTTGATACTATTGCCGTTATTATTGGCGTTATTGTCGTTCTAATTGCCCTGATAATTGCCAATTTTTTAGAAGTTAATGTTGCCATTATTGTTGAAGATATTGCCGTTATTATTGCTCTTCTTATTGGCATTTTTATTGAAATAACTGTTGTTATTATTGGCCTTCTTTTTGTAGTTAATGTTGCCATTATTGTTGAAGATATTGCCGTTATTGTTGCCATTATTATTGCAGTTTCTGCTTTTATTATTGACAATATTTTTGCCATTATTAAAGCCGTTATTGTGGCCATTATCATACCAATCATGGTTGTTAGTTTTGCCGTTATTATTGGCGTTATTGTCGTTCTAATTGCCCTGATTATTGCCAATTTTTTAGACGTTATTGTTGACTTTATTGTTGAAGTTATTGCCGTTATAATTGCCCTTATTATTGCCATTATTACTGAAGTTACTGCTGTTATTATTGGACATATTATTGTCGTTAATGTTGCCATTATTGTTAAAGATATTGCCGTTATTATTGCAATTATTGTTGCCTTTATTATTGACGTTTTTGTCGTTTTTATTGCCCATTTTTTTCCACTATTATTGCCGTTATTATTGCCATTATTATTGCACTTACTGCTGTTATTATTGACTAAATTTTTGCCATTATTATAGCCGTTATTGTGGCCATTATTATTTCAGTTAATGCTGTTGTTACGTCCCACTCGGCACGGGCCTTAAAAAAAAGAACTATGTTCTTTCCTTCAAGGAGCTCCTGCTTCAATGGGATATTTGCCCGATTCGGCCGTTACCTACTACGTGTAGTTCGTGGCTCGGGACGGGCTTAACGATAAATTATGTCTTTGACGAGAGGATGATTTACTTACCCTTAATGCTTCTTTCCATATAATTCTAGATAGCGAGCTGTTCGAGGGTCGCTTGGTGGTAGCTGTCCTTTGGTTTTGTCGTAGGTAGCTCTATTGTTTCAGCATCTTCTGGCGGGTTTTGGTCGTTCTCCGCTTTTTCTTCCTTTGTTGACTTGGCAAGGTGAAGCAAAAGATGCGTAGGCGAACCCCAATGGCTCCCATTAGATGGATACTTCAACCGTAAGTGTTATGCATAGCCGTGGATGACGGTGTCTGTTACATATTTTATTGATCGGAGGATCATGAGTATCGTTTTTATGACTCCGGCGCTTGCTGATCCGAATGTCACAAACGCTCCCCAAAAGTCGTTGGCCTGTGTTACTACGTCGTTCCAGGTACCGTATAGGTTGCTATTTTGTGAGCCCTTGCAGGCTCCGCCTGTACTGACGAACCCACTTATGGTCAAGCTGTGTAGGTGCGTGCTGTTCCTTTTTCGTCCCATTATGAGGCTGTTGGGACCCAGAGATAGGCTTCTGGAGACTATTCCTTGTTCGCATAGGCGTTGGGTGAGCGGATGAATGTATTCGTGTTGGCCATTGTGCACTATTGAGACGTGCGAGTACACTTCGCAGTGATAGATGGTCCTATCGGTCCTTTCTTTACACTGGATGGCATTTATTGGATGGTATTCAGACAAGTATAGTTCTTGGCTTGTTGGTTGAAGATTCGGCGTCTATCATTCAGAGATGTCCAGCAGCGAGAATGTAGTTACGTTGAGTGTGAAACCAGCACAGTCGTATCTGGTTATATTTTGCGTAGCTCTTACTATTGTAAGTAGTATAACCAATGCTAATTTCTCCATTGTGATTCGAAGATTCTTCTTTGGTTTTGATGCTTGTTTTCTTTACAGAAAATATGACGCTTTGCTCGGACTGCGGTGACTTATGTTATAATAATAAAAATAAAATAAAGAGGAGACACCTTAACGACCGTCGTCCTAGACTCTTAGATCTACTGTGGCTTCATGCTGTGCCGTGTCAACCGTTAGTCGGTTTTATAGAGTCCTGGACGTAGGTTTTGACTTATTTTCTAACTTTATTTAATTTTAATCTGTCCGTATGAACGACAGAGAGGCCTTTTGGCGTTTCTATTTTTACATTGTTATTATTTAAAATTTGTATGATTTTATACGGTCCTTCGTACTGGCTGTCTAACTTGCCTTTGATTTTTCCCTTTAGGAGGTACACGGAGTCGCCCGTCGAGAAGCTCACTACTTTTTGTTTTCTGTCGTAATAACTATTGGACTTTATTTTTGCGCGTTTGAGGTTCTCTTTGGCGGCCTTCTGCGATTTCTGTAATTGTTCTGTTAGTTCAGCCAAGTACGATGTGTAAGTTTCGTCTGCGATATTATTCCTACAAATAGCTATAGTTTTTTTTTTTTTTTTTTTTTTTAATTTAGTTCGATTGCCGCGTCCAAAAGAGAATGTATTACTACCTCTAAGATTTCTAATTGAATAGAGAGAGATGTTCTCTCCTGGACGGGTAACGCGATGAGGTATCGGTTGTCTTGTTTTGTAATTTTTTACTCTACCAAGCGTTACGTCGGTAATGTTTGGTAGTCTTTTATTGTCGGCAAGTTCTTTGGCTCCTTTGTCAATAGGAGTTCCGGTCTTTGTCACAAAAAATGCTATGTGTCCTTTGTGCATTGTTATTCTGTCTTTTATTTCTATAATATTACTTTCGTAACGTGATAGATCCAGTTCGTCGTCGTTCGTTTCGTCTGTGTCGATCGTCTGTTCTTTTGTGTTTAAGTTAAGTGTTTTTGTTTCGAGTGCGGTTTCGGTTTTCGATGTCTTTTGCACATTACGTTTCTTAACGAGCGGCGAGAATATATCATCGTCACTCGAGCTGGTCCCTGCTATCGGAAGGATCCGTTTACTCGTTCGCCACGGAATAGTTATCTCCTTTGATTGAACAAATGGCATAACTATTCCGTGCCATTCTATAGTTTCTTTTTCGTAGTCAATTTTAGCCGTTTTTTGTAAAAAGTTGCAACCCAAAATACCGTTGTAAGGGATAGGAAAGGAATTCGGGACCAGTTGGAATTTAACCGGATATCCGTGAATGTGTACGGTCACCGAACCGTACGTGGTAACAGTTTTGTCGGTGATACCGATCAGTCTGACCTTGTCGTTTTCGTCACATAATATGTCTCCATTTGCCATTGTTATTTTTAATATGTTAAGTTCCGAACCCGTGTCGATTAAAAATTCTGTTTCCTTGACTAAATCGTAGGAAGAAAGGACGATAGACGGAGAGGTAGATTCTTCTTTCAATTGGAAGAAGTAGACGCGAGTGGCTGCTTCTCTTCTTATTGTCCGTACTGGGCGCGCTGACGCGGTCTCTGCGGATGCGCTTTTCCCCAGAGACGTCGGTTCGTTTCCCGACTGGGCTTCCCTCCACTTTTTCTTCCGGCATTCCTCTATCGTATGGCCGATGTTTTTACAATACGAGCATTTTTTTATATACCTTTGGTCTCGTGACGAGGGAGGGGAGTAGTGAGAGGATGGAGAGGATTGACGGGAGTTCTCGGGAGGTGGAGTGTAAGGTTCTTGAACTTGTGTCTGTGACCGGCGTTGCAGGTCACGCGATTTCCTATAACATTGTGCTTGAGTGTGACCGATCCTCTTGCAATAAGAACATGCATCTGGGTCCGGAGGAGGTCTAGTAGGCCGGGTATTGGGTTTACTATTTCTTTTTGATTCATAATAATAATAATCCATTGGTCTTTCTTGATAGGCCTTAGTCTTGTATTGTGGCCGCGGCCTCGCCAGACCTCGTCTGTCCCATTCATGTTGTATAGACGAATGTAGCTGAATCGCCTTATCGTATGCGTCGCTTAGGTCTTCGCACCGTAAGTCGTTTAGATACGGGTGATAATCTAATGGTAGACCCGAACAAAAACTTTTTAGAGCTAATTCGTCTATTTCCTGTTTTTTACTTTCCGTAAGCCCTCCCCAGAACCTTTCTTCGTCAAGGAGACTTTCGTGTAAGTCTTGTACGCGACCGATGTAGTCTATTATCGGTTCATTTTCGGACATAAGCACGTTTCTTAGTTCAGTCCTATAAAAATCTAACGAGTAGTATGTCCCCAAAGTTTGCCTGAGTCTGCTGCCTAATTCAAGCATTGTTCTAGGATGGTGTCTCTCGATCGCGACATAAGCGGAATCCTGTAGTTTCCTTATCGCGGCTAGAGTAAACAGTTCCTCCGGATAGGTGGGGATCATTTGACGTGCGCGTTTGCATGCTCTAATGTAAGAAGATAAAGGCATATTTTTTCCGTCGTACCGTGGAATAGATGCTAGGGCTTCGCTAACCTGATGATTAGGCAAGTGAAGCTGATTTTCCGTTCGTAGCGCGACGATTTCTCTCATTAGGAACGCGAGAGTATCTGTTTCTCCCAATTTTGCTTCCTCGGATGTGGTACGGAGAGTTTCTTCGCGTTCGCGTAGTCTTTGTTCGCGTTCGAAAAGGTCGCGTTCCCGCGAATCTAACTGAGCCATTGTATTGGCTATACGCCGCCTTTCGTCGGGGCTTATTTCGTCTGTTTGACGCGTGGTCATGCTGCGCGTTTCAATGCGATCGCTCCTCTCAATTGACATAATGTATCGTTAGTTTCCCGGCCGATGCACCAATTTTGTTGTTACGTCCCACTCGGCACGGGCCTTAAAAAAAAGAACTATGTTCTTTCCTTCAAGGAGCTCCTGCTTCAATGGGATATTTGCCCGATTCGGCCGTTACCTACTACGTGTAGTTCGTGGCTCGGGACGGGCTTAACGATAAATTATGTCTTTGACGAGAGGATGATTTACTTACCCTTAATGCTTCTTTCCATATAATTCTAGATAGCGAGCTGTTCGAGGGTCGCTTGGTGGTAGCTGTCCGGCAACGAAGGTACACTCCGGGCAGTCGATCGGTACGAGCCGATATTCAATAACTCTGCAAGATGAAGACCTCAGGTCCTGCTGAGTATCGGGCCTGGGATGGCAGAGTGTGGTGTCCTCGATGATCCTAAGTCTGCAGGCCGACGGGTCGATGCCCAAGTTAGCCAGATGGTTTGTACCGTTATAATAGTTCGCGAGTAGTCGCCGGAGACGATGCTTGTGTCAGCCCCGACGTGTTTTCGGCATACGTATTCTCTAGGATACAACGGGACCTTCTAGGATGATTGAACCCGAGCGATTCGTACGCTCCGATAGTTCTATGAAGGATGAACCCGGGCGATTCGTACGCCCCGATGGTTCTATGATTTAGGAATATGAACCCGGGCGATTCGTACGCCCCGATAGTTCTATGACTTGGAAAGAGTGAACCCGGGCGATTCGTACGCCCCGATAGTTCTATGATAAAAGGTTGGAAAATGCGGAGAGAGATATGAAGAGCTTGTCGACCACACGTCGGTTCAGGAACACGTGGCTAATACGAGTCGCGAACGAGTAGTGACCGGGGTCCCGACTAATGAAACTCAGACGTCTACTACTAATAATTATTTATTCTAAATTTAAAATTATACTAGAATTGATACAGTGTAAAAAGACTCTCTCGCGATTATTGGTCGGAACTAGCGTCCGTCGAAGTGAACTGTAGAAAATCTGATGTCGGAATCCCGTAGGAATCTGTTGTCGGGAATGACCGTCGTGTGCTGCTCTGCAGCTCCTTATATACAAGTCCCAGCGGCGGCGGCTTGTGGCTTTGGCGGCGGCTTGTGGCTTTGGCGGTGGCGGTTTGTTGCTTTGGCGGCGGCTCGGTTCTTGGAAGATGGTGACTGGCTGCCGTCTTTCTTTCTTTCGTCCTTCCTGGATGGTCTATAGTGATGCGTGCAACGGCTTTGTGTGCTTTGGTGCGAGGCGCTTACTGGTAGTAGTGAGGATGCGTCTCGGTGTTGTCGGCTCGTAGCCATCGGATTACCGCTTGTGTGTGGGTCCAGGTCCGTGTGCGAGTCTATGGCATTGCGTGGTGGTCCGTGTCTCTCCCTAAGGCGCACGTGGTGACCACTTGTGGGGTAGTACGGCGTGTGTGTGTGCCCGGCGACCGCGTTGTTTTCCCTTGGGCGTACGTGGTAACCGTTCGGCGACTATTTAGCACGTACTCTCCATTTGCGGCCATGTGTACTCGGTCGTTTACGGCCTTCCCTTTGCGGCGTGACATCATGACTTGTATACGAGCTTCCTTTACGTAAGACGCATTGTTGTTTGTCTGGCGCGACGCTTTGTGTTTTTCCGCGTATGACGCATCATTGTAGAATTACAAGTATATGTATATGTATTGTTTACAATATCTAAGCGTAAGGTATCTCCTTTGAAACTTATGTTATATGTGTGTATTATAATAGTGGTTAGTATTGTAAAGATGACTCCCTTCATGTCGGGCACGAACGTGTGAAATATAATATTGTTAGTAAATGGTTAGTTATATTGAGTTTTATTAAATTACGTATTATTTGTACTATAATAAAAGACTCCCTATATAGCGGGCACGAGGACTTACATGTGCTAATAATAAAAGACTCCCTATATAGCGGGCACGAGGAATTCTTTATGTATTTTATATGTCCATACGTCGGGTGACGTAACACTGTTATTATTGACAATATTTTTGCCATTATTAAAGCCGTTATTGTGGCCATTATCATACCAATCATGGTTGTTAGTTTTGCCGTTATTATTGGCGTTATTGTCGTTCTAATTGCCCTGATTATTGCCAATTTTTTAGAAGTTATTTTTGCCATTATTGTTGAAGATATTGCCGTTATTATAGCCCTTATTATTGCCATTATTACTGAAGTTACTGCTGTTATTATTGGACATATGATTGTCGTTAATGTTGCCATTATTGTTAAAGATATTGCCGTTATTATTGCAATTATTGTTGCCATTATTATTGACGTTTTTGTCGTTTTTATTGCCCATTTTTTTCCAATATTATTGCCGTTATAATTGCCATTATTATTGTTATTATTGCACTTATTATTGAAGTTATTGTCTTTGATGTGGCCCTTATTATTGCTATTATTATTGTAATTATCTTCGCCGTTTTTAAGGCCGTTATTGCAGTTAGTTTG
This sequence comes from Dolichovespula saxonica, assembly GCA_911387935.1. Taxonomy (NCBI): domain Eukaryota; kingdom Metazoa; phylum Arthropoda; class Insecta; order Hymenoptera; family Vespidae; genus Dolichovespula; species Dolichovespula saxonica. The sequence continues at coordinate 110,307 of CAJVQX010000004.1, read as the reverse complement.
CAGTTATCATTGAAGTTATAGCCGTTATTTTCCTTATTTTTCCCTTATTAATACAGTTATTATTGGCTATTTCGTTGAAGCATTTAAGGCCGGCAGTGCCATTATTTCACTATTATTGCTGCCTATATTTTCTTTATAATTACCCTCATTATTACGCTTATTAATGCCGCTATTATTGCTATAATATAATATTAATATTGAAATAATAAGGCAATAAAGGTATCTTATTAACAACGATGATAATGGCAAACATAACGGCAATAATATTAGCGATAATATGGGCAATAATAAGGGCAATTAGAAGGACTATAACGCTAATAATAACGGCAATATAACAACAATATCTGCAATAATAATGGCCACAATAACGGCTATAATAATGGCAATAATATGGTCAAAAATAACAGCAGTAGCTGCAATAATAATGCCAATAATAACTGCAATAATAATGTCAATAATAATGGCAATAATAATGGCAATAATGAGGGCAATAATTACGACAATCATGTCAATAAAAACGACAATAATATCGTAAAAATAAATGCATTAATAACTGCAATAATCATGGCAATAATAACGGCAATAACTTCAATAAAGTCAACAATAACGTCTAAAATGGTGGCAATAATAGGGGCAATAATAACGACAATTACGTCAATAATTCCTGCAAAAATAACGACAATAACAATGGCAATAATAACTGCAATAATAACGTCAATAATAATGGTAATAACTTCAACAATAATGGCTACAAAATAGGCAATAATAAAGATAATAATAAGGGCAATAATAACAGCAGTAACTTCAATAATAACGGCTATAATAATAGCAATAATATCGACATTAATAACGCCAATATCTGCATTAATTACGTCAATAATATAGGCCATAAAAACGGTAATAATTACGATAATAACAGCAATAATAACGACGACATTAATTGCAATAATAATGACACTAAAAACGGCAATAACTTCAAAAATTATCGCAACATTAGCGGCAATAATAATGTCAATAAGAACGGTAATAACTTCAACAATAATGGCAACAATAGCGGCAATAATAACAACAATAGCGTCAATAAAAACTGCAATAAAAATTGCAATGACGTCCTTAATTAGGGCAATAATAAAGGCAATAATAACAGTAATAATAACGATAATAATGGTAATAATAATAGCAAAAATAACTGCAATAATAACGTCAATGAATGGCAATAATATGGGCAATAATAACAGCAATAACTTTAAGAATAGAAGCAAAAATATTGGCAATATTAAGGGCATTTATAAAAATAATGACGGCAAAAATAATGGCAATAATAGAGGCAATAATAACGGCAGTAAAGGCCTTTTTTTTGCCATTATTATTGCCGTTATTATTGTCAATATTATTGCTGTTACTGCTGTTAATATTGACAATATTTTTGCCATTATTAAAGCCCGAATTGTGGCCATTATTATTGCAGTTACTGCTGTTAATATTGGCAATATTTTTGCCATTATTAAAGTCGTTATTGTGGCCATTATTATTGCAGTAATAGTTGATACTATTGCCGTTATTATTGGCGTTATTGTCGTTCTAATTGCCCTGATAATTGCCAATTTTTTAGAAGTTAATGTTGCCATTATTGTTGAAGATATTGCCGTTATTATTGCTCTTGTTACGTCCCACTCGGCACGGGCCTTAAAAAAAAGAACTATGCTCTTTCCTTCAAGGAGCTCCTGCTTCAATGGGATATTTGCCCAATTCGGCCGTTACCTACTACGCGTAGTTCGTGGCACGGGACGGGCTTAACGATAGATTATGTCTTTGATAAGGATGATTCACTTACCTTTAATGCTTTTCTCCGTACAATTCTAAATAGCGAGCTGTTCGCGGGTCGCTCGGTGGTAGCTGTCCGGCAACGAAGGTACACTCCGGGCAGTTGATCGGTACGAGCCGATATTCAGTAATTCTGCAAGATGGAGACCTCAGGTCCTGCTGAGTATCGGGCCTGGGATGGCAGAGTGTGGTGTCCTCGATGATCCTAGGTCTGCAGGCCGACGGGTCGATGCCCAAGTTAGCCAGATGGTTTGTACCGCTATAGTAGTTCGCGAGTAGACGCCGGAGACTATGTTTGCGTCCGCCCCGACGTGTTTTCGGCATACGTATTCTATAGGATGCAACGGGACCTTTTAGGATGATTGAACCCGAGCGATTCGTACGCTCCGATAGTTCTGTGAAGAATGAACCCGGGCGATTCGTACGCCCCGATAGTTCTATGATTTAGGAGTATGAACCCGGGCGATTCGTACGCCCCGATAGTTCTAAGACTTGGAAAGAGTGAACCCGGGCGATTCGTACGCCCCGATAGTTCTAGGATAAAAGGTTGGAAAATGCGGAGAGAGATGAAGAGCTTGTCGACCACACGTCGGTTCAGGAACACGTAGATAATACGAGTCGCGAATGAGTAGTGACCGGGGTCCCGACTAATGAAACACAGACTTCTACTAATTCTAATTTATTCTAAGTTTAAATTATAATATGAATACAGCGTAAAAGACTCTCCCGCGATTATTGTTCGAAACGTCCGTCGAAGTGATTCGTAGAAAATCTGTAGTCGAAAAAAACCGTCGTGTGCTGCTCTGCAGCTCCTTATATACTGAATCTTAGCGGCGGCGGCTCGTGGCGAAGCGGCGGCGGCTCGTAGCGAAGCGGCGGCGGCTTGGCTCTAAGAGGATGGTGATTGGCTGCCGTCTTCCCTTCTCTCGTCCTTGTTGGCGGTGGTGGGGTAGCGTGCGATGGTCCTGCGCGCGTTGAGCTGAAGCACGTACTAGCGGTGGTTGGGATGAGCGTCTTGGCGTTACTTTGCTTGGCGTCAGCTGAATTCCGCGTGTGTGTGTTGGCCTAGGCCCGTGTGTGCGTTAGCTGTGCCATGTATCTTGTAACTTCGGAATTCTGAGTCCGTTCTGTAGACGCGCGTGATGACCACTTGTGGAGAGGTGCCGTAAGTGCCTGGCGGCCGCGTGCTTTCCCTAAGGCGCACGTGGTGGCCATGTGTGGGCGGAGGACAGGCCTGTCGACGTCGCCGGCTTTGTGCTCTTCTCCTCCGGTCCCAAGGTTTCAGGTAGAAGGTGCCCCTAGTGGCCGCGTAGTTTCCCTAAGGACCACGTGGTGACCATGTGTGGGCAGAGTACAGGCTACTTGATGGTGACGGCTTTCACTCTCTCCTCTGGTTCGAAAGGTTTCGTGTAGGAAGTATCCGAATGACCGCGTAGTTTCCCTAAGGACCACGTGAAGGCCATGTATGGATGAAGGACCGGCTAGTCGGCGTTTACTTTCAGTCTCTTGTTAGGACTTCGCGTATATTATAAATGTGTGTGTTAAATACGTATCAATTATTATGTATCTATTATTTATAGCTAATTATTATATATGCATGTTCTAATCGTAAGGTGTTCCCCAGTGTAAATATAATATTTGTTAGTGTTGTAAAAGTTACTCCCTTCATGTCGGGCACGAATGTGTATATTATAATATTGTTAATAAATGATATCAACTATACTATGAGTAATACATGATTTAATAAAAGACTCCCTATATAGCGGGCACGAGGAATTACATGTGATAATAAAAGACTCCCTATATAGCGGGCACGAGGAATATCTCTTTATATATTTTATAAGTCCGTACGTCGGGTGACGTAACACTCTTCTTATTGGCATTTTTATTGAAATAACTGTTGTTATTATTGGCCTTCTTTTTGTAGTTAATGTTGCCATTATTGTTGAAGATATTGCCGTTATTGTTGCCATTATTATTGCAGTTTCTGCTTTTATTATTGACAATATTTTTGCCATTATTAAAGCCGTTATTGTGGCCATTATCATACCAATCATGGTTGTTAGTTTTGCCGTTATTATTGGCGTTATTGTCGTTCTAATTGCCCTGATTATTGCCAATTTTTTAGACGTTATTGTTGACTTTATTGTTGAAGTTATTGCCGTTATAATTGCCGTTATTATTGCCATTATTACTGAAGTTACTGCTGTTATTATTGGACATATTATTGTCGTTAATGTTGCCATTATTGTTAAAGATATTGCCGTTATTATTGCAATTATTGTTGCCTTTATTATTGACGTTTTTGTCGTTTTTATTGCCCATTTTTTTCCACTATTATTGCCGTTATTATTGCCATTATTATTGCACTTACTGCTGTTATTATTGACTAAATTTTTGCCTTTATTATAGCCGTTATTGTGGCCATTATTATTTTAGTTAATGCTGTTATTATTGACAATATTTTTGCCATTATTAAAGCCGTTATTGTGGCCATTATCATACCAATCATGGTTGTTAGTTTTGCCGTTATTATTGGCGTTATTGTCGTTCTAATTGCCCTGATTATTGCCAATTTTTTAGAAGTTATTTTTGCCATTATTGTTGAAGATATTGCCGTTATTATAGCCCTTATTATTGCCATTATTACTGAAGTTACTGCTGTTATTATTGGACATATGATTGTCGTTAATGTTGCCATTATTGTTAAAGATATTGCCGTTATTATTGCAATTATTGTTGCCATTATTATTGACGTTTTTGTCGTTTTTATTGCCCATTTTTTTCCAATATTATTGCCGTTATAATTGCCATTATTATTGTTATTATTGCACTTATTATTGAAGTTATTGTCTTTGATGTGGCCCTTATTATTGCTATTATTATTGTAATTATCTTCGCCGTTTTTAAGGCCGTTATTGCAGTTAGTTTGCAGTTATCATTGAAGTTATAGCCGTTATTTTCCTTATTTTTCCCTTATTAATACAGTTATTATTGGCTATTTCGTTGAAGCATTTAAGGCCGGCAGTGCCATTATTTCACTATTATTGCTGCCTATATTTTCTTTATAATTACCCTCATTATTACGCTTATTAATGCCGCTATTATTGCTATAATATAATATTAATATTGAAATAATAAGGCAATAAATGTATCTTATTAACAACGATGATAATGGCAAACATAACGGCAATAATATTAGCGATAATATGGGCAATAATAAGGGCAATTAGAAGGACTATAACGCTAATAATAACGGCAATATAACAACAATATCTGCAATAATAATGGCCACAATAACGGCTATAATAATGGCAATAATATGGTCAAAAATAACAGCAGAAACTGCAATAATAATGTCAATAATAATGGCAATAATAATGGCAATAATGAGGGCAATAATTACGACAATCATGTCAATAAAAACGACAATAATATCGTAAAAATAAATGCATTAATAACTGCAATAATCATGGCAATAATAACGGCAATAACTTCAATAAAGTCAACAATAACGTCTAAAATGGTGGCAATAATAGGGGCAATAATAACGACAATTACGTCAATAATTCCTGCAAAAATAACGACAATAACAATGGCAATAATAACTGCAATAATAACGTCAATAATAATGGTAATAACTTCAACAATAATGGCTACAAAATAGGCAATAATAAAGATAATAATAAGGGCAATAATAACAGCAGTAACTTCAATAATAACGGCTATAATAATAGCAATAATATCGACATTAATAACGCCAATATCTGCATTAATTACGTCAATAATATAGGCCATAAAAACGGTAATAATTACGATAATAACAGCAATAATAACGACGACATTAATTGCAATAATAATGACACTAAAAACGGCAATAACTTCAAAAATTATCGCAACAGTAGCGGCAATAATAATGTCAATAAGAACGGTAATAACTTCAACAATAATGGCAACAATAGCGGCAATAATAACAACAATAGCGTCAATAAAAACTGCAATAAAAATTGCAATGACGTCCTTAATTAGGGCAATAATAAAGGCAATAATAACAGTAATAATAACGATAATAATGGTAATAATAATAGCAAAAATAACTGCAATAATAACGTCAATGAATGGCAATAATATGGGCAATAATAACAGCAATAACTTTAAGAATAGAAGCAAAAATATTGGCAATATTAAGGGCATTTATAAAAATAATGACGGCAAAAATAATGGCAATAATAGAGGCAATAATAACGGCAGTAAAGGCCTTTTTTTTGCCATTATTATTGCCGTTATTATTGTCAATATTATTGCTGTTACTGCTGTTAATATTGACAATATTTTTGCCATTATTAAAGCCCGAATTGTGGCCATTATTATTGCAGTTACTGCTGTTAATATTGGCAATATTTTTGCCATTATTAAAGTCGTTATTGTGGCCATTATTATTGCAGTAATAGTTGATACTATTGCCGTTATTATTGGCGTTATTGTCGTTCTAATTGCCCTGAAAATTGCCAATTTTTTAGAAGTTAATGTTGCCATTATTGTTGAAGATATTGCCGTTATTATTGCTCTTCTTATTGGCATTTTTATTGAAATAACTGTTGTTATTATTGGCCTTCTTTTTGTAGTTAATGTTGCCATTATTGTTGAAGATATTGCCGTTATTGTTGCCATTATTATTTTAGTTAATGCTGTTATTATTGACAATATTTTTGCCATTATTAAAGCCGTTATTGTGGCCATTATCATACCAATCATGGTTGTTAGTTTTGCCGTTATTATTGGCGTTATTGTCGTTCTAATTGCCCTGATTATTGGCAATTTTTTAGAAGTTATTTTTGCCATTATTGTTGAAGATATTGCCGTTATTATAGCCCTTATTATTGCCATTATTACTGAAGTTACTGCTGTTATTATTGGACATATGATTGTCGTTAATGTTGCCATTATTGTTAAAGATATTGCCGTTATTATTGCAATTATTGTTGCCATTATTATTGACGTTTTTGTCGTTTTTATTGCCCATTTTTTTCCAATATTATTGCCGTTATAATTGCCATTATTATTGTTATTATTGCACTTATTATTGAAGTTATTGTCTTTGATGTGGCCCTTATTATTGCTATTATTATTGTAATTATCTTCGCCGTTTTTAAGGCCGTTATTGCAGTTAGTTTGCAGTTATCATTGAAGTTATAGCCGTTATTTTCCTTATTTTTCCCTTATTAATACAGTTATTATTGGCTATTTCGTTGAAGCATTTAAGGCCGGCAGTGCCATTATTTCACTATTATTGCTGCCTATATTTTCTTTATAATTACCCTCATTATTACGCTTATTAATGCCGCTATTATTGCTATAATATATTATTAATATTGAAATAATAAGGCAATAAAGGTATCTTATTAACAACGATGATAATGGCAAAAATAACGGCAATAATATTAGCGATAATATGGGCAATAATAAGGGCAATTAGAAGGACTATAACGCTAAAAATAACGGCAATATAACAACAATATCTGCAATAATAATGGCCACAATAACGGCTATAATAATGGCAATAATATGGTCAAAAATAACAGCAGTAGCTGCAATAATAATGCCAATAATAACTGCAATAATAATGTCAATAATAATGGCAATAATAATGGCAATAATGAGGGCAATAATTACGACAATCATGTCAATAAAAACGACAATAATATCGTAAAAATAAATGCATTAATAACTGCAATAATCATGGCAATAATAACGGCAATAACTTCAATAAAGTCAACAATAACGTCTAAAATGGTGGCAATAATAAGGGCAATAATAACGACAATTACGTCAATAATTCCTGCAAAAATAACGACAATAACAATGGCAATAATAACTGCAATAATAACGTCAATAATAATGGTAATAACTTCAACAATAATGGCTACAAAATAGGCAATAATAAAGATAATAATAAGGGCAATAATAACAGCAGTAACTTCAATAATAACGGCTATAATAATAGCAATAATATCGACATTAATAACGCCAATATCTGCATTAATTACGTCAATAATATAGGCCATAAAAACGGTAATAATTACGATAATAACAGCAATAATAACGACGACATTAATTGCAATAATAATGACACTAAAAACGGCAATAACTTCAAAAATTATCGCAACATTAGCGGCAATAATAATGTCAATAAGAACGGTAATAACTTCAACAATAATGGCAACAATAGCGGCAATAATAACAACAATAGCGTCAATAAAAACTGCAATAAAAATTGCAATGACGTCCTTAATTAGGGCAATAATAAAGGCAATAATAACATTAATAATAACGATAATAATGGTAATAATAATAGCAAAAATAACTGCAATAATAACGTCAATGAATGGCAATAATATCGGCAATAATAACAGCAATAACTTTAAGAATAGAAGCAAAAATATTGGCAATAATAAGGGCATTTATAAAAATAATGACGGCAAAAATAATGGCAATAAAGGAGGCAATAATAACGGCAGTAAAGGCCTTTTTTTTGCCATTATTATTGCCGTTATTATTGTCAATATTATTGCTGTTACTGCTGTTAATATTGACAATATTTTTGCCATTATTAAAGCCCTTAATTGTGGCCATTATTATTGCAGTTACTGCTGTTAATATTGGCAATATTTTTGCCATTATTAAAGTCGTTATTGTGGCCATTATTATTGCAGTAATAGTTGATACTATTGCCGTTATTATTGGCGTTATTGTCGTTCTAATTGCCCTGATAATTGCCAATTTTTTAGAAGTTAATGTTGCCATTATTGTTGAAGATATTGCCGTTATTATTGCTCTTCTTATTGGCATTATTAATGAAATAACTGTTGTTATTATTGGCCTTCTTTTTGTAGTTAATGTTGCCATTATTGTTGAAGATATTGCCGTTATTGTTGCCATTATTATTGCAGTTTCTGCTTTTATTATTGACAATATTTTTGCCATTATTAAAGCCGTTATTGTGGCCATTATCATACCAATCATGGTTGTTAGTTTTGCCGTTATTATTGGCGTTATTGTCGTTCTAATTGCCCTGATTATTGCCAATTTTTTAGACGTTATTGTTGACTTTATTGTTGAAGTTATTGCCGTTATAATTGCCCTTATTATTGCCATTATTACTGAAGTTACTGCTGTTATTATTGGACATATTATTGTCGTTAATGTTGCCATTATTGTTAAAGATATTGCCGTTATTATTGCAATTATTGTTGCCTTTATTATTGACGTTTTTGTCGTTTTTATTGCCCATTTTTTTCCACTATTATTGCCGTTATTATTACCATTATTATTGCACTTACTGCTGTTATTATTGACTAAATTTTTGCCATTATTATAGCCGTTATTGTGGCCATTATTATTTCAGTTAATGCTGTTATTATTGACAATATTTTTGCCATTATTAAAGCCGTTATTGTGGCCATTATCATACCAATCATGGTTGTTAGTTTTGCCGTTATTATTGGCGTTATTGTCGTTCTAATTGCCCTGATTATTGCCAATTTTTTAGAAGTTATTTTTGCCATTATTGTTGAAGATATAGCCGTTATTATAGCCCTTATTATTGCCATTATTACTGAAGTTACTGCTGTTATTATTGGACATATGATTGTCGTTAATGTTGCCATTATTGTTAAAGATATTGCCGTTATTATTGCAATTATTGTTGCCATTATTATTGACGTTTTTGTCGTTTTTATTGCCCATTTTTTTCCAATATTATTGCCGTTATAATTGCCATTATTATTGTTATTATTGCACTTATTATTGTAGTTATTGTCTTTGATGTGGCCCTTATTATTGCTATTATTATTGTAATTATCTTCGCCGTTTTTAAGGCCGTTATTGCAGTTATTTTGCAGTTATCATTGAAGTTATAGCCGTTATTTTCCTTATTTTTCCCTTATTAATACAGTTATTATTGGCTATTTCGTTGAAGCATTTAAGGCCGGCAGTGCCATTATTTCACTATTATTGCTGCCTATATTTTCTTTATAATTACCCTCATTATTACGCTTATTAATGCCGCTATTATTGCTATAATATAATATTAATATTGAAATAATAAGGCAATAAAGGTATCTTATTAACAACGATGATAATGGCAAAAATAACGGCAATAATATTAGCGATAATATGGGCAATAATAAGGGCAATTAGAAGGACTATAACGCTAATAATAACGGCAATATAACAACAATATCTGCAATAATAATGGCCACAATAACGGCTATAATAATGGCAATAATATGGTCAAAAATAACAGCAGTAGCTGCAATAATAATGCCAATAATAACTGCAATAATAATGTCAATAATAATGGCAATAATAAGTGCAATAATTACGACAATCATGTCAATAAAAACGACAATAATATCGTAAAAATAAATGCATTAATAACTGCAATAATCATGGCAATAATAACGGCAATAACTTCAATAAAGTCAACAATAACGTCTAAAATGGTGGCAATAATAAGGGCAATAATAACGACAATTACGTCAATAATTCCTGCAAAAATAACGACAATAACAATGGCAATAATAACTGCAATAATAACGTCAATAATAATGGTAATAACTTCAACAATAATGGCTACAAAATAGGCAATAATAAAGATAATAATAAGGGCAATAATAACAGCAGTAACTTCAATAATAACGGCTATAATAATAGCAATAATCTCGACATTAATAACGCCAATATCTGCATTAATTACGTCAATAATATAGGCCATAAAAACGGTAATAATTACGATAATAACAGCAATAATAACGACGACATTAATTGCAATAATAATGACACTAAAAACGGCAATAACTTCAAAAATTATCGCAACATTAGCGGCAATAATAATGTCAATAAGAACGGTAATAACTTCAACAATAATGGCAACAATAGCGGCAATAATAACAACAATAGCGTCAATAAAAACTGCAATAAAAATTGCAATGACGTCCTTAATTAGGGCAATAATAAAGGCAATAATAACAGTAATAATAACGATAATAATGGTAATGTTACGTCCCACTCGGCACGGGCCTTAAAAAAAAGAACTATGTTCTTTCCTTCAAGGAGCTCCTGCTTCAATGGGATATTTGCCCAATTCAGCCGTTACCTACTACGTGTAGTTCGTGGCTCGGGACGGGCTTAACGATAAATTATGTCTTTGACGAGAGGATGATTTACTTACCCTTAATGCTTCTTTCCATATAATTCTAGATAGCGAGCTGTTCGAGGGTCGCTTGGTGGTAGCTGTCCGGCAACGAAGGTACACTCCGGGCAGTCGATCGGTACGAGCCGATATTCAATAACTCTGCAAGATGAAGACCTCAGGTCCTGCTGAGTATCGGGCCTGGGATGGCAGAGTGTGGTGTCCTCGATGATCCTAAGTCTGCGGGCCGACGGGTCGATGCCCAAGTTAGCCAGATGGTTTGTACCGTTATAATAGTTCGCGAGTAGTCGCCGGAGACGATGCTTGTGTCCGCCCCGACGTGTTTTCGGCATACGTATTCTCTAGGATACAACGGGACCTTCTAGGATGATTGAACCCGAGCGATTCGTACGCTCCGATAGTTCTATGAAGGATGAACCCGGGCGATTCGTACGCCCCGATGGTTCTATGATTTAGGAATATGAACCCGGGCGATTCGTACGCCCCGATAGTTCTATGACTTGGAAAGAGTGAACCCGGGCGATTCGTACGCTCCGATAGTTCTATGACTTGGAAAGAGTGAACCCGGGCGATTCGTACGCCCCGATAGTTCTATGATAAAAGGTTGGAAAATGCGGAGAGAGATATGAAGAGCTTGTCGACCACACGTCGGTTCAGGAACACGTGGCTAATACGAGTCGCGAACGAGTAGTGACCGGGGTCCCGACTAATGAAACTCAGACGTCTACTACTAATAATTATTTATTCTAAATTTAAAATTATACTAGAATTGATACAGTGTAAAAAGACTCTCTCGCGATTATTGGTCGGAACTAGCGTCCGTCGAAGTGAACTGTAGAAAATCTGATGTCGGAATCCCGTAGGAATCTGTTGTCGGGAATGACCATCGTGTGCTGCTCTGCAGCTCCTTATATACAAGTCCCAGCGGCGGCGGCTTGTGGCTTTGGCGGCGGCTTGTGGCTTTGGCGGTGGCGGTTTGTTGTTTTGGCGGCGGCTCGGTTCTTGGAAGATGGTGACTGGCTGCCGTCTTTCTTTCTTTCGTCCTTCCTGGATGGTCTATAGTGATGCGTGCAACGGCTTTGTGTGCTTTGGTGCGAGGCGCTTACTGGTAGTAGTGAGGATGCGTCTCGGTGTTGTCGGCTCGTAGCCATCGGATTACCGCTTGTGTGTGGGGCCAGGTCCGTGTGCGAGTCTATGGCATTGCGTGGTGGTCCGTGTCTCTCCCTAAGGCGCACGTGGTGACCACTTGTGGGGTAGTACGGCGTGTGTGTGTGCCCGGCGACCGCGTTGTTTTCCCTTGGGCGTACGTGGTAACCGTTCGGCGACTATTTAGCACGTACTCTCCATTTGCGGCCATGTGTACTCGGTCGTTTACGGCCTTCCCTTTGCGGCGTGACATCATGACTTGTATACGAGCTTCCTTTACGTAAGACGCATTGTTGTTTGTCTGGCGCGACGCTTTGTGTTTTTCCGCGTATGACGCATCATTGTAGAATTACAAATATATGTATATGTATTGTTTACAATATCTAAGCGTAAGGTATCTCCCTTGAAACTTATGTTATAGGTGTGTATTATAATAGTGGTTAGTATTGTAAAGATGACTCCCTTCATGTCGGGCACGAACGTGTGAAATATAATATTGTTAGTAAATGGTTAGTTATATTGAGTTTTTATTAAATTACGTATTATTTGTACTATAATAAAAGACTCCCTATATAGCGGGCACGAGGAATTCTTTATGTATTTTATATGTCCATACGTCGGGTGACGTAACAGTAATAATAATAGCAAAAATAACTGCAATAATAACGTCAATGAATGGCAATAATATGGGCAATAATAACAGCAATAACTTTAAGAATAGAAGCAAAAATATTGGCAATAATAAGGGCATTTATAAAAATAATGACGGCAAAAATAATGGCAATAATAGAGGCAATAATAACGGCAGTAAAGGCCTTTTTTTTGCCATTATTATTGCCGTTATTATTGTCAATATTATTGCTGTTACTGCTGTTAATATTGGCAATATTTTTGCCATTATTAAAGTCGTTATTGTGGCCATTATTATTGCAGTAATAGTTGATACTATTGCCGTTATTATTGGCGTTATTGTCGTTCTAATTGCCCTGATAATTGCCAATTTTTTAGAAGTTAATGTTGCCATTATTGTTGAAGATATTGCCGTTATTATTGCTCTTCTTATTGGCATTTTTATTGAAATAACTGTTGTTATTATTGGCCTTCTTTTTGTAGTTAATGTTGCCATTATTGTTGAAGATATTGCCGTTATTGTTGCCATTATTATTGCAGTTTCTGCTTTTATTATTGACAATATTTTTGCCATTATTAAAGCCGTTATTGTGGCCATTATCATACCAATCATGGTTGTTAGTTTTGCCGTTATTATTGGCGTTATTGTCGTTCTAATTGCCCTGATTATTGCCAATTTTTTAGAAGTTATTTTTGCCATTATTGTTGAAGATATTGCCGTTATTATAGCCCTTATTATTGCCATTATTACTGAAGTTACTGCTGTTATTATTGGACATATAATTGTCGTTAATGTTGCCATTATTGTTAAAGATATTGCCGTTATTATTGCAATTATTGTTGCCATTATTATTGACGTTTTTGTCGTTTTTATTGTTTCCAATATTATTGCCGTTATAATTGCCATTATTATTGTTATTATTGCACTTATTATTGAAGTTATTGTCTTTGATGTGGCCCTTATTATTGCTATTATTATTGTAATTATCTTCGCCGTTTTTAAGGCCGTTATTGCAGTTAGTTTGCAGTTATCATTGAAGTTATAGCCGTTATTTTCCTTATTTTTCCCTTATTAATACAGTTATTATTGGCTGTTTCGTTGAAGCATTTAAGGCCGGCAGTGCCATTATTTCACTATTATTGCTGCCTATATTTTCTTTATAATTACCCTCATTATTACGCTTATTAATGCCGCTATTATTGCTATAATATAATATTAATATTGAAATAATAAGGCAATAAAGGTATCTTATTAACAACGATGATAATGGCAAAAATAACGGCAATAATATTAGCGATAATATGGGCAATAATAAGGGCAATTAGAAGGACTATAACGCTAATAATAACGGCAATATAACAACAATATCTGCAATAATAATGGCCACAATAACGGCTATAATAATGGCAATAATATGGTCAAAAATAACAGCAGTAGCTGCAATAATAATGCCAATAATAACTGCAATAATAATGTCAATAATAATGGCAATAATAATGGCAATAATGAGGGCAATAATTACGACAATCATGTCAATAAAAACGACAATAATATCGTAAAAATAAATGCATTAATAACTGCAATAATCATGGCAATAATAACGGCAATAACTTCAATAAAGTCAACAATAACGTCTAAAATGGTGGCAATAATAAGGGCAATAATAACGACAATTACGTCAATAATTCCTGCAAAAATAACGACAATAACAATGGCAATAATAACTGCAATAATAACGTCAATAATAATGGTAATAACTTCAACAATAATGGCTACAAAATAGGCAATAATAAAGATAATAATAAGGGCAATAATAACAGCAGTAACTTCAATAATAACGGCTATAATAATAGCAATAATATCGACATTAATAACGCCAATATCTGCATTAATTACGTCAATAATATAGGCCATAAAAACGGTAATAATTACGATAATAACAGCAATAATAACGACGACATTAATTGCAATAATAATGACACTAAAAACGGCAATAACTTCAAAAATTATCGCAACATTAGCGGCAATAATAATGTCAATAAGAACGGTAATAACTTCAACAATAATGGCAACAATAGCGGCAATAATAACAACAATAGCGTCAATAAAAACTGCAATAAAAATTGCAATGACGTCCTTAATTAGGGCAATAATAAAGGCAATAATAACAGTAATAATAACGATAATAATGGTAATAATAATAGCAAAAATAACTGCAATAATAACGTCAATGAATGGCAATAATATGGGCAATAATAACAGCAATAACTTTAAGAATAGAAGCAAAAATATTGGCAATATTAAGGGCATTTATAAAAATAATGACGGCAAAAATAATGGCAATAATAGAGGCAATAATAACGGCAGTAAAGGCCTTTTTTTTGCCATTATTATTGCCGTTATTATTGTCAATATTATTGCTGTTACTGCTGTTAATATTGACAATATTTTTGCCATTATTAAAGCCCGAATTGTGGCCATTATTATTGCAGTTACTGCTGTTAATATTGGCAATATTTTTGCCATTATTAAAGTCGTTATTGTGGCCATTATTATTGCAGTAATAGTTGATACTATTGCCGTTATTATTGGCGTTATTGTCGTTCTAATTGCCCTGATAATTGCCAATTTTTTAGAAGTTAATGTTGCCATTATTGTTGAAGATATTGCCGTTATTATTGCTCTTCTTATTGGCATTATTAATGAAATAACTGTTGTTATTATTGGCCTTCTTTTTGTAGTTAATGTTGCCATTATTGTTGAAGATATTGCCGTTATTGTTGCCATTATTATTGCAGTTTCTGCTTTTATTATTGACAATATTTTTGCCATTATTAAAGCCGTTATTGTGGCCATTATCATACCAATCATGGTTGTTAGTTTTGCCGTTATTATTGGCGTTATTGTCGTTCTAATTGCCCTGATTATTGCCAATTTTTTAGACGTTATTGTTGACTTTATTGTTGAAGTTATTGCCGTTATTATTGCCCTTATTATTGCCATTATTACTGAAGTTACTGCTGTTATTATTGGCCTTATTATTGTCGTTAATGTTGCCATTATTGTTAAAGATATTGCCGTTATTATTGCAATTATTGTTGCCTTTATTATTGACGTTTTTGTCGTTTTTATTGCCCATTTTTTTCCACTATTATTGCCGTTATTATTACCATTATTATTGCACTTACTGCTGTTATTATTGACTAAATTTTTGCCATTATTATAGCCGTTATTGTGGCCATTATTATTGCAGTTAATGCTGTTATTATTGACAATATTTTTGCCATTATTAAAGCCGTTATTGTGGCCATTATCATACCAATCATGGTTGTTAGTTTTGCCGTTATTATTGGCGTTATTGTCGTTCTAATTGCCCTGATTATTGGCAATTTTTTAGAAGTTATTTTTGCCATTATTGTTGAAGATATAGCCGTTATTATAGCCCTTATTATTGCCATTATTACTGAAGTTACTGCTGTTATTATTGGACATATGATTGTCGTTAATGTTGCCATTATTGTTAAAGATATTGCCGTTATTATTGCAATTATTGTTGCCATTATTATTGACGTTTTTGTCGTTTTTATTGCCCATTTTTTTCCAATATTATTGCCGTTATAATTGCCATTATTATTGTTATTATTGCACTTATTATTGTAGTTATTGTCTTTGATGTGGCCCTTATTATTGCTATTATTATTGTAATTATCTTCGCCGTTTTTAAGGCCGTTATTGCAGTTAGTTTGCAGTTATCATTGAAGTTATAGCCGTTATTTTCCTTATTTTTCCCTTATTAATACAGTTATTATTGGCTATTTCGTTGAAGCATTTAAGGCCGGCAGTGCCATTATTTCACTATTATTGCTGCCTATATTTTCTTTATAATTACCCTCATTATTACGCTTATTAATGCCGCTATTATTGCTATAATATAATATTAATATTGAAATAATAAGGCAATAAAGGTATCTTATTAACAACGATGATAATGGCAAAAATAACGGCAATAATATTAGCGATAATATGGGCAATAATAAGGGCAATTAGAAGGACTATAACGCTAATAATAACGGCAATATAACAACAATATCTGCAATAATAATGGCCACAATAACGGTGTTACGTCACCCGACGTATGGACATATAAAATACATAAAGAATTCCTCGTGCCCGCTATATAGGGAGTCTTTTATTATTAGCACATGTAAGTCCTCGTGCCCGCTATATAGGGAGTCTTTTATTATAGTACAAATAATACGTAATTTAATAAAAACTCAATATAACTAACCATTTACTAACAATATTATATTTCACACGTTCGTGCCCGACATGAAGGGAGTCATCTTTACAATACTAACCACTATTATAATACACACCTATAACATAAGTTTCAAGGGAGATACCTTACGCTTAGATATTGTAAACAATACATATACATATATTTGTAATTCTACAATGATGCGTCATACGCGGAAAAACACAAAGCGTCGCGCCAGACAAACAACAATGCGTCTTACGTAAAGGAAGCTCGTATACAAGTCATGATGTCACGCCGCAAAGGGAAGGCCGTAAACGACCGAGTACACATGGCCGCAAATGGAGAGTACGTGCTAAATAGTCGCCGAACGGTTACCACGTACGCCCAAGGGAAAACAACGCGGTCGCCGGGCACACACACACGCCGTACTACTCCACAAGTGGTCACCACGTGCGCCTTAGGGAGAGACACGGACCACCACGCAATGCCATAGACTCGCACACGGACCTGGACCCACACACAAGCGGTAATCCGATGGCTACGAGCCGACAACACCGAGACGCATCCTCACTACTACCAGTAAGCGCCTCGCACCGAAGCAAACAAAGCCGTTGCACGCATCACCATCCAGAAAGGACGAAAGAAAGAAAGACGGCAGCCAGTCACCATCTTCCAAGAACCGAGCCGCCGCCAAAGCAACAAACCGCCACCGCCAAAGCCACAAGCCGCCGCCAAAGCCACAAGCCGCCGCCGCTGGGACTTGTATATAAGGAGCTGCAGAGCAGCACACGATGGTCTTTCCCGACAACAGATTCCTACGGGTCATTTCGACGGTCATTCCGATAACTCTACACGGTCTTTCCCGACAACAGATTCCTACGGGTCATTTCGACGGTCATTCCCGATAACAGATTCCTACGGGTCATTACGACGGTTTTCTACAGTTCACTTCGACGGACGCTAGTTCCGACCAATAATCGCGAGAGAGTCTTTTACACTGTATCAATTCTATTCGTAGTATAATTTTAAATTTAGAATAAATAATTATTAGTAGTAGACGTCTGAGTTTCATTAGTCGGAACCCCGGTCACTACTCGTTCGCGACTCGTATTAGCTACGTGTTCCTGAACCGACGTGTGGTCGACAAGCTCTTCATATCTCTCTCCGCATTTTCCAACCTTTTATCATAGAACTATCGGGGCGTACGAATCGCCCGGGTTCACTCTTTCCAAGTCTTAGAACTATCGGGGCGTACGAATCGCCCGGGTTCATATTCCTAAATCTTAGAACCATCGGGGCGTACGAATCGCCCGGGTTCATTCTTCATAGAACTAACGGAGCGTACGAATCGCTCGGGTTCAATCATCCTAGAAGGTCCCGTTGTATCCTAGAGAATACGTATGCCGAAAACACGTCGGGGCGGACACAAGCATCGTCTCCGGCGACTACTCGCGAACTATTATAACGGTACAAACCATCTGGCTAACTTGGGCATCGACCCGTCGGCCTGCAGACTTAGGATCATCGAGGACACCACCCTCTGCCATCCCAGGCCCGATACTCAGCAGGACCTGAGGTCTTCATCTTGCAGAGTTATTGAATATCGGCTCGTACCGATCGACTGCCCGGAGTGTACCTTCGTTGCCGGACAGCTACCACCAAGCGACCCTCGAACAGCTCGCTATCTAGAATTATATGGAAAGAAGCATTAAGGGTAAGTAAATCATCCTCTCGTCAAAGACATAATTTATCGTTAAGCCCGTCCCGAGCCACGAACTACACGTAGTAGGTAACGGCCGAATTGGGCAAATATCCCATTGAAGCAGGAGCTCCTTGAAGGAAAGAACATAGTTCTTTTTTTTAAGGCCCGTGCCGAGTGGGACGTAACAACACAAAATTGGTGCATCGGCCGGGAAACCTAACGATACATTATGTCAATTGAGAGGAGCGATCGCATTGAAACGCGCAGCATGACCACGCGTCAAACAGACGAAATAAGCCCCGACGAAAGGCGGCGTATAGCCAATACAATGGCTCAGTTAGATTCGCGGGAACGCGACCTTTTCGAACGCGAACAAAGACTACGCGAACGCGAAGAAACTCTCCGTACCACATCCGAGGAAGCAAAATTGGGAGAAACAGATACTCTCGCGTTCCTAATGAGAGAAATCGTCGCGCTACGAACGGAAAATCAGCTTCACTTGCCTAATCATCAGGTTAGCGAAGCTCTAGCATCTATTCCACAGTACGACGGAAAAAATATGCCTTTATCTTCTTACATTAGAGCATGCAAACGCGCACGTCAAATGATCCCCACCTATCCGGAGGAACTGTTTACTCTAGCCGCGATAAGGAAACTACAGGATTCCGCTTATGTCGCGATCGAGAGACACCATCCTAGAACAATGCTTGAATTAGGCAGCAGACTCAGGCAAACTTTGGGGACATACTACTCGTTAGATTTTTATAGGACTGAACTAAGAAACGTGCTTATGTCCGAAAATGAACCGATAATAGATTACATCGGTCGCGTACAAGACTTACACGAAAGTCTCCTTGACGAAGAAAGATTCTGGGGAGGGCTTACAGAAAGTAAAAAACAGGAAATAGACGAATTAGCTCTAAAAAGTTTTTGTTCGGGTCTACCATTAGATTATCACCCGTATCTAAACGACTTACGGTGCGGAGACCTAAGCGACGCATACGATAAGGCGATTCAGCTACATTCGTCTATACAACATGAATGGGACAGACGAGGTCTGGCGAGGCCGCGGCCACAATACAAGACTAAGGCCTATCAAGAAAGACCAATGGATTATTATTATTATGAATCAAAAAGAAATAGTAAACCCAATACCCGACCTACTAGACCTCCTCCGGACCCAGATGCATGTTCTTATTGCAAGAGGATCGGTCACACTCAAGCACAATGTTATAGGAAATCGCGTGACCTGCAACGCCGGTCACAGACACAAGTTCAAGAACCTTACACTCCACCTCCCGAGAACTCCCGTCAATCCTCTCCATCCTCTCACTACTCCCCTCCCTCGTCACGAGACCAAAGGTATATAAAGAAATGCTCGTATTGTAAGCACATCGGACATACGATAGAGGAATGCCGAAAGAAAAAGTGGAGGGAAACCCAGTCGGGAAACGAATTGACGTCTCTGGGGAAGGGCGCACCCGCAGAGACCGCGTCAGCGCGCCCAGTACGAACAATAAAGGAAGAGAAGCCACTCGCGTCTACTTCTTCCAATTAAAGGAAGAATGCACCTCTCCGTCTATCGTCCTTTCTTCCGACGATTTAGCCAAGGAAACAGAATTTTTAATCGACACGGGTTCGGAACTAAACATATTAAAAATAACAATGGCAAATGGAGACATACTATGTGACGAAAACGACAAGGTCAGACTGATCGGTATCACCGACAAAACTGTTACCACATACGGTTCGGTGACCGTACACATTCACGGATACCCGGTTAAATTCCAACTGGTACCAAATTCCTTTCCTATCCCCTACGACGGTATTTTGGGCTCCGACTTCTTTCATAAAACAGCCAAAATCGATTATGAGAGAGAATCTATAAAGTGGCACGGAATAGTTATGCCCTTTGTTCAATCAAAGGAGATAACTATTCCGGGGCGAACGAGCAATGTCTGTAAAATAAAAATAAAGAATAACGAATTCGAGCAGGAAACCGAGACCCAACATACCGTCCTCCCTACTCACATTACCCATTCCAAATCCTGCAAATACACAAAAAAGACAGACGAACGTTACGTACTAGCCCTACAGAACATTAACTTGGACGAACTGAATGATGAAGAGAAATCCGTAGCAAAAGATATGATCAGAGAATCCATAGATTTATTTCACCTGCCGGGCGACAGACTGACGTACTCCGACACCGTAACACACAAAATAGAGACAGTGGACTCTATTCCGGTAAATGTCCGACAGTACCGCTTCCCGCCCATCCATAAGGAGGAGATAAACAAACAGATAGGAGAACTTCTAGAAAACAATGTAATCAAATCATCTACGTCTCCGTATAATTCTCCACTATGGATAGTTCCGAAGAAACCGGACGCAAAAGGGAATAAAAGATGGAGATTAGTCATCGACTACCGGATATTAAACGAAAAAACTATTAAAGACAGTTATCCACTGCCGAACATAACAGAAATATTAGACCAATTAGGAAGCGCGAAATATTTTAGTACGTTCGATCTCGCATCAGGTTTCCATCAGATCGGCATGGACAAAGAAGACGCGCCGAAAACGGCTTTCTCCACGCCATTCGGGCATTACGAATTTAAACGTATGCCCTTTGGTCTCAAAAACGCTCCTTCCACCTTCCAACGCTTGATGAACAATGTCCTGACCGGATTGCAAGGTAATGGATTATTCGTTTACCTAGATGACATAGTCATATACTCCAGCTCGCTACAAGAGCACCTTTTGAAATACCGAAATTTATGTGCGCGTCTCCGTGACGCCAATCTAAAATTACAACCCGAGAAATGCAATCTTCTCAGGAAGGAAGTTGTATATCTCGGGCATATCATTAGCGCGGATGGAGTGAAACCAGACCCAGGAAAAATAGAAGCAGTCAAGAACTTCCCGACGCCAAAGAATGCAAAGAACATAAAACAATTCCTGGGACTGGCAGGTTATTATCGACGCTTCATACCAAACTTCTCAGGTACAAGTAAACCGCTGACAAACCTCTTAAAGAAAGACGTACCATTTAAATGGGAAGACGCTCAAAACAAGGCATTCAAAACTTTAACAAGCCTTTTGTGTGAGCAACCGCTTTTGCAATTCCCTGATTTTACAAAGCCTTTCCTAGTAACTACCGACGCATCAAATTTCGCGATCGGGGGAATTCTCAGTCAGGGAGAAATCGGTAAAGATCTGCCCATAGCCTACACGTCAAGGATCTTAAATCAAGCGGAACAAAATTATTCAACAATAGAAAAAGAGCTGCTTGCCATTATATACGCTGTTAATTACTTCCGACCTTATCTATACGGTCGTAAATTCAGTTTAATCACTGACCACCGTCCGCTAGTGTGGTTAAATTCTGTGAAAGACCCGACGTCTCGGCTTATTAGATGGCGACTCAAACTCGCTGAGTATGAATACGATATTGTCTACAAAGCCGGAAAACGAAACGTCAATGCCGACGCGCTATCGCGTAACCCTATAGAGTTGAGTAAACAGATCCTTCCGATAGCAGGGACCAGCTCGAGTGACGACGAAATATTCTCGTCGCTCACTAAGAGACGTCGCATGCAAGAAATATCAAAACCCGAGACCGCACGTGAAACGGAAATACCTAACATAAACATAAACACAAACGATACAGACGAAACGAACGACGACGAACTGGATCTATCACGCTACGAAAGTAATATTATAGAAATAAAAGACAGAATAACAATGCACAAAGGACACATAGCATTTTTTGTGACAAAGACCGGAACTCCTATTGACAAAGGAGCTAAAGAACTTGCCGACAATAAAAGACTACCAAACATTACCGACGTAACGCTTGGTAGAGTAAAGATTACAAAACGGGACAATAGATACCTCATCGCGTTACCCGTCCAGGAGAGAACATCCGTCTCTATTCAACTAGAAATTCTAGATGAAGTATTACATTCTCTTTTGGACGCGGCAATTGAATTGAATTTAGAGACAATAGCTATTTCAAGGGACAATATAGCAGACGTACCATGGATAAACATTAAACGCAAGATAAGTTCGATCTTCGCGGGTCACAAAACAAAAATTATTATATTAAAACATGAAATCATAATACCCAGGGAGATCGAACGCGTCCAAATTATCCATGACAATCATGCTACTCCAATGGGAGGTCACAAAGGAGTCACTAAGACATATTGGCGTATAAAACAACGATACTACTGGCCTAACCTTAAAACAGATATACAAAACTTCGTCCAAAACTGCCGCAGCTGTCAAACCAAGAAACTTGTTCGACAAAAAACCAGACAACCGATGACCCTTACCGACACACCAGGAAGGGCCTTCGACAAAATTTCGATGGATATAGTAGGACCGATGCCTACTAGTAAACTAGGCAATAATTACATTTTAACAATACAAGATCTCCTTACCAAATATTCTATAGCGGTACCACTACAACAAGCTTCTTCGGTCGAAATAGCTGACGCATTTATAAAAAATTTAATATGTAAATTCGGCAGCCCGAAAGGGATACTAACTGATCAAGGTACTGCTTTCTTATCGGAATTGATGAAAGCAGTGGCCAAGAAATTTAGAATAGAAACATACCAAACCACCGCTTATCGACCGCAATCCAACGGATCAATAGAACGCTCACACCACGTGTTAGCAGAATTTTTGAAACACTTCATAAAGGATAATTCTGAATGGGACGATTGGGTCGATATAGCGATGTTTTCCTATAATACAAGTATACATGAAGGTACACAATACACTCCACACGAATTAATCTTTGGCCAGTTAGCGAAAACTCCGAACGAAAGCACACTTAACGACTTAAAGGACGAAACTTACGCATCGTACTTGGCTGAATTGACGGAACAGTTACAGAAATCGCAGGAGGCCGCCAAAGTGAACCTCGAACGCGCGAAAATAAAATCTAAAAATTATTACGATAAAAAACAGAGGGTGGTGAACTTCTCAATGGGCGACTCCGTATACCTCCTAAAGGGAAAAATCAAAGGCAAGTTAGACATTGTTACGTCCCACTCGGCACGGGCCTTAAAAAAAAAGAACTATGTTCTTTCCTTCAAGGAGCTCCTGCTTCAATGGGATATTTGCCCAATTCGGCCGTTACCTACTACGTGTAGTTCGTGGCTCGGGACGGGCTTAACGATAAATTATGTCTTTGACGAGAGGATGATTTACTTACCCTTAATGCTTCTTTCCATATAATTCTAGATAGCGAGCTGTTCGAGGGTCGCTTGGTGGTAGCTGTCCGGCAACGAAGGTACACTCCGGGCAGTCGATCGGTACGAGCCGATATTCATTAACTCTGCAAGATGAAGACCTCAGGTCCTGTTGAGTATCGGGCCTGGGATGGCAGAGTGTGGTGTCCTCGATGATCCTAAGTCTGCAGGCCGACGGGTCGATGCCCAAGTTAGCCAGATGGTTTGTACCGTTATAATAGTTCGCGAGTAGTCGCCGGAGACAATGCTTGTGTCCGCCCCGACGTGTTTTCGGCATACGTATTCTCTAGGATACAACGGGACCTTCTAGGATGATTGAACCCGAGCGATTCGTACGCTCCGTTAGTTCTATGAAGAATGAACCCGGGCGATTCGTACGCCCCGATGGTTCTATGATTTAGGAATATGAACCCGGGCGATTCGTACGCCCCGATAGTTCTAAGACTTGGAAAGAGTGAACCCGGGCGATTCGTACGCCCCGATAGTTCTATGATAAAAGGTTGGAAAATGCGGAGAGAGATATGAAGAGCTTGTCGACCACACGTCGGTTCAGGAACACGTAGCTAATACGAGTCGCGAACGAGTAGTGACCGGGGTCCCGACTAATGAAACTCAGACGTCTACTAATAATTATTTATTCTAAATTTAAAATTATACTACGAATAGAATTGATACAGTGTAAAAAAAAAGACTCTCTCGCGATTATTGGTTGGAACTAGCGTCCGTCGAAGTAAATCGTAGAAAATCTGATGCCGGAATAACCACCGTGTGCTGCTCTGCAGCTCCTTATATACAAGTCCCAGCGGCGGCGGCTTGTGGCTTTGGCGGCGGCTTGTGGCTTTGGCGGTGGCGGTTTGTTGCTTTGGCGGCGGCTCGGTTCTTGGAAGATGGTGACTGGCTGCCGTCTTTCTTTCTTTCGTCCTTCCTGGATGGTCTATAGTGATGCGTGCAACGGCTTTGTGTGCTTTGGTGCGAGGCGCTTACTGGTAGTAGTGAGGATGCGTCTCGGTGTTGTCGGCTCGTAGCCATCGGATTACCGCTTGTGTGTGGGTCCAGGTCCGTGTGCGAGTCTATGGCATTGCGTGGTGGTCCGTGTCTCTCCGTAAGGCGCACGTGGTGACCACTTGTGGAGTAGTACGGCGTGTGTGTGTGCCCGGCGACCGCGTTGTTTTCCCTTGGGCGTACGTGGTAACCGTTCGGCGACTATTTAGCACGTACTCTCCATTTGCGGCCATGTGTACTCGGTCGTTTACGGCCTTCCCTTTGCGGCGTGACATCATGACTTGTATACGAGCTTCCTTTACGTAAGACGCATTGTTGTTTGTCTGGCGCGACGCTTTGTGTTTTTCCGCGTATGACGCATCATTGTAGAATTACAAATATATGTATATGTATTGTTTACAATATCTAAGCGTAAGGTATCTCCCTTGAAACTTATGTTATAGGTGTGTATTATAATAGTGGTTAGTATTGTAAAGATGACTCCCTTCATGTCGGGCACGAACGTGTGAAATATAATATTGTTAGTAAATGGTTAGTTATATTGAGTTTTATTAAATTACGTATTATTTGTACTATAATAAAAGACTCCCTATATAGCGGGCACGAGGACTTCTTTATGTATTTTATATGTCCATACGTCGGGTGACGTAACACCTCCCTCCTTATAAAAAAATGTACGTAGTTATACGTGCATTTTGAATGTCGGTTCCTCTTGCGAGTATCTGCTATTTGAAGGGTAGGGTGGTGGTGGCGTCCTTTGGTTTTGTCGTAGGTAGCTCTATTGTTTCAGCATCTTCTGGCGGGTTTTGGTCGTTCTCCGCTTTTTCTTCCTCGTTGACTTGGCAAGGTGAAACAAAAGATGCATAGGCGAACCCCAATGGCTCCCATTAGATGAATACTTCAACCGTAAGTGTTATGCATAGCCGTGGATGATGGTGTCTGTTACATTTTTTATTGATCGGAGGATCATGAGTATCGTTTTTATGATTCCGGCGCTTGCTGATCCGAATGTCACAAACGCTCCCCAAAAGTCGTTGGCCTGTGTTACTACGTCGTTCCAGATACCGTATAGGTTGCTATGTTGTGAGCCCTTGCAGGCTCCGCCTGTACTGACGAACCCACTTATGGTCAAGCTGTGTAGGTGCGTGCTGTTCCTTTTTCGTCCCATTATGAGGCTGTTGGGACCCAGAGATAGGCTTCTGGAGACTATTCCTTGTTCGCATAGGCGTTGGGTGAGCGGATGAATGTATTCGTGTTGGCCATTGTGCACTATTGAGACGTGCGAGTACACTTCGCAGTGATAGATGGTCCTATCGGTCCTTTCTTTACACTGGATGGCATTTATTGGATGGTATTCAGACACGTATAGTTCTTGGCTTGTTGGTTGAAGATTCTTCTTTGGTTTTGATGCTTGTTTTCTTTACAGAAAATATGACGCTTTGCTCGGACTGCGGTGACTTATGTTATAATAATAAAAATAAAATAAAGAGGAGACACCTTAACGACCGTCGTCCTAGACTCTTAGATCTACTGTGGCTTCATGCTGTGCCGTGTCAACCGTTAGTCGGTTTTATAGAGTCCTGGACGAAGGTTTTGACTTATTTTCTAACTTTATTTAATTTTAATCTGTCCGTATGAACGACAGAGAGGCCTTTTGGCGTTTCTATTTTTACATTGTTATTATTTAAAATTTGTATGATCTTATACGGTCCTTCGTACTGGCTGTCTAACTTGCCTTTGATTTTTCCCTTTAGGAGGTATACGGAGTCGCCCATTGAGAAGTTCACCACCCTCTGTTTTTTATCGTAATAATTTTTAGATTTTATTTTCGCGCGTTCGAGGTTCTCTTTGGCGGCCTCCTGCGATTTCTGTAACTGTTCCGTCAATTCAGCCAAGTACGATGCGTAAGTTTCGTCCTTTAAGTCGTTAAGTGTGCTTTCGTTCGGAGTTTTCGCTAACTGGCCAAAGATTAATTCGTGTGGAGTGTATTGTGTACCTTCATGTATACTTGTATTATAGGAAAACATCGCTATATCGACCCAATCGTCCCATTCAGAATTATCCTTTATGAAGTGTTTCAAAAATTCTGCTAACACGTGGTGTGAGCGTTCTATTGATCCGTTGGATTGCGGTCGATAAGCGGTGGTTTGGTATGTTTCTATTCTAAATTTCTTGGCCACTGCTTTCATCAATTCTGATAAGAAAGCAGTACCTTGATCAGTTAGTATCCCTTTCGGGCTGCCGAATTTACATATTAAATTTTTTATAAATGCGTCAGCTATTTCGACCGAAGAAGCTTGTTGTAGTGGTACCGCTATAGAATATTTGGTAAGGAGATCTTGTATTGTTAAAATGTAATTATTGCCTAATTTACTAGTAGGCATCGGTCCTACTATATCCATCGAAATTTTGTCGAAGGCCCTTCCTGGTGTGTCGGTAAGGGTCATCGGTTGTCTGGTTTTTTGTCGAACAAGTTTCTTGATCTGACAGCTGCGGCAGTTTTGGACAAAGTTTTGTATATCTGTTTTAAGGTTAGGCCAGTAGTACCGTTGTTTTATACGCCAATATGTCTTAGTGACTCCTTTGTGACCTCCCATTGGAGTAGCATGATTGTCATGGATAATTTGGACGCGTTCGATCTCCCTGGGTATTATGATTTCATGTTTTAATATAATAATTTTTGTTTTGTGACCCGCGAAGATCGAACTTATCTTGCGTTTAATGTTTATCCATGGTACGTCTGCTATATTGTCCCTTGAAATAGCTATTGTCTCTAAATTCAATTCAATTGCCGCGTCCAAAAGAGAATGTAATACTTCATCTAGAATTTCTAGTTGAATAGAGACGGATGTTCTCTCCTGGACGGGTAACGCGATGAGGTATCTATTGTCCCGTTTTGTAATCTTTACTCTACCAAGCGTTACGTCGGTAATGTTTGGTAGTCTTTTATTGTCGGCAAGTTCTTTAGCTCCTTTGTCGATAGGAGTTCCGGTTTTTGTCACAAAAAATGCTATGTGTCCTTTGTGCATTGTTATTCTGTCTTTTATTTCTATAATATTACTTTCGTAGCGTGATAGATCCAGTTCGTCGTCGTTCGTTTCGTCTGTATCGTTTATGTTTATGTTTATATTAGGTATTTCCGTTTCACGTGCGGTCTCGGGTTTTGATATTTCTTGCATGCGACGTCTCTTAGTGAGCGACGAGAATATTTCGTCGTCACTCGAGCTGGTCCCTGCTATCGGAAGGATCTGTTTACTCAACTCTATAGGGTTACGCGATAGCGCGTCGGCATTGACGTTTCGTTTTCCGGCTTTGTAGACAATATCGTATTCATACTCGGCGAGTTTGAGTCGCCATCTAATAAGCCGAGACGTCGGGTCTTTCACAGAATTTAACCACACTAGCGGACGGTGGTCAGTGATTAAACTGAATTTACGACCGTATAGATAAGGTCGGAAGTAATTAACAGCGTATATAATGGCAAGCAGCTCTTTTTCTATTGTTGAATAATTTTGTTCCGCTTGACTTAAGATCCTTGACGTGTAGGCTATGGGCAGATCTTTACCGATTTCTCCCTGACTGAGAATTCCCCCGATCGCGTAATTTGATGCGTCGGTAGTTACTAGGAAAGGCTTTGTAAAATCAGGGAATTGCAAAAGCGGTTGCTCACACAAAAGGCTTGTTAAAGTTTTGAATGCCTTGTTTTGAGCGTCTTCCCATTTAAATGGTACGTCTTTCTTTAAGAGGTTTGTCAGCGGTTTACTTGTACCTGAGAAGTTTGGTATGAAGCGTCGATAATAACCTGCCAGTCCCAGGAATTGTTTTATGTTCTTTGCATTCTTTGGCGTCGGGAAGTTCTTGACCGCTTCTATTTTTCCTGGGTCTGGTTTCACTCCATCCGCGCTAATGATATGCCCGAGATATACAACTTCCTTCCTGAGAAGATTGCATTTCTCGGGTTGTAATTTTAGATTGGCGTCACGGAGACGCGCACATAAATTTCGGTATTTCAAAAGGTGCTCTTGTAGCGAGCTGGAGTATATGACTATGTCATCTAGGTAAACGAATAATCCATTACCTTGCAATCCGGTCAGGACATTGTTCATCAAGCGTTGGAAGGTGGAAGGAGCGTTTTTGAGACCAAAGGGCATACGTTTAAATTCGTAATGCCCGAATGGCGTGGAGAAAGCCGTTTTCGGCGCGTCTTCTTTGTCCATGCCGATCTGATGGAAACCTGTTGCGAGATCGAACGTACTAAAATATTTCGCGCTTCCTAATTGATCTAATATTTCTGTTATGTTCGGCAGTGGATAACTGTCTTTAATAGTTTTTTCGTTTAATATCCGGTAGTCGATGACTAATCTCCATCTTTTATTCCCTTTTGCGTCCGGTTTCTTCGGAACTATCCATAGTGGAGAATTATACGGAGACGTAGATGATTTGATTACATTGTTTTCTAGAAGTTCTCCTATCTGTTTGTTTATCTCCTCCTTATGGATGGGCGGGAAGCGGTACTGTCGGACATTTACTGGAATAGAGTCCACTGTCTCTATTTTGTGTGTTACGGTGTCGGAGTACGTCAGTCTGTCGCCCGGCAGGTGAAATAAATCTATGGATTCTCTGATCATATCTTTTGCTACGGATTTCTCTTCATCATTCAGTTCGTCCAAGTTAATGTTCTGTAGGGCTAGTACGTAACGTTCGTCTGTCTTTTTTGTGTATTTGCAGGATTTGGAATGGGTAATGTGAGTAGGGAGGACGGTATGTTGGGTCTCGGTTTCCTGCTCGAATTCGTTATTCTTTATTTTTATTTTACAGACATTGCTCGTTCGCCCCGGAATAGTTATCTCCTTTGATTGAACAAAGGGCATAACTATTCCGTGCCACTTTATAGATTCTCTCTCATAATCGATTTTGGCTGTTTTATGAAAGAAGTCGGAGCCCAAAATACCGTCGTAGGGGATAGGAAAGGAATTTGGTACCAGTTGGAATTTAACCGGGTATCCGTGAATGTGTACGGTCACCGAACCGTATGTGGTAACAGTTTTGTCGGTGATGCCGATCAGTCTGACCTTGTCGTTTTCGTCACATAGTATGTCTCCATTTGCCATTGTTATTTTTAATATGTTTAGTTCCGAACCCGTGTCGATTAAAAATTCTGTTTCCTTGGCTAAATCGTCGGAAGAAAGGACGATAGACGGAGAGGTGCATTCTTCCTTTAATTGGAAGAAGTAGACGCGAGTGGCTTCTCTTCCTTTATTGTTCGTACTGGGCGCGCTGACGCGGTCTCTGCGGGTGCGCCCTTCCCCAGAGACGTCAATTCGTTTCCCGACTGGGTTTCCCTCCACTTTTTCTTTCGGCATTCCTCTATCGTATGTCCGATGTGCTTACAATACGAGCATTTCTTTATATACCTTTGGTCTCGTGACGAGGGAGGGGAGTAGTGTGAGGATGGAGAGGATTGACGGGAGTTCTCGGGAGGTGGAGTGTAAGGTTCTTGAACTTGTGTCTGTGACCGGCGTTGCAGGTCACGCGATTTCCTATAACATTGTGCTTGAGTGTGACCGATCCTCTTGCAATAAGAACATGCATCTGGGTCCGGAGGAGGTCTAGTAGGCCGGGTATTGGGTTTACTATTTCTTTTTGATTCATAATAATAATAATCCATTGGTCTTTCTTGATAGGCCTTAGTTTTGTATTGTGGCCGCGGCCTCGCCAGACCTCGTCTGTCCCATTCATGTTGTATAGACGAATGTAGCTGAATCGCCTTATCGTATGCGTCGCTTAGGTCTCCGCACCGTAAGTCGTTTAGATACGGGTGATAATCTAATGGTAGACCCGAACAAAAACTTTTTAGAGCTAATTCGTCTATTTCCTGTTTTTTACTTTCCGTAAGCCCTCCCCAGAATCTTTCTTCGTCAAGGAGACTTTCGTGTAAGTCTTGTACGCGACCGATGTAGTCTATTATCGGTTCATTTTCGGACATAAGCACGTTTCTTAGTTCAGTCCTATAAAAATCTAACGAGTAGTATGTCCCCAAAGTTTGCCTGAGTCTGCTGCCTAATTCAAGCATTGTTCTAGGATGGTGTCTCTCGATCGCGACATAAGCGGAATCCTGTAGTTTCCTTATCGCGGCTAGTGTAAACAGTTCCTCCGGATAGGTGGGGATCATTTGACGTGCGCGTTTGCATGCTCTAATGTAAGAAGATAAAGGCATATTTTTTCCGTCGTACCGTGGAATAGATGCTAGAGCTTCGCTAACCTGATGATTAGGCAAGTGAAGCTGATTTTCCGTTCGTAGCGCAACGATTTCTCTCATTAGGAACGCGAGAGTATCTGTTTCTCCTAATTTTGCTTCCTCGGATGTGGTACGGAGAGTTTCTTCGCGTTCGCGTAGTCTTTGTTCGCGTTCGAAAAGGTCGCGTTCCCGCGAATCTAACTGAGCCATTGTATTGGCTATACGCCGCCTTTCGTCGGGGCTTATTTCGTCTGTTTGACGCGTGGTCATGCTGCGCGTTTCAATGCGATCGCTCCTCTCAATTGACATAATGTATCGTTCGTTTCCCGGCCGATGCACCAATTTTGTTGTTACGTCCCACTCGGCACGGGCCTTAAAAAAAAAGAACTATGTTCTTTCCTTCAAGGAGCTCCTGCTTCAATGGGATATTTGCCCAATTCGGCCGTTACCTACTACGTGTAGTTCGTGGCTCGGGACGGGCTTAACGATAAATTATGTCTTTGACGAGAGGATGATTTACTTACCCTTAATGCTTCTTTCCATATAATTCTAGATAGCGAGCTGTTCGAGGGTCGCTTGGTGGTAGCTGTCCGGCAACGAAGGTACACTCCGGGCAGTCGATCGGTACGAGCCGATATTCATTAACTCTGCAAGATGAAGACCTCAGGTCCTGTTGAGTATCGGGCCTGGGATGGCAGAGTGTGGTGTCCTCGATGATCCTAAGTCTGCAGGCCGACGGGTCGATGCCCAAGTTAGCCAGATGGTTTGTACCGTTATAATAGTTCGCGAGTAGTCGCCGGAGACAATGCTTGTGTCCGCCCCGACGTGTTTTCGGCATACGTATTCTCTAGGATACAACGGGACCTTCTAGGATGATTGAACCCGAGCGATTCGTACGCTCCGTTAGTTCTATGAAGAATGAACCCGGGCGATTCGTACGCCCCGATGGTTCTATGATTTAGGAATATGAACCCGGGCGATTCGTACGCCCCGATAGTTCTAAGACTTGGAAAGAGTGAACCCGGGCGATTCGTACGCCCCGATAGTTCTATGATAAAAGGTTGGAAAATGCGGAGAGAGATATGAAGAGCTTGTCGACCACACGTCGGTTCAGGAACACGTAGCTAATACGAGTCGCGAACGAGTAGTGACCGGGGTCCCGACTAATGAAACTCAGACGTCTACTAATAATTATTTATTCTAAATTTAAAATTATACTACGAATAGAATTGATACAGTGTAAAAAAAAAGACTCTCTCGCGATTATTGGTTGGAACTAGCGTCCGTCGAAGTAAATCGTAGAAAATCTGATGCCGGAATAACCACCGTGTGCTGCTCTG
This sequence comes from Dolichovespula saxonica, assembly GCA_911387935.1. Taxonomy (NCBI): domain Eukaryota; kingdom Metazoa; phylum Arthropoda; class Insecta; order Hymenoptera; family Vespidae; genus Dolichovespula; species Dolichovespula saxonica. Next base: position 77,685 of record CAJVQX010000004.1, on the reverse strand, counting down.
CAGCTCCTTATATACAAGTCCCAGCGGCGGCGGCTTGTGGCTTTGGCGGCGGCTTGTGGCTTTGGCGGTGGCGGTTTGTTGCTTTGGCGGCGGCTCGGTTCTTGGAAGATGGTGACTGGCTGCCGTCTTTCTTTCTTTCGTCCTTCCTGGATGGTCTATAGTGATGCGTGCAACGGCTTTGTGTGCTTTGGTGCGAGGCGCTTACTGGTAGTAGTGAGGATGCGTCTCGGTGTTGTCGGCTCGTAGCCATCGGATTACCGCTTGTGTGTGGGTCCAGGTCCGTGTGCGAGTCTATGGCATTGCGTGGTGGTCCGTGTCTCTCCGTAAGGCGCACGTGGTGACCACTTGTGGAGTAGTACGGCGTGTGTGTGTGCCCGGCGACCGCGTTGTTTTCCCTTGGGCGTACGTGGTAACCGTTCGGCGACTATTTAGCACGTACTCTCCATTTGCGGCCATGTGTACTCGGTCGTTTACGGCCTTCCCTTTGCGGCGTGACATCATGACTTGTATACGAGCTTCCTTTACGTAAGACGCATTGTTGTTTGTCTGGCGCGACGCTTTGTGTTTTTCCGCGTATGACGCATCATTGTAGAATTACAAATATATGTATATGTATTGTTTACAATATCTAAGCGTAAGGTATCTCCCTTGAAACTTATGTTATAGGTGTGTATTATAATAGTGGTTAGTATTGTAAAGATGACTCCCTTCATGTCGGGCACGAACGTGTGAAATATAATATTGTTAGTAAATGGTTAGTTATATTGAGTTTTATTAAATTACGTATTATTTGTACTATAATAAAAGACTCCCTATATAGCGGGCACGAGGACTTCTTTATGTATTTTATATGTCCATACGTCGGGTGACGTAACAACAGCCAGTACGAAGGACCGTATAAGATCATACAAATTTTAAATAATAACAATGTAAAAATAGAAACGCCAAAAGGCCTCTCTGTCGTTCATACGGACAGATTAAAATTAAATAAAGTTAGAAAATAAGTCAAAACCTTCGTCCAGGACTCTATAAAACCGACTAACGGTTGACACGGCACAGCATGAAGCCACAGTAGATCTAAGAGTCTAGGACGACGATCGTTAAGGTGTCTCCTCTTTATTTTATTTTTATTATTATAACATAAGTCACCGCAGTCCGAGCAAAGCGTCATATTTTCTGTAAAGAAAACAAGCATCAAAACCAAAGAAGAATCTTCAACCAACAAGCCAAGAACTATACGTGTCTGAATACCATCCAATAAATGCTATCCAGTGTAAAGAAAGGATCGATAGGACCATCTATCACTGCGAAGTGTACTCGCACGTCTCAATAGTACACAATGGCCAACACGAATACATTCATCCGCTCACCCAACGCATATGCGAACAAGCAATATTCTCCAGAAGCCTATCTCTGGGTCCCAACAGCCTCATAATGGGACGAAAAAGAAACAGCAACAGCACGCACCTACACAGCTTGACCATAAGTGGGTTCGTCAGTACAGGCGGAGCCTGCAAGGGCTCGCAATATAAGCGACCTATACGGTACCTGGAACGACGTCGTAACACAGGCCAACGACTTTGGGGAGCGTTCGTGACATTCGGATCAGCAAGCGCCGGAGTCATAAAAACGATACTCATGATCTTCCGATCAATAAAATATGTAACAGACACCGTCATCCACGGCTATGCATAACTCTTACGGTTGGAGTATTCATCTAATGGGAGTCATTGGGGTTCGCCTACGCATCTTTTGCTTCACCTTGCCAAGTCAACAAAGGAAGAAAAGGCGGAGAACGACCAAAAACCGCCAGAAGATGCTGAAACAATAGAGCTACCTACGACAAAACCAAAGGACGCCACCACCACCCTACCCTTCAATTAGCAGATACTTGCAAGAGGAGCCGACATTCAAAATGCACGTATAACTACGTACATTTTTTTATAAGGAGGGAGGTGTTACGTCACCCGACGTATGGACATATAAAATACATAAAGAATTCCTCGTGCCCGCTATATAGGGAGTCTTTTATTATTAGCACATGTAAGTCCTCGTGCCCGCTATATAGGGAGTCTTTTATTATAGTACAAATAATACGTAATTTAATAAAAACTCAATATAACTAACCATTTACTAACAATATTATATTTCACACGTTCGTGCCCGACATGAAGGGAGTCATCTTTACAATACTAACCACTATTATAATACACACCTATAACATAAGTTTCAAGGGAGATACCTTACGCTTAGATATTGTAAACAATACATATACATATATTTGTAATTCTACAATGATGCGTCATACGCGGAAAAACACAAAGCGTCGCGCCAGACAAACAACAATGCGTCTTACGTAAAGGAAGCTCGTATACAAGTCATGATGTCACGCCGCAAAGGGAAGGCCGTAAACGACCGAGTACACATGGCCGCAAATGGAGAGTACGTGCTAAATAGTCGCCGAACGGTTACCACGTACGCCCAAGGGAAAACAACGCGGTCGCCGGGCACACACACACGCCGTACTACTCCACAAGTGGTCACCACGTGCGCCTTAGGGAGAGACACGGACCACCACGCAATGCCATAGACTCGCACACGGACCTGGACCCACACACAAGCGGTAATCCGATGGCTACGAGCCGACAACACCGAGACGCATCCTCACTACTACCAGTAAGCGCCTCGCACCGAAGCAAACAAAGCCGTTGCACGCATCACCATCCAGAAAGGACGAAAGAAAGAAAGACGGCAGCCAGTCACCATCTTCCAAGAACCGAGCCGCCGCCAAAGCAACAAACCGCCACCGCCAAAGCCACAAGCCGCCGCCAAAGCCACAAGCCGCCGCCGCTGGGACTTGTATATAAGGAGCTGCAGAGCAGCACACGATGGTCTTTCCCGACAACAGATTCCTACGGGTCATTTCGACGGTCATTCCGATAACTCTACACGGTCTTTCCCGACAACAGATTCCTACGGGTCATTTCGACGGTCATTCCCGATAACAGATTCCTACGGGTCATTACGACGGTTTTCTACAGTTCACTTCGACGGACGCTAGTTCCGACCAATAATCGCGAGAGAGTCTTTTACACTGTATCAATTCTATTCGTAGTATAATTTTAAATTTAGAATAAATAATTATTAGTAGTAGACGTCTGAGTTTCATTAGTCGGGACCCCGGTCACTACTCGTTCGCGACTCGTATTAGCTACGTGTTCCTGAACCGACGTGTGGTCGACAAGCTCTTCATATCTCTCTCCGCATTTTCCAACCTTTTATCATAGAACTATCGGGGCGTACGAATCGCCCGGGTTCACTCTTTCCAAGTCTTAGAACTATCGGGGCGTACGAATCGCCCGGGTTCATATTCCTAAATCATAGAACCATCGGGGCGTACGAATCGCCCGGGTTCATTCTTCATAGAACTAACGGAGCGTACGAATCGCTCGGGTTCAATCATCCTAGAAGGTCCCGTTGTATCCTAGAGAATACGTATGCCGAAAACACGTCGGGGCGGACACAAGCATCGTCTCCGGCGACTACTCGCGAACTATTATAACGGTACAAACCATCTGGCTAACTTGGGCATCGACCCGTCGGCCTGCAGACTTAGGATCATCGAGGACACCACCCTCTGCCATCCCAGGCCCGATACTCAGCAGGACCTGAGGTCTTCATCTTGCAGAGTTATTGAATATCGGCTCGTACCGATCGACTGCCCGGAGTGTACCTTCGTTGCCGGACAGCTACCACCAAGCGACCCTCGAACAGCTCGCTATCTAGAATTATATGGAAAGAAGCATTAAGGGTAAGTAAATCATCCTCTCGTCAAAGACATAATTTATCGTTAAGCCCGTCCCGAGCCACGAACTACACGTAGTAGGTAACGGCCGAATTGGGCAAATATCCCATTGAAGCAGGAGCTCCTTGAAGGAAAGAACATAGTTCTTTTTTTTAAGGCCCGTGCCGAGTGGGACGTAACAACGGCTATAATAATGGCAATAATATGGTCAAAAATAACAGCAGTAGCTGCAATAATAATGCCAATAATAACTGCAATAATAATGTCAATAATAATGGCAATAATAATGGCAATAATGAGGGCAATAATTACGACAATCATGTCAATAAAAACGACAATAATATCGTAAAAATAAATGCATTAATAACTGCAATAATCATGGCAATAATAACGGCAATAACTTCAATAAAGTCAACAATAACGTCTAAAATGGTGGCAATAATAAGGGCAATAATAACGACAATTACGTCAATAATTCCTGCAAAAATAACGACAATAACAATGGCAATAATAACTGCAATAATAACGTCAATAATAATGGTAATAACTTCAACAATAATGGCTACAAAATAGGCAATAATAAAGATAATAATAAGGGCAATAATAACAGCAGTAACTTCAATAATAACGGCTATAATAATAGCAATAATCTCGACATTAATAACGCCAATATCTGCATTAATTACGTCAATAATATAGGCCATAAAAACGGTAATAATTACGATAATAACAGCAATAATAACGACGACATTAATTGCAATAATAATGACACTAAAAACGGCAATAACTTCAAAAATTATCGCAACATTAGCGGCAATAATAATGTCAATAAGAACGGTAATAACTTCAACAATAATGGCAACAATAGCGGCAATAATAACAACAATAGCGTCAATAAAAACTGCAATAAAAATTGCAATGACGTCCTTAATTAGGGCAATAATAAAGGCAATAATAACAGTAATAATAACGATAATAATGGTAATAATAATAGCAAAAATAACTGCAATAATAACGTCAATGAATGGCAATAATATGGGCAATAATAACAGCAATAACTTTAAGAATAGAAGCAAAAATATTGGCAATAATAAGGGCATTTATAAAAATAATGACGGCAAAAATAATGGCAATAATAGAGGCAATAATAACGGCAGTAAAGGCCTTTTTTTTGCCATTATTATTGCCGTTATTATTGTCAATATTATTGCTGTTACTGCTGTTAATATTGACAATATTTTTGCCATTATTAAAGTCGTTATTGTGGCCATTATTATTGCAGTAATAGTTGATAGTATTGCCGTTATTATTGGCGTTATTGTCGTTCTAATTGCCCTGATAATTGCCAATTTTTTAGAAGTTAATGTTGCCATTATTGTTGAAGATATTGCCGTTATTATTGCTCTTCTTATTGGCATTATTAATGAAATAACTGTTGTTATTATTGGCCTTCTTTTTGTAGTTAATGTTGCCATTATTGTTGAAGATATTGCCGTTATTGTTGCCATTATTATTGCAGTTTCTGCTTTTATTATTGACAATATTTTTGCCATTATTAAAGCCGTTATTGTGGCCATTATCATACCAATCATGGTTGTTAGTTTTGCCGTTATTATTGGCGTTATTGTCGTTCTAATTGCCCTGATTATTGCCAATTTTTTAGAAGTTATTTTTGCCATTATTGTTGAAGATATTGCCGTTATTATAGCCCTTATTATTGCCATTATTACTGAAGTTACTGCTGTTATTATTGGACATATAATTGTCGTTAATGTTGCCATTATTGTTAAAGATATTGCCGTTATTATTGCAATTATTGTTGCCATTATTATTGACGTTTTTGTCGTTTTTATTGTTTCCAATATTATTGCCGTTATAATTGCCATTATTATTGTTATTATTGCACTTATTATTGAAGTTATTGTCTTTGATGTGGCCCTTATTATTGCTATTATTATTGTAATTATCTTCGCCGTTTTTAAGGCCGTTATTGCAGTTAGTTTGCAGTTATCATTGAAGTTATAGCCGTTATTTTCCTTATTTTTCCCTTATTAATACAGTTATTATTGGCTATTTCGTTGAAGCATTTAAGGCCGGCAGTGCCATTATTTCACTATTATTGCTGCCTATATTTTCTTTATAATTACCCTCATTATTACGCTTATTAATGCCGCTATTATTGCTATAATATAATATTAATATTGAAATAATAAGGCAATAAAGGTATCTTATTAACAACGATGATAATGGCAAACATAACGGCAATAATATTAGCGATAATATGGGCAATAATAAGGGCAATTAGAAGGACTATAACGCTAATAATAACGGCAATATAACAACAATATCTGCAATAATAATGGCCACAATAACGGCTATAATAATGGCAATAATATGGTCAAAAATAACAGCAGTAGCTGCAATAATAATGCCAATAATAACTGCAATAATAATGTCAATAATAATGGCAATAATAATGGCAATAATGAGGGCAATAATTACGACAATCATGTTAATAAAAACGACAATAATATCGTAAAAATAAATGCATTAATAACTGCAATAATCATGGCAATAATAACGACAATAACTTCAATAAAGTCAACAATAACGTCTAAAATGGTGGCAATAATAGGGGCAATAATAACGACAATTACGTCAATAATTCCTGCAAAAATAACGACAATAACAATGGCAATAATAACTGCAATAATAACGTCAATAATAATGGTAATAACTTCAACAATAATGGCTACAAAATAGGCAATAATAAAGATAATAATAAGGGCAATAATAACAGCAGTAACTTCAATAATAACGGCTATAATAATAGCAATAATATCGACATTAATAACGCCAATATCTGCATTAATTACGTCAATAATATAGGCCATAAAAACGGTAATAATTACGATAATAACAGCAATAATAACGACGACATTAATTGCAATAATAATGACACTAAAAACGGCAATAACTTCAAAAATTATCGCAACATTAGCGGCAATAATAATGTCAATAAGAACGGTAATAACTTCAACAATAATGGCAACAATAGCGGCAATAATAACAACAATAGCGTCAATAAAAACTGCAATAAAAATTGCAATGACGTCCTTAATTAGGGCAATAATAAAGGCAATAATAACAGTAATAATAACGATAATAATGGTAATAATAATAGCAAAAATAACTGCAATAATAACGTCAATGAATGGCAATAATATGGGCAATAATAACAGCAATAACTTTACGAATAGAAGCAAAAATATTGGCAATATTAAGGGCATTTATAAAAATAATGACGGCAAAAATAATGGCAATAATAGAGGCAATAATAACGGCAGTAAAGGCCTTTTTTTTGCCATTATTATTGCCGTTATTATTGTCAATATTATTGCTGTTACTGCTGTTAATATTGACAATATTTTTGCCATTATTAAAGCCCGAATTGTGGCCATTATTATTGCAGTTACTGCTGTTAATATTGGCAATATTTTTGCCATTATTAAAGTCGTTATTGTGGCCATTATTATTGCAGTAATAGTTGATACTATTGCCGTTATTATTGGCGTTATTGTCGTTCTAATTGCCCTGATAATTGCCAATTTTTTAGAAGTTAATGTTGCCATTATTGTTGAAGATATTGCCGTTATTATTGCTCTTCTTATTGGCATTTTTATTGAAATAACTGTTGTTATTATTGGCCTTCTTTTTGTAGTTAATGTTGCCATTATTGTTGAAGATATTGCCGTTATTGTTGCCATTATTATTGCAGTTTCTGCTTTTATTATTGACAATATTTTTGCCATTATTAAAGCCGTTATTGTGGCCATTATCATACCAATCATGGTTGTTAGTTTTGCCGTTATTATTGGCGTTATTGTCGTTCTAATTGCCCTGATTATTGCCAATTTTTTAGACGTTATTGTTGACTTTATTGTTGAAGTTATTGCCGTTATAATTGCCGTTATTATTGCCATTATTACTGAAGTTACTGCTGTTATTATTGGACATATTATTGTCGTTAATGTTGCCATTATTGTTAAAGATATTGCCGTTATTATTGCAATTATTGTTGCCTTTATTATTGACGTTTTTGTCGTTTTTATTGCCCATTTTTTTCCACTATTATTGCCGTTATTATTGCCATTATTATTGCACTTACTGCTGTTATTATTGACTAAATTTTTGCCTTAATTATAGCCGTTATTGTGGCCATTATTATTTCAGTTAATGCTGTTATTATTGACAATATTTTTGCCATTATTAAAGCCGTTATTGTGGCCATTATCATACCAATCATGGTTGTTAGTTTTGCCGTTATTATTGGCGTTATTGTCGTTCTAATTGCCCTGATTATTGGCAATTTTTTAGAAGTTATTTTTGCCATTATTGTTGAAGATATAGCCGTTATTATAGCCCTTATTATTGCCATTATTACTGAAGTTACTGCTGTTATTATTGGACATATGATTGTCGTTAATGTTGCCATTATTGTTAAAGATATTGCCGTTATTATTGCAATTATTGTTGCCATTATTATTGACGTTTTTGTCGTTTTTATTGCCCATTTTTTTCCAATATTATTGCCGTTATAATTGCCATTATTATTGTTATTATTGCACTTATTATTGAAGTTATTGTCTTTGATGTGGCCCTTATTATTGCTATTATTATTGTAATTATCTTCGCCGTTTTTAAGGCCGTTATTGCAGTTATTTTGCAGTTATCATTGAAGTTATAGCCGTTATTTTCCTTATTTTTCCCTTATTAATACAGTTATTATTGGCTATTTCGTTGAAGCATTTAAGGCCGGCAGTGCCATTATTTCACTATTATTGCTGCCTATATTTTCTTTATAATTACCCTCATTATTACGCTTATTAATGCCGCTATTATTGCTATAATATAATATTAATATTGAAATAATAAGGCAATAAAGGTATCTTATTAACAACGATGATAATGGCAAAAATAACGGCAATAATATTAGCGATAATATGGGCAATAATAAGGGCAATTAGAAGGACTATAACGCTAATAATAACGGCAATATAACAACAATATCTGCAATAATAATGGCCACAATAACGGCTATAATAATGGCAATAATATGGTCAAAAATAACAGCAGTAGCTGCAATAATAATGCCAATAATAACTGCAATAATAATGTCAATAATAATGGCAATAATAATGGCAATAATGAGGGCAATAATTACGACAATCATGTCAATAAAAACGACAATAATATCGTAAAAATAAATGCATTAATAACTGCAATAATCATGGCAATAATAACGGCAATAACTTCAATAAAGTCAACAATAACGTCTAAAATGGTGGCAATAATAAGGGCAATAATAACGACAATTACGTCAATAATTCCTGCAAAAATAACGACAATAACAATGGCAATAATAACTGCAATAATAACGTCAATAATAATGGTAATAACTTCAACAATAATGGCTACAAAATAGGCAATAATAAAGATAATAATAAGGGCAATAATAACAGCAGTAACTTCAATAATAACGGCTATAATAATAGCAATAATCTCGACATTAATAACGCCAATATCTGCATTAATTACGTCAATAATATAGGCCATAAAAACGGTAATAATTACGATAATAACAGCAATAATAACGACGACATTAATTGCAATAATAATGACACTAAAAACGGCAATAACTTCAAAAATTATCGCAACATTAGCGGCAATAATAATGTCAATAAGAACGGTAATAACTTCAACAATAATGGCAACAATAGCGGCAATAATAACAACAATAGCGTCAATAAAAACTGCAATAAAAATTGCAATGACGTTGTTACGTCACCCGACGTACGGACTTATAAAATATATAAAGAGAATTTCCTCGTGCCCGCTATATAGGGAGTCTTTTATTATCACGTGTAATTTCCTCATGCCCGCTATATAGGGAGTCAGCTTATTAAATCATGTATTACTCATAGTATAGTTGATATCATTTATTAACAATATTATAATATACACATTCGTGCCCGACATGAAGGGAGTAACTTTTACAACACTAACAAATATTATATTTACACTGGGGAACACCTTACGATTAGAACATGCATATATAATAATTAGCTATAAATAATAGATACATAATAATTGATACGTATTTAACACACACATTTATAATATACGCGAAGTCCTAACAAGAGACTGAAAGTAAACGCCGACTAGCCGGTCCTTCATCCATACATGGCCTTCACGTGGTCCTTAGGGAAACTACGCGGTCATTCGGATACTTCCTACACGAAACCTTTCGAACCAGAGGAGAGAGTGAAAGCCGTCACCATCAAGTAGCCTGTACTCTGCCCACACATGGCCACCACGTGCGCCTTAGGGAAAGCACGCGGCCGCCAGGCACTTACGGCACCTCTCCACAAGTGGTCATCACGCGCGTCTACAGAACGGACTCAGAATTCCGAAGTTACAAGATACATGGCACAGCTAACACACACACGGGCCTAGGCCAACACACACACGCGGAATTCAGCTGACGCCAAGCAAAGTAACGCCAAGACGCTCATCCCTACCACCGCTAGTACGTGCTTCAGCTCAACGCGCGCAGGACCATCGCACGCTACCCCACCACCGCCAACAAGGACGAGAGAAGGGAAGACGGCAGCCAATCACCATCCTCTTAGAGCCAAGCCGCCGCCGCTTCGCTACGAGCCGCCGCCGCTTCGCCACGAGCCGCCGCCGCTAAGATTCAGTATATAAGGAGCTGCAGAGCAGCACACGACGGTTTTTTCGACTACAGATTTTCTACGAATCACTTCGACGGACGTTTCGAACAATAATCGCGGGAGAGTCTTTTACGCTGTATTCATATTATAATTTAAACTTAGAATAAATTAGAATTAGTAGAAGTCTGTGTTTCATTAGTCGGGACCCCGGTCACTACTCATTCGCGACTCGTATTATCTACGTGTTCCTGAACCGACGTGTGGTCGACAAGCTCTTCATCTCTCTCCGCATTTTCCAACCTTTTATCCTAGAACTATCGGGGCGTACGAATCGCCCGGGTTCACTCTTTCCAAGTCTTAGAACTATCGGGGCGTACGAATCGCCCGGGTTCATACTCCTAAATCATAGAACTATCGGGGCGTACGAATCGCCCGGGTTCATTCTTCACAGAACTATCGGAGCGTACGAATCGCTCGGGTTCAATCATCCTAAAAGGTCCCGTTGCATCCTATAGAATACGTATGCCGAAAACACGTCGGGGCGGACGCAAACATAGTCTCCGGCGTCTACTCGCGAACTACTATAGCGGTACAAACCATCTGGCTAACTTGGGCATCGACCCGTCGGCCTGCAGACCTAGGATCATCGAGGACACCACACTCTGCCATCCCAGGCCCGATACTCAGCGGGACCTGAGGTCTCCATCTTGCAGAATTACTGAATATCGGCTCGTACCGATCAACTGCCCGGAGTGTACCTTCGTTGCCGGACAGCTACCACCGAGCGACCCGCGAACAGCTCGCTATTTAGAATTGTACGGAGAAAAGCATTAAAGGTAAGTGAATCATCCTTATCAAAGACATAATCTATCGTTAAGCCCGTCCCGTGCCACGAACTACGCGTAGTAGGTAACGGCCGAATTGGGCAAATATCCCATTGAAGCAGGAGCTCCTTGAAGGAAAGAGCATAGTTCTTTTTTTTAAGGCCCGTGCCGAGTGGGACGTAACATAAAATTGGTGACAGCGGTGGGATAGAAACGATACATTATGTCTACTGAAAGGAGCGAACGTATTGAAACACGCAGCATGGCTGCGCGTCAACCCGATGAAGTTATGATCGATGAAGTACGACTACGAATGACTAAATTAGACGCGGCCGAACGGGCCCTCCTTGAACGCGAACGCGTCATTCGAGAACGCGAGCAAGAACTTCGCGATCATGCGCAGCGTCTTAACGCTGCAAAATCAGAAGAGGCAGATCCTCTCACGTTCTTGATGAGGGAGATTTTGGCGCTCAGGACGGAGAGCCAACATCACCTTCCTAATCATCAAATTAATGAGGCTTTCGCGTCTATACCACGATACGATGGGAAAAATATGCCTCTATCCTCATTTATTAGAGCTTGTAAACGCGCGCGACAAATGATTCCCGCATACCCGGAAGATTTGTTTACTCAAGCCGCGATACGGAAGCTCCAAGATTCGGCACACATTGCGATAGATAGACATAATCCGAAAACGATGTTCGAGTTGTATAGTCGACTCCGACAGACATTGGGCACATACCATTCTTTAGATTATTACCGGACAGAATTAAGAAACGTACTCATGTCGGAGAACGAACAGATTATCGATTACATTGGCCGTGTACAGGATTTATACGAGGGTCTTCTCGATGAAGAAAGGTTTTGGGGAGAAATCACGGATAGCAAGAAACGAGAAATAGATGAATTGGCATTAAAAAGCTTTTGTTCTGGGTTACCGATGGATTACCATCCCTACTTAAACGCGTTACGTTGTCGAGACTTAGGTGATGCATATGACAAAGCAATCCAATTACACTCGTCAATACAGCACGAGTGGGATAGAAGAGGATTAGTAAGGCCGCGACCACAATATAAGGCAAAAACATACCAAGAAAAACCTATGGATTATTATTACTTTGAATCTAAAAGAAACAATAGACCAAATATCCGGCCTACTAGAACTCCTCCAGACCCAGATTCGTGTTCGTATTGTAAGAGAATTGGTCATACACAAACCCAATGTTACAAGAAATCGCGTGACCAGCAACGCCGGTCACAGACACAAGTTCATGGGCCTTATACTCCACCTCCCGGAAATTCCCGTCAATCCTCTCCATCCTCTCACTACTCTCCTTCCTCACCACGAGACCAAAAGCATAAGAAAGAATGCTCGTATTGCAAAAATATCGGTCATACAATAGAAGAATGCCGAAAGAAAAGATGGAGAGAATCTCAGTCGGGAAACGAACCAACGTCTCTGAGGAAAGGCGCATCCGCAGAGACCGCGCCAGGGCGCCCGGTGAGAACGATAACAAAAGAAGAGAAGCCAATCGTGTCTACGTCCTCCAACTAAAGGAAGAAGCTACTGTTACGTCCCACTCGGCACGGGCCTTAAAAAAAAGAACTATGTTCTTTCCTTCAAGGAGCTCCTGCTTCAATGGGATATTTGCCCAATTCGGCCGTTACCTACTACGTGTAGTTCGTGGCTCGGGACGGGCTTAACGATAAATTATGTCTTTGACGAGAGGATGATTTACTTACCCTTAATGCTTCTTTCCATATAATTCTAGATAGCGAGCTGTTCGAGGGTCGCTTGGTGGTAGCTGTCCGGCAACGAAGGTACACTCCGGGCAGTCGATCGGTACGAGCCGATATTCAATAACTCTGCAAGATGAGGACCTCAGGTCCTGCTGAGTATCGGGCCTGGGATGGCAGAGGGTGGTGTCCTCGATGATCCTAAGTCTGCAGGCCGACGGGTCGATGCCCAAGTTAGCCAGATGGTTTGTACCGTTATAATAGTTCGCGAGTAGTCGCCGGAGACGATGCTTGTGTCCGCCCCGACGTGTTTTCGGCATACGTATTCTCTAGGATACAACGGGACCTTCTAGGATGATTGAACCCGAGCGATTCGTACGCTCCGTTAGTTCTATGAAGAATGAACCCGGGCGATTCGTACGCCCCGATGGTTCTATGATTTAGGAATATGAACCCGGGCGATTCGTACGCCCCGATAGTTCTAAGACTTGGAAAGAGTGAACCCGGGCGATTCGTACGCCCCGATAGTTCTATGATAAAAGGTTGGAAAATGCGGAGAGAGATATGAAGAGCTTGTCGACCACACGTCGGTTCAGGAACACGTAGCTAATACGAGTCGCGAACGAGTAGTGACCGGGGTCCCGACTAATGAAACTCAGACGTCTACTACTAATAATTATTTATTCTAAATTTAAAATTATACTACGAATAGAATTGATACAGTGTAAAAGACTCTCTCGCGATTATTGGTCGGAACTAGCGTCCGTCGAAGTGAACTGTAGAAAACCGTCGTAATGACCCGTAGGAATCTGTTATCGGGAATGACCGTCGAAATGACCCGTAGGAATCTGTTGTCGGGAAAGACCGTGTAGAGTTATCGGAATGACCGTCGAAATGACCCGTAGGAATCTGTTGTCGGGAAAGACCATCGTGTGCTGCTCTGCAGCTCCTTATATACAAGTCCCAGCGGCGGCGGCTTGTGGCTTTGGCGGCGGCTTGTGGCTTTGGCGGTGGCGGTTTGTTGCTTTGGCGGCGGCTCGGTTCTTGGAAGATGGTGACTGGCTGCCGTCTTTCTTTCTTTCGTCCTTCCTGGATGGTCTATAGTGATGCGTGCAACGGCTTTGTGTGCTTTGGTGCGAGGCGCTTACTGGTAGTAGTGAGGATGCGTCTCGGTGTTGTCGGCTCGTAGCCATCGGATTACCGCTTGTGTGTGGGTCCAGGTCCGTGTGCGAGTCTATGGCATTGCGTGGTGGTCCGTGTCTCTCCCTAAGGCGCACGTGGTGACCACTTGTGGAGTAGTACGGCGTGTGTGTGTGCCCGGCGACCGCGTTGTTTTCCCTTGGGCGTACGTGGTAACCGTTCGGCGACTATTTAGCACGTACTCTCCATTTGCGGCCATGTGTACTCGGTCGTTTACGGCCTTCCCTTTGCGGCGTGACATCATGACTTGTATACGAGCTTCCTTTACGTAAGACGCATTGTTGTTTGTCTGGCGCGACGCTTTGTGTTTTTCCGCGTATGACGCATCATTGTAGAATTACAAATATATGTATATGTATTGTTTACAATATCTAAGCGTAAGGTATCTCCCTTGAAACTTATGTTATAGGTGTGTATTATAATAGTGGTTAGTATTGTAAAGATGACTCCCTTCATGTCGGGCACGAACGTGTGAAATATAATATTGTTAGTAAATGGTTAGTTATATTGAGTTTTTATTAAATTACGTATTATTTGTACTATAATAAAAGACTCCCTATATAGCGGGCACGAGGACTTACATGTGCTAATAATAAAAGACTCCCTATATAGCGGGCACGAGGACTTACATGTGCTAATAATAAAAGACTCCCTATATAGCGGGCACGAGGAATTCTTTATGTATTTTATATGTCCATACGTCGGGTGACGTAACACCTCCCTCCTTATAAAAAAATGTACGTAGTTATACGTGCATTTTGAATGTCGGCTCCTCTTGCAAGTATCTGCTATTCGAAGGGTAGGGTGGTGGTGGCGTCCTTTGGTTTTGTCGTAGGTAGCTCTATTGTTTCAGCATCTTCTGGCGGGTTTTGGTCGTTCTCTGCTTTTTCTTCCTTTGTTGACTTGGCAAGGTGAAGCAAAAGATGCGTAAGCGAACCCCAATGGCTCCCATTAGATGAATACTTCAACCGTAAGTGTTATGCATAGCCGTGGATGACGGTGTCTGTTACATATTTTATTGATCGGAGGATCATGAGTATCGTTTTTATGACTCCGGCGCTTGCTGATCCGAATGTCACAAACGCTCCCCAAAAGTCGTTGGCCTGTGTTACGGCGTCGTTCCAGGTACCGTATAGATTGCTATATTGCGAGCCCTTGCAGGCTCCGCCTGTACTGACGAACCCACTTATGGTCAAGCTGTGTAGGTGCGTGCTGTTCCTTTTTCGTCCCATTATGAGGCTGTTGGGACCCAGAGATAGGCTTCTGGAGACTATTCCTTGTTCGCATAGGCGTTGGGTGAGCGGATGAATGTATTCGTGTTGGCCATTGTGCACTATTGAGACGTGCGAGTACACTTCGCAGTGATAGATGGTCCTATCGGTCCTTTCTTTACACTGGATGGCATTTATTGGATGGTATTCAGACACGTATAGTTCTTGGCTTGTTGGTTGAAGATTCTTCTTTGGTTTTGATGCTTGTTTTCTTTACAGAAAATATGACGCTTTGCTCGGACTGCGGTGACTTATGTTATAATAATAAAAATAAAATAAAGAGGAGACACCTTAACGATCGTCGTCCTAGACTCTTAGATCTACTGTGGCTTCATGCTGTGCCGTGTCAACCGTTAGTCGGTTTTATAGAGTCCTGGACGAAGGTTTTGACTTATTTTCTAACTTTATTTAATTTTAATCTGTCCGTATGAACGACAGAGAGGCCTTTTGGCGTTTCTATTTTTACATTGTTATTATTTAAAATTTGTATGATCTTATACGGTCCTTCGTACTGGCTGTCTAACTTGCCTTTGATTTTTCCCTTTAGGAGGTATACGGAGTCGCCCATTGAGAAGTTCACCACCCTCTGTTTTTTATCGTAATAATTTTTAGATTTTATTTTCGCGCGTTCGAGGTTCACTTTGGCGGCCTCCTGCGATTTCTGTAACTGTTCCGTCAATTCAGCCAAGTACGATGCGTAAGTTTCGTCCTTTAAGTCGTTAAGTGTGCTTTCGTTCGGAGTTTTCGCTAACTGGCCAAAGATTAATTCGTGTGGAGTGTATTGTGTACCTTCATGTATACTTGTATTATAGGAAAACATCGCTATATCGACCCAATCGTCCCATTCAGAATTATCCTTTATGAAGTGTTTCAAAAATTCTGCTAACACGTGGTGTGAGCGTTCTATTGATCCGTTGGATTGCGGTCGATAAGCGGTGGTTTGGTATGTTTCTATTCTAAATTTCTTGGCCACTGCTTTCATCAATTCCGATAAGAAAGCAGTACCTTGATCAGTTAGTATCCCTTTCGGGCTGCCGAATTTACATATTAAATTTTTTATAAATGCGTCAGCTATTTCGACCGAAGAAGCTTGTTGTAGTGGTACCGCTATAGAATATTTGGTAAGGAGATCTTGTATTGTTAAAATGTAATTATTGCCTAGTTTACTAGTAGGCATCGGTCCTACTATATCCATCGAAATTTTGTCGAAGGCCCTTCCTGGTGTGTCGGTAAGGGTCATCGGTTGTCTGGTTTTTTGTCGAACAAGTTTCTTGGTTTGACAGCTGCGGCAGTTTTGGACGAAGTTTTGTATATCTGTTTTAAGGTTAGGCCAGTAGTATCGTTGTTTTATACGCCAATATGTCTTAGTGACTCCTTTGTGACCTCCCATTGGAGTAGCATGATTGTCATGGATAATTTGGACGCGTTCGATCTCCCTGGGTATTATGATTTCATGTTTTAATATAATAATTTTTGTTTTGTGACCCGCGAAGATCGAACTTATCTTGCGTTTAATGTTTATCCATGGTACGTCTGCTATATTGTCCCTTGAAATAGCTATTGTCTCTAAATTCAATTCAATTGCCGCGTCCAAAAGAGAATGTAATACTTCATCTAGAATTTCTAGTTGAATAGAGACGGATGTTCTCTCCTGGACGGGTAACGCGATGAGGTATCTATTGTCCCGTTTTGTAATCTTTACTCTACCAAGCGTTACGTCGGTAATGTTTGGTAGTCTTTTATTGTCGGCAAGTTCTTTAGCTCCTTTGTCAATAGGAGTTCCGGTCTTTGTCACAAAAAATGCTATGTGTCCTTTGTGCATTGTTATTCTGTCTTTTATTTCTATAATATTACTTTCGTAGCGTGATAGATCCAGTTCGTCGTCGTTCGTTTCGTCTGTATCGTTTATGTTTATGTTTATGTTAGGTATTTCCGTTTCACGTGCGGTCTCGGGTTTTGATATTTCTTGCATGCGACGTCTCTTAGTGAGCGACGAGAATATTTCGTCGTCACTCGAGCTGGTCCCTGCTATCGGGAGGATCTGTTTACTCAACTCTATAGGGTTACGCGATAGCGCGTCGGCATTGACGTTTCGTTTTCCGGCTTTGTAGACAATATCGTATTCATACTCAGCGAGTTTGAGTCGCCATCTAATAAGCCGAGACGTCGGGTCTTTCACAGAATTTAACCACACTAGCGGACGGTGGTCAGTGATTAAACTGAATTTACAACCGTATAGATAAGGTCGGAAGTAATTAACGGCGTATATAATGGCAAGCAGCTCTTTCTCTATTGTCGAATAATTTTGTTCCGCTTGATTTAAGATTCTTGACGTGTAAGCTATGGGCAGATCTTTACCGACTTCTCCCTGACTGAGAATTCCCCCGATCGCGTAATTTGATGCGTCGGTAGTTACTAGGAAAGGTTTGGTAAAATCAGGGAATTGCAAGAGCGGTTGTTCACACAAAAGGCTTGTTAAAGTTTTGAATGCCTTGTTTTGAGCGTCCTCCCACTTAAACGGTACGTCTTTCTTTAAGAGATTCGTCAGCGGTTTACTTGTACCTGAGAAATTTGGTATGAAGCGTCGATAATAGCCTGCCAGTCCCAGGAATTGTTTTATGTTCTTTGCATTCTTTGGCGTCGGGAAGTTCTTGACTGCCTCTATTTTTCCTGGGTCTGGTTTCACTCCATCCGCGCTAATGATATGTCCGAGATATACAACCTCCTTCCTGAGAAGATTGCATTTCTCGGGTTGTAATTTTAGATTGGCGTCACGGAGACGCGCACATAAATTTCGGTATTTCAAAAGGTGCTCTTGTAGCGAGCTGGAGTATATGACTATGTCATCTAGGTAAACGAATAATCCATTACCTTGCAATCCGGTCAGGACATTGTTCATCAAGCGTTGGAAGGTGGAAGGAGCGTTTTTGAGACCAAAGGGCATACGTTTAAATTCGTAATGCCCGAATGGCGTGGAGAAAGCCGTTTTCGGCGCGTCTTCTTTGTCCATGCCGATCTGATGGAAACCTGATGCGAGATCGAACGTACTAAAATATTTCGCGCTTCCTAATTGGTCTAATATTTCTGTTATGTTCGGCAGTGGATAACTGTCTTTAATAGTTTTTTCGTTTAATATCCGGTAGTCGATGACTAATCTCCATCTTTTATTCCCTTTTGCGTCCGGTTTCTTCGGAACTATCCATAGTGGAGAATTATACGGAGACGTAGATGATTTGATTACATTGTTTTCTAGAAGTTCTCCTATCTGTTTGTTTATCTCCTCCTTATGGATGGGCGGGAAGCGGTACTGTCGGACATTTACCGGAATAGAGTCCACTGTCTCTATTTTGTGTGTTACGGTGTCGGAGTACGTCAGTCTGTCGCCCGGCAGGTGAAATAAATCTATGGATTCTCTGATCATATCTTTTGCTACGGATTTCTCTTCATCATTCAGTTCGTCCAAGTTAATGTTCTGTAGGGCTAGTACGTAACGTTCGTCTGTCTTTTTTGTGTATTTGCAGGATTTGGAATGGGTAATGTGAGTAGGGAGGACGGTATGTTGGGTCTCGGTTTCCTGCTCGAATTCGTTATTCTTTATTTTTATTTTACAGACATTGCTCGTTCGCCCCGGAATAGTTATCTCCTTTGATTGAACAAAGGGCATAACTATTCCGTGCCACTTTATAGATTCTCTCTCATAATCGATTTTGGCTGTTTTATGAAAGAAGTCGGAGCCCAAAATACCGTCGTAGGGGATAGGAAAGGAATTTGGTACCAGTTGGAATTTAACCGGGTATCCGTGAATGTGTACGGTCACCGAACCGTATGTGGTAACAGTTTTGTCGGTGATACCGATCAGTCTGACCTTGTCGTTTTCGTCACATAGTATGTCTCCATTTGCCATTGTTATTTTTAATATGTTTAGTTCCGAACCCGTGTCGATTAAAAATTCTGTTTCCTTGGCTAAATCGTCGGAAGAAAGGACGATAGACGGAGAGGTGCATTCTTCCTTTAATTGGAAGAAGTAGACGCGAGTGGCTTCTCTTCCTTTATTGTTCGTACTGGGCGCGCTGACGCGGTCTCTGCGGGTGCGCCCTTCCCCAGAGACGTCAATTCGTTTCCCGACTGGGTTTCCCTCCACTTTTTCTTTCGGCATTCCTCTATCGTATGTCCGATGTGCTTACAATACGAGCATTTCTTTATATACCTTTGGTCTCGTGACGAGGGAGGGGAGTAGTGAGAGGATGGAGAGGATTGACGGGAGTTCTCGGGAGGTGGAGTGTAAGGTTCTTGAACTTGTGTCTGTGACCGGCGTTGCAGGTCACGCGATTTCCTATAACATTGTGCTTGAGTGTGACCGATCCTCTTGCAATAAGAACATGCATCTGGGTCCGGAGGAGGTCTAGTAGGTCGGGTATTGGGTTTACTATTTCTTTTTGATTCATAATAATAATAATCCATTGGTCTTTCTTGATAGGCCTTAGTCTTGTATTGTGGCCGCGGCCTCGCCAGACCTCGTCTGTCCCATTCATGTTGTATAGACGAATGTAGCTGAATCGCCTTATCGTATGCGTCGCTTAGGTCTCCGCACCGTAAGTCGTTTAGATACGGGTGATAATCTAATGGTAGACCCGAACAAAAACTTTTTAGAGCTAATTCGTCTATTTCCTGTTTTTTACTTTCTGTAAGCCCTCCCCAGAATCTTTCTTCGTCAAGGAGACTTTCGTGTAAGTCTTGTACGCGACCGATGTAATCTATTATCGGTTCATTTTCGGACATAAGCACGTTTCTTAGTTCAGTCCTATAAAAATCTAACGAGTAGTATGTCCCCAAAGTTTGCCTGAGTCTGCTGCCTAATTCAAGCATTGTTCTAGGATGGTGTCTCTCGATCGCGACATAAGCGGAATCCTGTAGTTTCCTTATCGCGGCTAGAGTAAACAGTTCCTCCGGATAGGTGGGGATCATTTGACGTGCGCGTTTGCATGCTCTAATGTAAGAAGATAAAGGCATATTTTTTCCGTCGTACCGTGGAATAGATGCTAGAGCTTCGCTAACCTGATGATTAGGCAAGTGAAGCTGATTTTCCGTTCGTAGCGCGACGATTTCTCTCATTAGGAACGCGAGAGTATCTGTTTCTCCCAATTTTGCTTCCTCGGATGTGGTACGGAGAGTTTCTTCGCGTTCGCGTAGTCTTTGTTCGCGTTCGAAAAGGTCGCGTTCCCGCGAATCTAACTGAGCCATTGTATTGGCTATACGCCGCCTTTCGTCGGGGCTTATTTCGTCTGTTTGACGCGTGGTCATGCTGCGCGTTTCAATGCGATCGCTCCTCTCAATTGACATAATGTATCGTTAGGTTTCCCGGCCGATGCACCAATTTTGTGTTGTTACGTCCCACTCGGCACGGGCCTTAAAAAAAAGAACTATGTTCTTTCCTTCAAGGAGCTCCTGCTTCAATGGGATATTTGCCCAATTCGGCCGTTACCTACTACGTGTAGTTCGTGGCTCGGGACGGGCTTAACGATAAATTATGTCTTTGACGAGAGGATGATTTACTTACCCTTAATGCTTCTTTCCATATAATTCTAGATAGCGAGCTGTTCGAGGGTCGCTTGGTGGTAGCTGTCCGGCAACGAAGGTACACTCCGGGCAGTCGATCGGTACGAGCCGATATTCAATAACTCTGCAAGATGAGGACCTCAGGTCCTGCTGAGTATCGGGCCTGGGATGGCAGAGGGTGGTGTCCTCGATGATCCTAAGTCTGCAGGCCGACGGGTCGATGCCCAAGTTAGCCAGATGGTTTGTACCGTTATAATAGTTCGCGAGTAGTCGCCGGAGACGATGCTTGTGTCCGCCCCGACGTGTTTTCGGCATACGTATTCTCTAGGATACAACGGGACCTTCTAGGATGATTGAACCCGAGCGATTCGTACGCTCCGTTAGTTCTATGAAGAATGAACCCGGGCGATTCGTAAGCCCCGATGGTTCTATGATTTAGGAATATGAACCCGGGCGATTCGTACGCCCCGATAGTTCTAAGACTTGGAAAGAGTGAACCCGGGCGATTCGTACGCCCCGATAGTTCTATGATAAAAGGTTGGAAAATGCGGAGAGAGATATGAAGAGCTTGTCGACCACACGTCGGTTCAGGAACACGTAGCTAATACGAGTCGCGAACGAGTAGTGACCGGGGTCCCGACTAATGAAACTCAGACGTCTACTACTAATAATTATTTATTCTAAATTTAAAATTATACTACGAATAGAATTGATACAGTGTAAAAGACTCTCTCGCGATTATTGGTCGGAACTAGCGTCCGTCGAAGTGAACTGTAGAAAACCGTCGTAATGACCCGTAGGAATCTGTTATCGGGAATGACCGTGTAGAGTTATCGGAATGACCGTCGAAATGACCCGTAGGAATCTGTTGTCGGGAAAGACCGTGTAGAGTTATCGGAATGACCGTCGAAATGACCCGTAGGAATCTGTTGTCGGGAAAGACCATCGTGTGCTGCTCTGCAGCTCCTTATATACAAGTCCCAGCGGCGGCGGCTTGTGGCTTTGGCGGCGGCTTGTGGCTTTGGCGGTGGCGGTTTGTTGCTTTGGCGGCGGCTCGGTTCTTGGAAGATGGTGACTGGCTGCCGTCTTTCTTTCTTTCGTCCTTCCTGGATGGTCTATAGTGATGCGTGCAACGGCTTTGTGTGCTTTGGTGCGAGGCGCTTACTGGTAGTAGTGAGGATGCGTCTCGGTGTTGTCGGCTCGTAGCCATCGGATTACCGCTTGTGTGTGGGTCCAGGTCCGTGTGCGAGTCTATGGCATTGCGTGGTGGTCCGTGTCTCTCCCTAAGGCGCACGTGGTGACCACTTGTGGAGTAGTACGGCGTGTGTGTGTGCCCGGCGACCGCGTTGTTTTCCCTTGGGCGTACGTGGTAACCGTTCGGCGACTATTTAGCACGTACTCTCCATTTGCGGCCATGTGTACTCGGTCGTTTACGGCCTTCCCTTTGCGGCGTGACATCATGACTTGTATACGAGCTTCCTTTACGTAAGACGCATTGTTGTTTGTCTGGTGCGATGCTTTGTGTTTTTCCGCGTATGACGCATCGTTGTTTGTCTGGCGCGACGCTTTGTGTTTTTCCGCGTATGACGCATCATTGTAGAATTACAAATATATGTATATGTATTGTTTACAATATCTAAGCGTAAGGTATCTCCCTTGAAACTTATGTTATAGGTGTGTATTATAATAGTGGTTAGTATTGTAAAGATGACTCCCTTCATGTCGGGCACGAACGTGTGAAATATAATATTGTTAGTAAATGGTTAGTTATATTGAGTTTTTATTAAATTACGTATTATTTGTACTATAATAAAAGACTCCCTATATAGCGGGCACGAGGACTTACATGTGCTAATAATAAAAGACTCCCTATATAGCGGGCACGAGGACTTACATGTGCTAATAATAAAAGACTCCCTATATAGCGGGCACGAGGAATTCTTTATGTATTTTATATGTCCATACGTCGGGTGACGTAACACTACCTCCCCATCTATCGTCCTTTCCTCTGACGACCTAGCTAAAGAGACGGAGTTCCTAGTTGATACGGGTTCGGAACTCAACATATTAAAAATAAAAATGGCAAACGGGGATATAATATGCAACGAAAACGACAAAGTCAGACTGAGCGGTATCACCGACGAAACCGTTACCACGTACGGTTCGGTAACCATACGAATTCACGGATATCCGCTTAAATTCCAATTAGTACCAAATTCCTTTCCTATCCCCTACGACGGTATTTTGGGTTCCGACTTCTTTCAAAAAACAGCCAAAATTGATTATGAAAGAGAGTCTATAGAGTGGCACGGAATAGTTATGCCCTTTGTTCAATCAAAGGAGATAACCATTCCGGGGCGAACGAGCAATGTCTGTAAAATAAAGATAAAGAATAGCGATTTAGAAACGGGATATTTGCCGCGTTTGAATTTCGGAGAAGGAATTTATGCCGGAGAAGCAGTGGTGTCAAATAACCACGGCGAAGCATATATCAAAATAATTAACACCAACGATACGGATGTTACGTCACCCGACGTATGGACATATAAAATACATAAAGAATTCCTCGTGCCCGCTATATAGGGAGTCTTTTATTATTAGCACATGTAAGTCCTCGTGCCCGCTATATAGGGAGTCTTTTATTATAGTACAAATAATACGTAATTTAATAAAAACTCAATATAACTAACCATTTACTAACAATATTATATTTCACACGTTCGTGCCCGACATGAAGGGAGTCATCTTTACAATACTAACCACTATTATAATACACACCTATAACATAAGTTTCAAGGGAGATACCTTACGCTTAGATATTGTAAACAATACATATACATATATTTGTAATTCTACAATGATGCGTCATACGCGGAAAAACACAAAGCGTCGCGCCAGACAAACAACAATGCGTCTTACGTAAAGGAAGCTCGTATACAAGTCATGATGTCACGCCGCAAAGGGAAGGCCGTAAACGACCGAGTACACATGGCCGCAAATGGAGAGTACGTGCTAAATAGTCGCCGAACGGTTACCACGTACGCCCAAGGGAAAACAACGCGGTCGCCGGGCACACACACACGCCGTACTACTCCACAAGTGGTCACCACGTGCGCCTTAGGGAGAGACACGGACCACCACGCAATGCCATAGACTCGCACACGGACCTGGACCCACACACAAGCGGTAATCCGATGGCTACGAGCCGACAACACCGAGACGCATCCTCACTACTACCAGTAAGCGCCTCGCACCGAAGCAAACAAAGCCGTTGCACGCATCACCATCCAGAAAGGACGAAAGAAAGAAAGACGGCAGCCAGTCACCATCTTCCAAGAACCGAGCCGCCGCCAAAGCAACAAACCGCCACCGCCAAAGCCACAAGCCGCCGCCAAAGCCACAAGCCGCCGCCGCTGGGACTTGTATATAAGGAGCTGCAGAGCAGCACACGATGGTCATTCCCGATAACAGATTCCTACGGGTCATTACGACGGTTTTCTACAGTTCACTTCGACGGACGCTAGTTCCGACCAATAATCGCGAGAGAGTCTTTTACACTGTATCAATTCTATTCGTAGTATAATTTTAAATTTAGAATAAATAATTATTAGTAGTAGACGTCTGAGTTTCATTAGTCGGGACCCCGGTCACTACTCGTTCGCGACTCGTATTAGCTACGTGTTCCTGAACCGACGTGTGGTCGACAAGCTCTTCATATCTCTCTCCGCATTTTCCAACCTTTTATCATAGAACTATCGGGGCGTACGAATCGCCCGGGTTCACTCTTTCCAAGTCTTAGAACTATCGGGGCGTACGAATCGCCCGGGTTCATATTCCTAAATCATAGAACCATCGGGGCGTACGAATCGCCCGGGTTCATTCTTCATAGAACTAACGGAGCGTACGAATCGCTCGGGTTCAATCATCCTAGAAGGTCCCGTTGTATCCTAGAGAATACGTTTGCCGAAAACACGTCGGGGCGGACACAAGCATCGTCTCCGGCGACTACTCGCGAACTATTATAACGGTACAAACCATCTGGCTAACTTGGGCATCGACCCGTCGGCCTGCAGACTTAGGATCATCGAGGACACCACCCTCTGCCATCCCAGGCCCGATACTCAGCAGGACCTGAGGTCTTCATCTTGCAGAGTTATTGAATATCGGCTCGTACCGATCGACTGCCCGGAGTGTACCTTCGTTGCCGGACAGCTACCACCAAGCGACCCTCGAACAGCTCGCTATCTAGAATTATATGGAAAGAAGCATTAAGGGTAAGTAAATCATCCTCTCGTCAAAGACATAATTTATCGTTAAGCCCGTCCCGAGCCACGAACTACACGTAGTAGGTAACGGCCGAATTGGGCAAATATCCCATTGAAGCAGGAGCTCCTTGAAGGAAAGAACATAGTTCTTTTTTTTAAGGCCCGTGCCGAGTGGGACGTAACACGGACGTCAACATAAAACCTCCGTCTGTAACACTAGAAGAGTTCGAGATAAATAAAACCGAACTCTTATCGCATTCAGAGGAGATCACGTCTCAAGTGCCTCGACTCGAATCGAAAGACGATGACATAAGCAGTCTAATAAACAATTCTCCGAAACTCGAACAGGAAACCGAGACCCAACATACCGTCCTCCCTACTCACATTACCCCTTCCAAATCCTGCAAACACATAAACAAGACAGACGAACGTTACGCACTAGCCCTACAGAATATTAATTTGGACGATCTGAACGACGAAGAGAAATCCGTAGCAAAAGATATGATAAGAGAATCTATAGACTTATTCCATTTACCGGGCGACAGATTGACGTACTCAGACACCGTAACACACAAGATAGAGACAGTGGACTCTATTCCAGTAAATGTCCGACAGTACCGCTTCCCGCCCATTCATAAGGAAGAGATAAACAAACAGATAGGAGAACTTCTAGAAAACAACGTGATCAAATCATCTACGTCCCCGTATAATTCTCCACTATGGATAGTTCCGAAGAAACCGGACGCAAAAGGGAATAAAAGATGGAGATTAGTCATCGACTACCGGATGTTAAACGAAAAAACTATTAAAGACAGTTATCCACTGCCAAACATAACGGAAATATTAGATCAACTAGGAAGCGCGAAATATTTTAGTACGTTCGATCTCGCATCGGGCTTCCATCAGATCGGCATGGATAAAGAAGACGCGTGTTACGTCACCCGACGTATGGACATATAAAATACATAAAGAATTCCTCGTGCCCGCTATATAGGGAGTCTTTTATTATTAGCACATGTAAGTCCTCGTGCCCGCTATATAGGGAGTCTTTTATTATAGTACAAATAATACGTAATTTAATAAAAACTCAATATAACTAACCATTTACTAACAATATTATATTTCACACGTTCGTGCCCGACATGAAGGGAGTCATCTTTACAATACTAACCACTATTATAATACACACCTATAACATAAGTTTCAAGGGAGATACCTTACGCTTAGATATTGTAAACAATACATATACATATATTTGTAATTCTACAATGATGCGTCATACGCGGAAAAACACAAAGCGTCGCGCCAGACAAACAACTGTTACGTCACCCGACGTATGGACATATAAAATACATAAAGAAGTCCTCGTGCCCGCTATATAGGGAGTCTTTTATTATTAGCACATGTAAGTCCTCGTGCCCGCTATATAGGGAGTCTATTATAGTACAAATAATACGTAATTTAATAAAAACTCAATATAACTAACCATTTACTAA
Source organism: Dolichovespula saxonica (assembly GCA_911387935.1). Classification (NCBI taxonomy): domain Eukaryota; kingdom Metazoa; phylum Arthropoda; class Insecta; order Hymenoptera; family Vespidae; genus Dolichovespula; species Dolichovespula saxonica. Next base: position 50,797 of record CAJVQX010000004.1, on the reverse strand, counting down.
CAATATTATATTTCACACGTTCGTGCCCGACATGAAGGGAGTCATCTTTACAATACTAACCACTATTATAATACACACCTATAACATAAGTTTCAAGGGAGATACCTTACGCTTAGATATTGTAAACAATACATATACATATATTTGTAATTCTACAATGATGCGTCATACGCGGAAAAACACAAAGCGTCGCGCCAGACAAACAACGATGCGTCATACGCGGAAAAACACAAAGCATCGCACCAGACAAACAACAATGCGTCTTACGTAAAGGAAGCTCGTATACAAGTCATGATGTCACGCCGCAAAGGGAAGGCCGTAAACGACCGAGTACACATGGCCGCAAATGGAGAGTACGTGCTAAATAGTCGCCGAACGGTTACCACGTACGCCCAAGGGAAAACAACGCGGTCGCCGGACACACACACACACACACACACGCCGTACTACTCCACAAGTGGTCACCACGTGCGCCTTAGGTAGAGACACGGACCACCACACAATGCCATAGACTCGCACACGGACCTGGACCCACACACAAGCGGTAATCCGATGGATACGAGCCGACAACACCGAGACGCATCCTCACTACTACCAGTAAGCGCCTCGCACCAAAGCACACAAAGCCGTTGCACGCATCACTATAGACCATCCAGGAAGGACGAAAGAAAGAAAGACGGCAGCCAGTCACCATCTTCCAAGAACCGAGCCGCCGCCAAAGCCACAAGCCGCCGCCAAAGCCACAAGCTCGCCGCTGGGACTTGTATATAAGGAGCTGCAGAGCAGCACACGACGGATTCCGACATCAGATTTTCTACAGTTCACTTCGACGGACGCTAGTTCCGACCAATAATCGCGAGAGAGTCTTTTTACACTGTATCAATTCTAGTATAATTTTAAATTTAGAATAAATAATTATTAGTAGTAGACGTCTGAGTTTCATTAGTCGGGACCCCGGTCACTACTCGTTCGCGACTCGTATTAGCCACGTGTTCCTGAACCGACGTGTGGTCGACAAGCTCTTCATATCTCTCTCCGCATTTTCCAACCTTTTATCATAGAACTATCGGGGCGTACGAATCGCCCGGGTTCACTCTTTCCAAGTCATAGAACTATCGGGGCGTACGAATCGCCCGGGTTCATATTCCTAAATCATAGAACCATCGGGGCGTACGAATCGCCCGGGTTCATCCTTCATAGAACTATCGGAGCGTACGAATCGCTCGGGTTCAATCATCCTAGAAGGTCCCGTTGTATCCTAGAGAATACGTATGCCGAAAACACGTCGGGGCGGACACAAGCATCGTCTCCGGCGACTACTCGCGAACTATTATAACGGTACAAACCATCTGGCTAACTTGGGCATCGACCCGTCGGCCCGCAGACTTAGGATCATCGAGGACACCACACTCTGCCATCCCAGGCCCGATACTCAGCAGGACCTGAGGTCTTCATCTTGCAGAGTTATTGAATATCGGCTCGTACCGATCGACTGCCCGGAGTGTACCTTCGTTGCCGGACAGCTACCACCAAGCGACCCTCGAACAGCTCGCTATCTAGAATTATATGGAAAGAAGCATTAAGGGTAAGTAAATCATCCTCATCAAAGAAAGACATAATTTATCGTTAAGCCCGTCCCGAGCCACGAACTACACGTAGTAGGTAACGGCCGAATTGGGCAAATATCCCATTGAAGCAGGAGCTCCTTGAAGGAAAGAACATAGTTCTTTTTTTTAAGGCCCGTGCCGAGTGGGACGTAACAACATAAAATTGGTGCATCGGCCGGGAAACTAACGATACATTATGTCAATTGAGAGGAGCGATCGCATTGAAACGCGCAGCATGACCACGCGTCAAACAGACGAAATAAGCCCCGACGAAAGGCGGCGTATAGCCAATACAATGGCTCAGTTAGATTCGCGGGAACGCGACCTTTTCGAACGCGAACAAAGACTACGCGAACGCGAAGAGACTCTCCGTACCACATCAGAGGAAGCAAAATTAGGAGAAACAGATACTCTCGCGTTCCTAATGAGAGAAATCGTCGCGCTACGAACGGAAAATCAGCTTCACTTGCCTAATCATCAGGTTAGCGAAGCTCTAGCATCTATTCCACGGTACGACGGAAAAAATATGCCTTTATCTTCTTACATTAGAGCATGCAAACGCGCACGTCAAATGATCCCCACCTATCCGGAGGAACTGTTTACACTAGCCGCGATAAGGAAACTACAGGATTCCGCTTATGTCGCGATCGAGAGACACCATCCTAGAACAATGCTTGAATTAGGCAGCAGACTCAGGCAAACTTTGGGGACATACTACTCGTTAGATTTTTATAGGACTGAACTAAGAAACGTGCTTATGTCCGAAAATGAACCGATAATAGACTACATCGGTCGCGTACAAGACTTACACGAAAGTCTCCTTGACGAAGAAAGATTCTGGGGAGGGCTTACGGAAAGTAAAAAACAGGAAATAGACGAATTAGCTCTAAAAAGTTTTTGTTCGGGTCTACCATTAGATTATCACCCGTATCTAAACGACTTACGGTGCGGAGACCTAAGCGACGCATACGATAAGGCGATTCAGCTACATTCGTCTATACAACATGAATGGGACAGACGAGGTCTGGCGAGGCCGCGGCCACAATACAAAACTAAGGCCTATCAAGAAAGACCAATGGATTATTATTATTATGAATCAAAAAGAAATAGTAAACCCAATACCCGGCCTACTAGACCTCCTCCGGACCCAGATGCATGTTCTTATTGCAAGAGGATCGGTCACACACAAGCACAATGTTATAGGAAATCGCGTGACCTGCAACGCCGGTCACAGACACAAGTTCAAGAGCCTTACACTCCACCTCCCGAGAACTCCCGTCAATCCTCTCCATCCTCTCACTACTCTCCTCCCTCGTCACTAGACCAAAGGTATATAAAGAAATGCTCGTATTGTAAGCACATCGGACATATGATAGAGGAATGCCGGAAGAAAAAGTGGAGGGAAGCCCGGTCGGGAAACGAACCGACATCTCTGGGGAAAAGCGCATCCGCAGAGACCGCGTTAGCGCGCCCAGTACGGACAATAAGAAGAGAAGCAGCCACTCGCGTCTACTTCTTCCAACTGAAAGAAGAATCTACCTCTCCGTCTATTGTCCTTTCCTCTGACGATCTAGTCAAAGAGACGGAATTTCTAGTCGACACAGGCTCGGAACTCAACATATTAAAAATAAAAATGGCGAACGGAGACATATTATGTAACGAAAACGACAAGGTCAGATTGAGCGGTATCACCGACGAAACTGTTACCACGTACGGTTCGGTGACCGTACACATTCACGGATATCCGGTTAAATTCCAACTGGTCCCGAATTCCTTTCCTATCCCTTACAACGGTATTTTGGGTTGCAACTTTTTACAAAAAACGGCTAAAATTGACTACGAAAAAGAAACTATAGAATGGCACGGAATAGTTATGCCATTTGTTCAATCAAAGGAGATAACTATTCCGGGGCGAACGAGTAAACGGATCCTTCCGATAGCAGGGACCAGCTCGAGTGACGATGAAATATTCTCGCCGCTCGTTAAGAGACGTAATGTGCAAAAGACATCGAAAACCGAAACCGCACTCGAAACAAAAACACTTAACTTAAACACAAAAGAACAGACTAACAATACGGACGAAACGAACAATGACGAACTGGATTTCTTACGTTTCGAAGGTAACATATCAGAAGTAAAAGACAGGATAAAAATGCACAAAGGCCATATAGTATCTTTTGTAACAAAGACTACGACTCCTATCGACAAAGGAGCCAAAGAACTCGCCAATAATAAAAGGCTACCAAACATTACCGACGTAACGCTTGGTAGAGTAAAAAATTACAAAACAAGACAACCGATACCTCATCGCGTTACCCGTCCAGGAGAGAACATCTGTCTCTATTCAATTAGAAATCTTAGAGGTAGTAATACATTCTCTTTTGGACGCGACAATCGAACTAAATTAAAAAAAAAAAAAAAAAAAAAAAACTATAGCTATTTGTAGGAATACGAAACTTACGCATCGTACTTGGCTGAACTAACAGAACAATTACAGAAATCGCAGAAGGCCGCCAAAGAGAACCTCAAACGCGCAAAAATAAAGTCCAATAGTTATTACGACAGAAAACAAAAAGTAGTGAGCTTCTCGACGGGCGACTCCGTGTACCTCCTAAAGGGAAAAATCAAAGGCAAGTTAGACAGCCAGTACGAGGGACCATATAAAATTGTACAAATTCTTAATAATAGCAATGTAAAAATAAAAACGCCAAAAGGCCTCTCTGTCGTTCATACGGACAGATTAAAATTAAATAAAGTTAGAAAATAAGTCAAAACCTACGTCCAGGACTCTACAAAACCGACTAACGGTTGCCACGGCACAGCATGAAGCCACAGTAGATCTAAGAGTCCGGGACGACGGTCGTTAAGGTGTCTCCTCTTTATTTTATTTTTATTATTATAACATAAGTCACCGCAGTCCGAGCAAAGCGTCATATTTTCTGTAAAGAAAACAAGCATCAAAACCAAAGAAGAATACTCAACCAACAAGCCAAGAACTATACGTGTCTGAATACCATCCAATAAATGCCATCCAGTGTAAAGAAAGGACCGATAGGACCATCTATCACTGCGAAGTGTACTCGCACGTCTCAATAGTGCACAATGGCCAACACGAATACATTCATCCGCTCACCCAACGCCTATGCGAACAAGGAATAGTCTCCAGAAGCCTATCTCTGGGTCCCAACAGCCTCATAATGGGACGAAAAAGGAACAGCACGCACCTACACAGCTTGACCATAAGTGGGTTCGTCAGTACAGGCTGAGCCTGCAAGGGCTCACAATATAGCAACCTATACGGTACCTGGAACGACGTAGTAACACAGGCCAACGACTTTTGGGGAGCGTTTGTGACATTCGGATCAGCAAGCGCCGGAGTCATAAAAACGATACTCATGATCCTCCGATCAATAAAATATGTAACAGACACCGTCATCCACGGCTATGCATAACACTTACGGTTGAAGTATTCATCTAATGGGAGCCATTGGGGTTCGCCTACGCATCTTTTGCTTCACCTTGCCAAGTCAACAAAGGAAGAAAAAGCGGAGAACGACCAAAACCCGCCAGAAGATGCTGAAACAATAGAGCTACCTACGACAAAACCAAAGGACGCCACCACCACCCTACCCTTCGAATAGCAGATACTTGCAAGAGGAGCCGACATTCAAAATGCACGTATAACTACGTACATTTTTTTTATAAGGAGGGAGGTGTTACGTCACCCGACGTATGGACATATAAAATACATAAAGAAGTCCTCGTGCCCGCTATATAGGGAGTCTTTTATTATTAGCACATGTAAGTCCTCGTGCCCGCTATATAGGGAGTCTATTATAGTACAAATAATACGTAATTTAATAAAAACTCAATATAACTAACCATTTACTAACAATATTATATTTCACACGTTCGTGCCCGACATGAAGGGAGTCATCTTTACAATACTAACCACTATTATAATACACACCTATAACATAAGTTTCAAGGGAGATACCTTACGCTTAGATATTGTAAACAATACATATACATATATTTGTAATTCTACAATGATGCGTCATACGCGGAAAAACACAAAGCGTCGCGCCAGACAAACAACGATGCGTCATACGCGGAAAAACACAAAGCATCGCACCAGACAAACAACAATGCGTCTTACGTAAAGGAAGCTCGTATACAAGTCATGATGTCACGCCGCAAAGGGAAGGCCGTAAACGACCGAGTACACATGGCCGCAAAAGGAGAGTACGTGCTAAATAGTCGCCGAACGGTTACCACGTACGCCCAAGGGAAAACAACGCGGTCGCCGGACACACACACACACACACACGCCGTACTACTCCACAAGTGGTCACCACGTGCGCCTTAGGTAGAGACACGGACCACCACACAATGCCATAGACTCGCACACGGACCTGGACCCACACACAAGCGGTAATCCGATGGATACGAGCCGACAACACCGAGACGCATCCTCACTACTACCAGTAAGCGCCTCGCACCGAAGCACACAAAGCCGTTGCACGCATCACTATAGACCATCCAGGAAGGACGAAAGAAAGAAAGACGGCAGCCAGTCACCATCTTCCAAGAACCGAGCCGCCGCCAAAGCCACAAGCCGCCGCCAAAGCCACAAGCTCGCCGCTGGGACTTGTATATAAGGAGCTGCAGAGCAGCACACGACGGATTCCGACATCAGATTTTCTACAGTTCACTTCGACGGACGCTAGTTCCGACCAATAATCGCGAGAGAGTCTTTTTACACTGTATCAATTCTAGTATAATTTTAAATTTAGAATAAATAATTATTAGTAGTAGACGTCTGAGTTTCATTAGTCGGGACCCCGGTCACTACTCGTTCGCGACTCGTATTAGCTACGTGTTCCTGAACCGACGTGTGGTCGACAAGCTCTTCATATCTCTCTCCGCATTTTCCAACCTTTTATCATAGAACTATCGGGGCGTACGAATCGCCCGGGTTCACTCTTTCCAAGTCTTAGAACTATCGGGGCGTACGAATCGCCCGGGTTCATATTCCTAAATCATAGAACCATCGGGGCGTACGAATCGCCCGGGTTCATCCTTCATAGAACTATCGGAGCGTACGAATCGCTCGGGTTCAATCATCCTAGAAGGTCCCGTTGTATCCTAGAGAATACGTATGCCGAAAACACGTCGGGGCGGACACAAGCATCGTCTCCGGCGACTACTCGCGAACTATTATAACGGTACAAACCATCTGGCTAACTTGGGCATCGACCCGTCGGCCTGCAGACTTAGGATCATCGAGGACACCACACTCTGCCATCCCAGGCCCGATACTCAGCAGGACCTGAGGTCTTCATCTTGCAGAGTTATTGAATATCGGCTCGTACCGATCGACTGCCCGGAGTGTACCTTCGTTGCCGGACAGCTACCACCAAGCGACCCTCGAACAGCTCGCTATCTAGAATTATATGGAAAGAAGCATTAAGGGTAAGTAAATCATCCTCATCAAAGAAAGACATAATTTATCGTTAAGCCCGTCCCGAGCCACGAACTACACGTAGTAGGTAACGGCCGAATTGGGCAAATATCCCATTGAAGCAGGAGCTCCTTGAAGGAAAGAACATAGTTCTTTTTTTTAAGGCCCGTGCCGAGTGGGACGTAACACAACAATGCGTCTTACGTAAAGGAAGCTCGTATACAAGTCATGATGTCACGCCGCAAAGGGAAGGCCGTAAACGACCGAGTACACATGGCCGCAAATGGAGAGTACGTGCTAAATAGTCGCCGAACGGTTACCACGTACGCCCAAGGGAAAACAACGCGGTCGCCGGGCACACACACACGCCGTACTACTCCACAAGTGGTCACCACGTGCGCCTTAGGGAGAGACACGGACCACCACGCAATGCCATAGACTCGCACACGGACCTGGACCCACACACAAGCGGTAATCCGATGGCTACGAGCCGACAACACCGAGACGCATCCTCACTACTACCAGTAAGCGCCTCGCACCGAAGCAAACAAAGCCGTTGCACGCATCACCATCCAGAAAGGACGAAAGAAAGAAAGACGGCAGCCAGTCACCATCTTCCAAGAACCGAGCCGCCGCCAAAGCAACAAACCGCCACCGCCAAAGCCACAAGCCGCCGCCAAAGCCACAAGCCGCCGCCGCTGGGACTTGTATATAAGGAGCTGCAGAGCAGCACACGATGGTCTTTCCCGACAACAGATTCCTACGGGTCATTTCGACGGTCATTCCGATAACTCTACACGGTCATTCCCGATAACAGATTCCTACGGGTCATTACGACGGTTTTCTACAGTTCACTTCGACGGACGCTAGTTCCGACCAATAATCGCGAGAGAGTCTTTTACACTGTATCAATTCTATTCGTAGTATAATTTTAAATTTAGAATAAATAATTATTAGTAGTAGACGTCTGAGTTTCATTAGTCGGGACCCCGGTCACTACTCGTTCGCGACTCGTATTAGCTACGTGTTCCTGAACCGACGTGTGGTCGACAAGCTCTTCATATCTCTCTCCGCATTTTCCAACCTTTTATCATAGAACTATCGGGGCGTACGAATCGCCCGGGTTCACTCTTTCCAAGTCTTAGAACTATCGGGGCGTACGAATCGCCCGGGTTCATATTCCTAAATCTTAGAACCATCGGGGCGTACGAATCGCCCGGGTTCATTCTTCATAGAACTAACGGAGCGTACGAATCGCTCGGGTTCAATCATCCTAGAAGGTCCCGTTGTATCCTAGAGAATACGTATGCCGAAAACACGTCGGGGCGGACACAAGCATCGTCTCCGGCGACTACTCGCGAACTATTATAACGGTACAAACCATCTGGCTAACTTGGGCATCGACCCGTCGGCCTGCAGACTTAGGATCATCGAGGACACCACCCTCTGCCATCCCAGGCCCGATACTCAGCAGGACCTGAGGTCTTCATCTTGCAGAGTTATTGAATATCGGCTCGTACCGATCGACTGCCCGGAGTGTACCTTCGTTGCCGGACAGCTACCACCAAGCGACCCTCGAACAGCTCGCTATCTAGAATTATATGGAAAGAAGCATTAAGGGTAAGTAAATCATCCTCTCGTCAAAGACATAATTTATCGTTAAGCCCGTCCCGAGCCACGAACTACACGTAGTAGGTAACGGCCGAATTGGGCAAATATCCCATTGAAGCAGGAGCTCCTTGAAGGAAAGAACATAGTTCTTTTTTTTAAGGCCCGTGCCGAGTGGGACGTAACAACACAAAATTGGTGCATCGGCCGGGAAACCTAACGATACATTATGTCAATTGAGAGGAGCGATCGCATTGAAACGCGCAGCATGACCACGCGTCAAACAGACGAAATAAGCCCCGACGAAAGGCGGCGTATAGCCAATACAATGGCTCAGTTAGATTCGCGGGAACGCGACCTTTTCGAACGCGAACAAAGACTACGCGAACGCGAAGAAGCTCTCCGTACCACATCCGAGGAAGCAAAATTGGGAGAAACAGATACTCTCGCGTTCCTAATGAGAGAAATCGTCGCGCTACGAACGGAAAATCAGCTTCACTTGCCTAATCATCAGGTTAGCGAAGCTCTAGCATCTATTCCACGGTACGACGGAAAAAATATGCCTTTATCTTCTTACATTAGAGCATGCAAACGCGCACGTCAAATGATCCCCACCTATCCGGAGGAACTGTTTACTCTAGCCGCGATAAGGAAACTACAGGATTCCGCTTATGTCGCGATCGAGAGACACCATCCTAGAACAATGCTTGAATTAGGCAGCAGACTCAGGCAAACTTTGGGGACATACTACTCGTTAGATTTTTATAGGACTGAACTAAGAAACGTGCTTATGTCCGAAAATGAACCGATAATAGATTACATCGGTCGCGTACAAGACTTACACGAAAGTCTCCTTGACGAAGAAAGATTCTGGGGAGGGCTTACAGAAAGTAAAAAACAGGAAATAGACGAATTAGCTCTAAAAAGTTTTTGTTCGGGTCTACCATTAGATTATCACCCGTATCTAAACGACTTACGGTGCGGAGACCTAAGCGACGCATACGATAAGGCGATTCAGCTACATTCGTCTATACAACATGAATGGGACAGACGAGGTCTGGCGAGGCCGCGGCCACAATACAAAACTAAGGCCTATCAAGAAAGACCAATGGATTATTATTATTATGAATCAAAAAGAAATAGTAAACCCAATACCCGACCTACTAGACCTCCTCCGGACCCAGATGCATGTTCTTATTGCAAGAGGATCGGTCACACTCAAGCACAATGTTATAGGAAATCGCGTGACCTGCAACGCCGGTCACAGACACAAGCTCAAGAACCTTACACTCCACCTCCCGAGAACTCCCGTCAATCCTCTCCATCCTCTCACTACTCTCCTTCCTCGTCACGAGACCAAAGGTATATAAAGAAATGCTCGTATTGTAAGCACATCGGACATACGATAGAGGAATGCCGAAAGAAAAAGTGGAGGGAAACCCAGTCGGGAAACGAATTAACGTCTCTGGGGAAGGGCGCACCCGCAGAGACCGCGTCAGCGCGCCCAGTACGAACAATAAAGGAAGAGAAGCCACTCGCGTCTACTTCTTCCAATTAAAGGAAGAATGCACCTCTCCGTCTATCGTCCTTTCTTCCGACGATTTAGCCAAGGAAACAAAATTTTTAATCGACACGGGTTCGGAACTAAACATATTAAAAATAACAATGGCAAATGGAGACATACTATGTGACGAAAACGACAAGGTCAGACTGATCGGTATCACCGACAAAACTGTTACCACATACGGTTCGGTGACCGTACACATTCACGGATACCCGGTTAAATTCCAACTGGTACCAAATTCCTTTCCTATCCCCTACGACGGTATTTTGGGCTCCGACTTCTTTCATAAAACAGCCAAAATCGATTATGAGAGAGAATCTATAAAGTGGCACGGAATAGTTATGCCCTTTGCTCAATCAAAGGAGATAACTATTCCGGGGCGAACGAGCAATGTCTGTAAAATAAAAATAAAGAATAACGAATTCGAGCAGGAAACCGAGACCCAACATACCGTCCTCCCTACTCACATCACCCATTCCAAATCCTGCAAATACACAAAAAAGACAGACGAACGTTACGCACTAGCCCTACAGAACATTAACTTGGACGAACTGAACGATGAAGAGAAATCCGTAGCAAAAGATATGATCAGAGAATCCATAGATTTATTTCACCTGCCGGGCGACAGACTGACGTACTCCGACACCGTAACACACAAAATAGAGACAGTGGACTCTATTCCGGTAAATGTCCGACAGTACCGCTTCCCGCCCATCCATAAGGAGGAGATAAACAAACAGATAGGAGAACTTCTAGAAAACAATGTAATCAAATCATCTACGTCTCCGTATAATTCTCCACTATGGATAGTTCCGAAGAAACCGGACGCCAAAGGGAATAAAAAATGGAGATTAGTCATCGACTACCGGATATTAAACGAAAAAACTATTAAAGACAGTTATCCACTGCCGAACATAACAGAAATATTAGACCAATTAGGAAGCGCGAAATATTTTAGTACGTTCGATCTCGCATCAGGTTTCCATCAGATCGGCATGGACAAAGAAGACGCGCCGAAAACGGCTTTCTCCACGCCATTCGGGCATTACGAATTTAAACGTATGCCCTTTGGTCTCAAAAACGCTCCTTCCACCTTCCAACGCTTGATGAACAATGTCCTGACCGGATTGCAAGGTAATGGATTATTCGTTTACCTAGATGACATAGTCATATACTCCAGCTCGCTACAAGAGCACCTTTTGAAATACCGAAATTTATGTGCGCGTCTCCGTGACGCCAATCTAAAATTACAACCCGAGAAATGCAATCTTCTCAGGAAGGAAGTTGTATATCTCGGGCATATCATTAGCGCGGATGGAGTGAAACCAGACCCAGGAAAAATAGAAGCGGTCAAGAACTTCCCGACGCCAAAAAATGCAAAGAACATAAAACAATTCCTGGGACTGGCAGGTTATTATCGACGCTTCATACCAAACTTCTCAGGTACAAGTAAACCGCTGACAAACCTCTTAAAGAAAGACGTACCATTTAAATGGGAAGACGCTCAAAACAAGGCATTCAAAACTTTAATAAGCCTTTTGTGTGAGCAACCGCTTTTGCAATTCCCTGATTTTACAAAGCCTTTCCTAGTAACTACCGACGCATCAAATTTCGCGATCGGGGGAATTCTCAGTCAGGGAGAAATCGGTAAAGATCTGCCCATAGCCTACACGTCAAGGATCTTAAATCAAGCGGAACAAAATTATTCAACAATAGAAAAAGAGCTGCTTGCCATTATATACGCTGTTAATTACTTCCGACCTTATCTATACGGTCGTAAATTCAGTTTAATCACTGACCACCGTCCGCTAGTGTGGTTAAATTCTGTGAAAGACCCGACGTCTCGGCTTATTAGATGGCGACTCAAACTCGCTGAGTATGAATACGATATTGTCTACAAAGCCGGAAAACGAAACGTCAATGCCGACGCGCTATCGCGTAACCCTATAGAGTTGAGTAAACAGATCCTCCCGATAGCAGGGACCAGCTCGAGTGACGACGAAATATTCTCGTCGCTCACTAAGAGACGTCGCATGCAAGAAATATCAAAACCCGAGACCGCACGTGAAACGGAAATACCTAACATAAACATAAACATAAACGATACAGACGAAACGAACGACGACGAACTGGATCTATCACGCTACGAAAGTAATATTATAGAAATAAAAGACAGAATAACAATGCACAAAGGACACATAGCATTTTTTGTGACAAAGACCGGAACTCCTATTGACAAAGGAGCTAAAGAACTTGCCGACAATAAAAGACTACCAAACATTACCGACGTAACGCTTGGTAGAGTAAAGATTACAAAACGGGACAATAGATACCTCATCGCGTTACCCGTCCAGGAGAGAACATCCGTCTCTATTCAATTAGAAATTCTAGATGAAGTATTACATTCTCTTTTGGACGCGGCAATTGAATTGAATTTAGAGACAATAGCTATTTCAAGGGACAATATAGCAGACGTACCATGGATAAACATTAAACGCAAGATAAGTTCGATCTTCGCGGGTCACAAAACAAAAATTATTATATTAAAACATGAAATCATAATACCCAGGGAGATCGAACGCGTCCAAATTATCCATGACAATCATGCTACTCCAATGGGAGGTCACAAAGGAGTCACTAAGACATATTGGCGTATAAAACAACGATACTACTGGCCTAACCTTAAAACAGATATACAAAACTTCGTCCAAAACTGCCGCAGCTGTCAAACCAAGAAACTTGTTCGACAAAAAACCAGACAACCGATGACCCTTACCGACACACCAGGAAGGGCCTTCGACAAAATTTCGATGGATATAGTAGGACCGATGCCTACTAGTAAACTAGGCAATAATTACATTTTAACAATACAAGATCTCCTTACCAAATATTCTATAGCGGTACCACTACAACAAGCTTCTTCGGTCGAAATAGCTGACGCATTTATAAAAAATTTAATATGTAAATTCGGCAGCCCGAAAGGGATACTAACTGATCAAGGTACTGCTTTCTTATCAGAATTGATGAAAGCAGTGGCCAAGAAATTTAGAATAGAAACATACCAAACCACCGCTTATCGACCGCAATCCAACGGATCAATAGAACGCTCACACCACGTGTTAGCAGAATTTTTGAAACACTTTATAAAGGATAATTCTGAATGGGACGATTGGGTCGATATAGCGATGTTTTCCTATAATACAAGTATACATGAAGGTACACAATACACTCCACACGAATTAATCTTTGGCCAGTTAGCGAAAACTCCGAACGAAAGCACACTTAACGACTTAAAGGACGAAACGTACGCATCGTACTTGGCTGAATTGACGGAACAGTTACAGAAATCGCAGGAGGCCGCCAAAGAGAACCTCGAACGCGCGAAAATAAAATCTAAAAATTATTACGATAAAAAACAGAGGGTGGTGAACTTCTCAATGGGCGACTCCGTATACCTCCTAAAGGGAAAAATCAAAGGCAAGTTAGACAGCCAGTACGAAGGACCGTATAAGATCATACAAATTTTAAATAATAACAATGTAAAAATAGAAACGCCAAAAGGCCTCTCTGTCGTTCATACGGACAGATTAAAATTAAATAAAGTTAGAAAATAAGTCAAAACCTTCGTCCAGGACTCTATAAAACCGACTAACGGTTGACACGGCACAGCATGAAGCCACAGTAGATCTAAGAGTCTAGGACGACGGTCGTTAAGGTGTCTCCTCTTTATTTTATTTTTTTTTTTTATTATTATAACATAAGTCACCGCAGTCCGAGCAAAGCGTCATATTTTCTGTAAAGAAAACAAGCATCAAAACCAAAGAAGAATCTTCGAGTCACAATGGAGAAATTAGCATTGGTTATACTACTTACAATAGTAAGAGCTACGCAAAATATAACCAGATACGACTGTGCTGGTTTCACAATCAATGTAACTACATTCTCGCTGCTGGACGTCTCTGAATGATAGACGCCGAATCTTCAACCAACAAGCCAAGAACTATACGTGTCTGAATACCGTCCAATAAATGCTATCCAGTGTAAAGAAAGGATCGATAGGACCATCTATCACTGCGAAGTGTACTCGCACGTCTCAATAGTACACAATGGCCAACACGAATACATTCATCCGCTCACCCAACGCATATGCGAACAAGCAATATTCTCCAGAAGCCTATCTCTGGGTCCCAACAGCCTCATAATGGGACGAAAAAGAAACAGCAACAGCACGCACCTACACAGCTTGACCATAAGTGGGTTCGTCAGTACAGGCGGAGCCTGCAAGGGCTCGCAATATAGCAATCTATACGGTACCTGGAACGACGCCGTAACACAGGCCAACGACTTTTGGGGAGCGTTTGTGACATTCGGATCAGCAAGCGCCGGAGTCATAAAAACGATACTCATGATCCTCCGATCAATAAAATATGTAACAGACACCGTCATCCACGGCTATGCATAACACTTACGGTTGAAGTATTCATCTAATGGGAGCCATTGGGGTTCGCTTACGCATCTTTTGCTTCACCTTGCCAAGTCAACAAAGGAAGAAAAAGCAGAGAACGACCAAAACCCGCCAGAAGATGCTGAAACAATAGAGCTACCTACGACAAAACCAAAGGACGCCACCACCACCCTACCCTTCGAATAGCAGATACTTGCAAGAGGAGCCGACATTCAAAATGCACGTATAACTACGTACATTTTTTTATAAGGAGGGAGGTGTTACGTCACCCGACGTATGGACATATAAAATACATAAAGAATTCCTCGTGCCCGCTATATAGGGAGTCTTTTATTATTAGCACATGTAAGTCCTCGTGCCCGCTATATAGGGAGTCTTTTATTATAGTACAAATAATACGTAATTTAATAAAAACTCAATATAACTAACCATTTACTAACAATATTATATTTCACACGTTCGTGCCCGACATGAAGGGAGTCATCTTTACAATACTAACCACTATTATAATACACACCTATAACATAAGTTTCAAGGGAGATACCTTACGCTTAGATATTGTAAACAATACATATACATATATTTGTAATTCTACAATGATGCGTCATACGCGGAAAAACACAAAGCGTCGCGCCAGACAAACAACAATGCGTCTTACGTAAAGGAAGCTCGTATACAAGTCATGATGTCACGCCGCAAAGGGAAGGCCGTAAACGACCGAGTACACATGGCCGCAAATGGAGAGTACGTGCTAAATAGTCGCCGAACGGTTACCACGTACGCCCAAGGGAAAACAACGCGGTCGCCGGGCACACACACACGCCGTACTACTCCACAAGTGGTCACCACGTGCGCCTTAGGGAGAGACACGGACCACCACGCAATGCCATAGACTCGCACACGGACCTGGACCCACACACAAGCGGTAATCCGATGGCTACGAGCCGACAACACCGAGACGCATCCTCACTACTACCAGTAAGCGCCTCGCACCGAAGCAAACAAAGCCGTTGCACGCATCACCATCCAGAAAGGACGAAAGAAAGAAAGACGGCAGCCAGTCACCATCTTCCAAGAACCGAGCCGCCGCCAAAGCAACAAACCGCCACCGCCAAAGCCACAAGCCGCCGCCAAAGCCACAAGCCGCCGCCGCTGGGACTTGTATATAAGGAGCTGCAGAGCAGCACACGACGGTCTTTCCCGACAACAGATTCCTACGGGTCATTTCGACGGTCATTCCGATAACTCTACACGGTCATTCCCGATAACAGATTCCTACGGGTCATTACGACGGTTTTCTACAGTTCACTTCGACGGACGCTAGTTCCGACCAATAATCGCGAGAGAGTCTTTTACACTGTATCAATTCTATTCGTAGTATAATTTTAAATTTAGAATAAATAATTATTAGTAGTAGACGTCTGAGTTTCATTAGTCGGGACCCCGGTCACTACTCGTTCGCGACTCGTATTAGCTACGTGTTCCTGAACCGACGTGTGGTCGACAAGCTCTTCATATCTCTCTCCGCATTTTCCAACCTTTTATCATAGAACTATCGGGGCGTACGAATCGCCCGGGTTCACTCTTTCCAAGTCTTAGAACTATCGGGGCGTACGAATCGCCCGGGTTCATATTCCTAAATCATAGAACCATCGGGGCGTACGAATCGCCCGGGTTCATTCTTCATAGAACTAACGGAGCGTACGAATCGCTCGGGTTCAATCATCCTAGAAGGTCCCGTTGTATCCTAGAGAATACGTATGCCGAAAACACGTCGGGGCGGACACAAGCATCGTCTCCGGCGACTACTCGCGAACTATTATAACGGTACAAACCATCTGGCTAACTTGGGCATCGACCCGTCGGCCTGCAGACTTAGGATCATCGAGGACACCACCCTCTGCCATCCCAGGCCCGATACTCAGCAGGACCTGAGGTCTTCATCTTGCAGAGTTATTGAATATCGGCTCGTACCGATCGACTGCCCGGAGTGTACCTTCGTTGCCGGACAGCTACCACCAAGCGACCCTCGAACAGCTCGCTATCTAGAATTATATGGAAAGAAGCATTAAGGGTAAGTAAATCATCCTCTCGTCAAAGACATAATTTATCGTTAAGCCCGTCCCGAGCCACGAACTACACGTAGTAGGTAACGGCCGAATTGGGCAAATATCCCATTGAAGCAGGAGCTCCTTGAAGGAAAGAACATAGTTCTTTTTTTTAAGGCCCGTGCCGAGTGGGACGTAACACGCGCCGAAAACGGCTTTCTCCACGCCATTCGGGCATTATGAATTTAAACGTATGCCCTTTGGTCTGAAAAACGCTCCTTCCACCTTCCAACGCTTGATGAACAATGTCCTGACCGGATTGCAAGGTAATGAATTATTCGTTTACCTAGACGACATAGTCATATACTCCAGCTCGCTACGAGAGCATCTTTTGAAATACCGGAAATTATGTGCGCGTCTCCGTGACGCCAATCTAAAACTACAGCCCGAGAAATGCAATCTTCTCAGGAAGGAGGTTGTATATCTCGGACATATCATTAGCGCGGATGGAGTGAAACCAGACCCAGGAAAAATAGAGGCAGTCAAGAACTTCCCGACGCCAAAGAATGCAAAGAACATAAAACAATTCCTGGGACTGGCAGGCTATTATCGACGCTTCATACCAAATTTCTCAGGTACAAGTAAACCGCTGACGAATCTCTTAAAGAAAGACGTACCGTTTAAGTGGGAGGACGCTCAAAACAAGGCATTCAAAACTTTAACAAGCCTTTTGTGTGAACAACCGCTCTTGCAATTCCCTGATTTTACCAAACCTTTCCTAGTAACTACCGACGCATCAAATTACGCGATCGGGGGAATTCTCAGTCAGGGAGAAGTCGGTAAAGATCTGCCCATAGCTTACACGTCAAGAATCTTAAATCAAGCGGAACAAAATTATTCGACAATAGAGAAAGAGCTGCTTGCCATTATATACGCCGTTAATTACTTCCGACCTTATCTATACGGTCGTAAATTCAGTTTAATCACCGACCACCGTCCGTTAGTGTGGTTAAATTCTGTGAAAGACCCGACGTCTCGGCTTATCAGATGGCGACTCAAACTCGCCGAGTATGAATACGATATTGTTTATAAAGCCGGTAAACGAAACGTCAATGCCGACGCGCTATCGCGTAACCCTATCGAGGTGAGTAAACAGATCCTTCCGATAGCAGGGACCAGCTCGAGTGACGACGAAATATTCTCGTCACTCGCTAAGAGACGTCGCACGCAAGAAATATCAAAACCCGAGACCGCACTTGAAACGGAAACACCTAACATAAACATAAACATAAACGAACAGACGAACGATACAGACGAAACGAACGACGACGAACTGGATCTATCACGTTACGAAGGTAATATTATAGAAATAAAAGACAGGATAACAATGCACAAAGGACACATAGCATTTTTTGTAACAAAGACCGGAACTCCTATTGACAAAGGAGCCAAAGAACTTGCCGACAATAAAAGACTACCAAACATTACCGACGTAACGCTTGGTAGAGTAAAGATTACAAAACGGGACAATAGATACCTCATCGCGTTACCCGTCCAGGAGAGAACATCCGTCTCTATTCAATTAGAAATTCTAGACGAAGTATTACATTCTCTTTTGGACGCGGCAATTGAATTAAATTTAAAAACAATAGCTATTTCAAGGGATAATATCGCAGACGTATCATGGATAAACATTAAACGCAAGATAAGTTCGATCTTCGCGGGCCACGAAACTAAAATTATTATACTAAAGCATGAAATCATAATACCCAGGGAGATCGAACGCGTCCAAATTATCCATGACAATCACGCTACTCCTGTGGGAGGTCACAAAGGAGTCACTAAGACATATTGGCGTATAAAACAACGGTACTACTGGCCTAACCTTAAACCCGATATACAAAACTTTATCCAAAACTGCCGCAGCTGCCAGACCAAGAAGCTCGTTCGACAAAAAACCAGACAACCGATGACCCTTACCGACACGCCGGGAAGGGCCTTCGACAAAGTTTCGATGGATATAGTAGGACCGATGCCTACCAGTAAACAAGGCAATAATTATATCCTAACAATACAAGATCTCCTTACCAAATATTCTATAGCGGTACCACTACAACAAGCTTCTTCGGTCGAAGTAGCTGACGCATTTATAAAAAATTTAATATGTAAATACGGCAGCCCGAAAGGGATACTAACTGATCAAGGTACTGCTTTCTTATCAGAATTGATGAAAGCAGTGGCCAAGAAATTTAGAATAGAAACATACCAAACCACCGCTTATCGACCGCAATCCAACGGATCAATAGAACGCTCACACCACGTGTTAGCAGAATTTTTGAAACACTTTATAAAGGATAATTCTGAATGGGACGATTGGGTCGATATAGCGATGTTTTCTTATAATACAAGTATACATGAAGGTACACAATACACTCCACACGAATTAATCTTTGGCCAGTTAGCGAAAACTCCAAACGATAGCACACTTAACGACTTAAAAGACGAAACTTACGCATCGTACTTGGCTGAATTGACGGAACAATTACAGAAATCGCAGGAGGCCGCCAAAGAGAACCTCGAACGCGCGAAAATAAAATCTAAAAATTATTACGATAAAAAACAGAGGGTGGTGAGCTTCTCGACGGGCGACTCCGTGTACCTCCTAAAGGGAAAAATCAAAGGCAAATTAGACAGCCAGTACGAGGGACCATATAAAATTGTACAAATTCTTAATAATAGCAATGTAAAAATAGAAACGCCAAAAGGCCTCTCTGTCGTTCATACGGACAGACTCAAATTAAATAAGGCTAGAAAATAAGTTAAAGCCTACGTCTAGGACTCTACATTACCGACTAACGGTTGCCACGGCGCAGCATGGCGCCACAGTAGTTCTCAGAGTCCGGGACGACGGTCGATAAGGTGTCTCCCCTCCATTTTCATTATAATATAAGCCACTCCAGTCCGAGCAGAGCGTCAATTGTCCATAAAGAAGCAAAAGCATCGAAGCTAAAGAAGAAACCTCGAATCATAATGAAGAAATTATCATTCGTTATACTACTTACAATAGTAGGAACTACGCAGAGCCTAACCGGATACGACTGTGCCGGTTCCTCACTCAACGTGACTACTGTTACGTCCCACTCGGCACGGGCCTTAAAAAAAAGAACTATGTTCTTTCCTTCAAGGAGCTCCTGCTTCAATGGGATATTTGCCCAATTCGGCCGTTACCTACTACGTGTAGTTCGTGGCTCGGGACGGGCTTAACGATAAATTATGTCTTTGACGAGAGGATGATTTACTTACCCTTAATGCTTCTTTCCGTACAATTCTAAATAGCGAGCTGTTCGAGGATCGCTTGGTGGTAGCTGTCCGGCAACGAAGGTACACTCCGGGCAGTCAATCGGTACGAGCCGATATTCGGTAATTCTGCAAGATGGAGACCTCAGGTCCTGCTGAGTATCGGGCCTGGGATGGCAGAGTGTGGTGTCCTCGATGATCCTAAGTCTACAGGCCGACGGGTCGATGCCCAAGTTAGCCAGATGGTTTGTACCGTTATAATAGTTCGCGAGTAGTCGCCGGAGACGATGCTTGTGTCCGCCTCGACGTGTTTTCGGCATACGTATTCTCTAGGATACAACGGGACCTTCTAGGATGATTGAACCCGAGCGATTCGTACGCTCCGATAGTTCTATGAAGAATGAACCCGGGCGATTCGTACGCCCCGATAGTTCTATGATTTAGGAATATGAACCCGGGCGATTCGTACGCCCCGATAGTTCTAAGACTTGGAAAGAGTGAACCCGGGCGATTCGTACGCCCCGATAGTTCTAGGATAAAAGGTTGGAAAATGCGGAGAGAGATATGAAGAGTTTGTCGACCACACGTCGGTTCAGGAACACGTAGCTAATACGAGTCGCGAACGAGTAGTGACCGGGGTCCCGACTAATGAAACTCAGACGTCTACTACTAATAATTATTTATTCTAAATTTAAAATTATACTACGAATAGAATTGATACAGTGTAAAAAGACTCTCTCGCGATTATTGGTCGGAACTAGCGTCCGTCGAAGTGAACTGTAGAAAATCTGATGTCGGAATGACCGTCGTGTGCTGCTCTGCAGCTCCTTATATACAAGTCCCAGCGGCGGCGGCTTGTGGCTTTGGCGGCGGCTTGTGGGTTTGGCGGCGGCGGCTTGTTGCTTTGGCGGCGGCTCGGTTCTTGGAAGATGGTGATTGGCTGCCGTCTTTCTTTCTTTCGTCCCTTTTGGATGGTCTATAGTGATGCGCACAACGGCTTTGTGTGCTTCGGTGCGAGGCGCTTACTGGTAGTGGTGAGGATGCGTTTCGGTGTTGTCGGCTCGTAGCCATCGGATTACCGCTTGTGTGTGGGTCCAGGTCCGTGTGCGAGTCTATGGCATTGTGTGGTGGTCCGTGTCTCTCCCTAAGGCGCACGTTGTGACCCTTGTGGAGTAGTACGGCGTGTGTGTGTGTGCCCGGCGACCGCGTTGTTTTCCCTAGGGCGTACGTGGTAACCGTTCGGCGACTGTTTAGCACGTACTCTCCATTTGCGGCCATGTGTACTCGGTCGTTTACGGCCTTCCCTTTGCGGCGTGACATCATGACTTGTATACGAGCTTCCTTTACGTAAGACGCATTGTTGTTTGTCTGGCGCGACGCTTTGTGTTTTTCCGCGTATGACGCATCATTGTAGAATTACAAATATATGTATATGTATTGTTTACAATATCTAAGCGTAAGGTATCTCCTTTGAAACTTATGTTATATGTGTGTATTATAATAGTGGTTAGTATTGTAAAGATGACTCCCTTCATGTCGGGCACGAACGTGTGAAATATAATATTGTTAGTAAATGGTTAGTTATATTGAGTTTTATTAAATTACGTATTATTTGTACTATAATAAAAGACTCCCTATATAGCGGGCACGAGGACTTACATGTGCTAATAATAAAAGACTCCCTATATAGCGGGCACGAGGATTTCTTTATGTATTTTATATGTCCATACGTCGGGTGACGTAACACTACATTCTCGTTGCTGGACGTCTCTGAATGCGAGACGCCGAATCTCCAACCAACAAGCCAAGAACTGTACATTCAATTACTACAAGTGTCTGAATACCACCCAATAAATGTAATACAATGTAAAGTGAGGATCGATAGGACCATCTATCACTGCGGAATGTACTCGCACGTTTCAATCGTACACAATGGCCGACGCGAATACATTCATCCGCTCACCCAACGCCTATGCGAACAAGCGCAAGTCACCGGAAGCCTATCTCTGGGCCCTAACAGCCTCATAACGGGACTTAAGAGAAACAACACGCACCTTCACAGCCTGACCATAAGTGGATCCGTCGGTACAGACGGAGCCTGCAAGGGCTCGCAATATAGCGACCCCTATGGTACCTGGGACGACGTCGTTGTACAGGCCTCGGTAGAAGTCACCTTGAAGGACTACTATGCAGCCGCCTCCATCAAAGCAGACCAGATACATCTGCAATCGGGTACCATCTGCTCTTACACAGCCGAAAATTGTCAAGACGAAGGAGGAGCCGAAAACTTTTGGGAAACTCTACCTTCGGATAGTTGCGGATTCAATGAATACGACGTTTTGTACGAAGGCCTCGCAACAAAACTCACAACTAAAAGACCAGTAACAGGACCAGTCCTATACACAGTTACGTCCAAGGATGTCACCTTCGCACTTACAAAAACAGAAGAATTTACACTGTGCGGATATACGATCATCCGTACCGAACATCCGAAACTTTTCATATTGGAAACCTCTCCTGGAAGAATCTTCAAAGCTAAGACAAAAACCCCTGTAGAAAATTTAGACATCTTCGCATATATAAATTCTAAATTCATATACGTCGAACGCCATTTAAAAACACAACTTACTGATTTATATATAGACATAACCCGCCAGAAATGTGCGCTCGAGAGACAAATTTTGAAGAACGCTTTATCCTTAGCAAACTTGTCTCCTGACGAAACCGCATATTCCTTCATGAAAGAACCAGGTTATATGGCAGTGATAGCGGGAGAAGTAATACACTTGATTAGATGTACACCGGTGGAAATAAAAGTACGCCCTACGGAAAACTGCTACAAAAGCCTACCAATAACTTACCGCAATCAGTCTTGCTTCCTAACACCAAAAACCCATATCATCACACAAGAAGCAGCAATGGCGGATTGCAACGAGCTACTACCAGCAATGTACCTACTACATGGATCATGGTACAGAATAACACCGAAACTCGTTGAAAGCGTACCACCGCCGACGATTCAACCATTAACAAAACCACAATGGAAATACATCAGCCCGCAACATTTGGCAACGAGCGGAATCTACTCCAACGAAGATCTAAATAAACTACGTTCGCATATCATGGAACCTGCGGAAAAACCCGCTGTTTTGAACACACTACTACGTGGAGTTAGCGGACAACACATACCAAAAGGACAGATCTCGCTATACAACCTTATGGACGAAAAAGCATTAGACAAAATAGCGACCAGCACAGGCCAACGACTATGGGGAGCGTTCGTGACATTCGGATCAGCAAGCGCCGGAGTCATAGCGATACTCATGATCCTCCGATTGATAAAATATGTAGCAGACACCGTCATCCACGGCTATGCACTACATAGCATCTATGGTTGGAGTATTCATTTAGTAGGAGCACTTTGGGGCTCACTTACACACCTTTTGCTCCACCTCGCTAAGTCACCAACGGAAGAGAAGGTGGAGAGCGAACAAAAACCGCCAGAAGATGCTGACGCGATAGAACCACCTACGACAGGACAGAAAGAAGCCGTAAACACTTTCCCTTCAATTAGTAAGTACTTACAAGAAGAATCAGCCTTCAAAATGCACGTATAACTACGTACATTTTATTATAAGGGGGGAAGTGTTACGTCACCCGACGTACGGACTTATAAAATATATAAAGAGAATTTCCTCGTGCCCGCTATATAGGGAGTCTTTTATTATCACGTGTAATTTCCTCATGCCCGCTATATAGGGAGTCAGCTTATTAAATCATGTATTACTCATAGTATAGTTGATATCATTTATTAACAATATTATAATATACACATTCGTGCCCGACATGAAGGGAGTAACTTTTACAACACTAACAAATATTATATTTACACTGGGGAACACCTTACGATTAGAACATGCATATATAATAATTAGCTATAAATAATAGATACATAATAATCGATACGTATTTAACACACACATTTATAATATACGCGAAGTCCTAACAAGAGACTGAAAGTAAACGCCGACTAGCCGGTCCTTCATCCATACATGGCCTTCACGTGGTCCTTAGGGAAACTACGCGGTCATTCGGATACTTCCTGCACGAAACCTTTCGAACCAGAGGAGAGAGTGAAAGCCGTCACCATCAAGTAGCCTGTACTCTGCCCACACATGGCCACCACGTGCGCCTTAGGGAAAGCACGCGGCCGCCAGGCACTTACGGCACCTCTCCACAAGTGGTCATCACGCGCGTCTACAGAACGGACTCAGAATTCCGAAGTTACAAGATACATGGCACAGCTAACACACACACGGGCCTAGGCCAACACACACACGCGGAATTCAGCTGACGCCAAGCAAAGTAACGCCAAGACGCTCATCCCTACCACCGCTAGTACGCGCTTCAGCTCAACGCGCACAGGACCATCGCACGCTACCCCACCACCGCCAACAAGGACGAGAGAAGGGAAGACGGCAGCCAATCACCATCCTCTTAGAGCCAAGCCGCCGCCGCTTCGCTACGAGCCGCCGCCGCTTCGCCACGAGCCGCCGCCGCTAAGATTCAGTATATAAGGAGCTGCAGAGCAGCACACGACGGTTTTTTCGACTACAGATTTTCTACGAATCACTTCGACGGACGTTTCGAACAATAATCGCGGGAGAGTCTTTTACGCTGTATTCATATTATAATTTAAACTTAGAATAAATTAGAATTAGTAGAAGTCTGTGTTTCATTAGTCGGGACCCCGGTCACTACTCATTCGCGACTCGTATTATCTACGTGTTCCTGAACCGACGTGTGGTCGACAAGCTCTTCATCTCTCTCCGCATTTTCCAACCTTTTATCCTAGAACTATCGGGGCGTACGAATCGCCCGGGTTCACTCTTTCCAAGTCTTAGAACTATCGGGGCGTACGAATCGCCCGGGTTCATACTCCTAAATCATAGAACTATCGGGGCGTACGAATCGCCCGGGTTCATTCTTCACAGAACTATCGGAGCGTACGAATCGCTCGGGTTCAATCATCCTAAAAGGTCCCGTTGCATCCTATAGAATACGTATGCCGAAAACACGTCGGGGCGGACGCAAACATAGTCTCCGGCGTCTACTCGCGAACTACTATAGCGGTACAAACCATCTGGCTAACTTGGGCATCGACCCGTCGGCCTGCAGACCTAGGATCATCGAGGACACCACACTCTGCCATCCCAGGCCCGATACTCAGCAGGACCTGAGGTCTCCATCTTGCAGAATTACTGAATATCGGCTCGTACCGATCAACTGCCCGGAGTGTACCTTCGTTGCCGGACAGCTACCACCGAGCGACCCGCGAACAGCTCGCTATTTAGAATTGTACGGAGAAAAGCATTAAAGGTAAGTGAATCATCCTTATCAAAGACATAATCTATCGTTAAGCCCGTCCCGTGCCACGAACTACGCGTAGTAGGTAACGGCCGAATTGGGCAAATATCCCATTGAAGCAGGAGCTCCTTGAAGGAAAGAGCATAGTTCTTTTTTTTAAGGCCCGTGCCGAGTGGGACGTAACAACGTCCTTAATTAGGGCAATAATAAAGGCAATAATAACAGTAATAATAACGATAATAATGGTAATAATAATAGCAAAAATAACTGCAATAATAACGTCAATGAATGGCAATAATATGGGCAATAATAACAGCAATAACTTTAAGAATAGAAGCAAAAATATTGGCAATAATAAGGGCATTTATAAAAATAATGACGGCAAAAATAATGGCAATAATAGAGGCAATAATAACGGCAGTAAAGGCCTTTTTTTTGCCATTATTATTGCCGTTATTATTGTCAATATTATTGCTGTTACTGCTGTTAATATTGGCAATATTTTTGCCATTATTAAAGTCGTTATTGTGGCCATTATTATTGCAGTAATAGTTGATACTATTGCCGTTATTATTGGCGTTATTGTCGTTCTAATTGCCCTGATAATTGCCAATTTTTTAGAAGTTAATGTTGCCATTATTGTTGAAGATATTGCCGTTATTATTGCTCTTCTTATTGGCATTTTTATTGAAATAACTGTTGTTATTATTGGCCTTCTTTTTGTAGTTAATGTTGCCATTATTGTTGAAGATATTGCCGTTATTGTTGCCATTATTATTGCAGTTTCTGCTTTTATTATTGACAATATTTTTGCCATTATTAAAGCCGTTATTGTGGCCATTATCATACCAATCATGGTTGTTAGTTTTGCCGTTATTATTGGCGTTATTGTCGTTCTAATTGCCCTGATTATTGCCAATTTTTTAGAAGTTATTTTTGCCATTATTGTTGAAGATATTGCCGTTATTATAGCCCTTATTATTGCAATTATTACTGAAGTTACTGCTGTTATTATTGGACATATAATTGTCGTTAATGTTGCCATTATTGTTAAAGATATTGCCGTTATTATTGCAATTATTGTTGCCATTATTATTGACGTTTTTGTCGTTTTTATTGTTTCCAATATTATTGCCGTTATAATTGCCATTATTATTGTTATTATTGCACTTATTATTGAAGTTATTGTCTTTGATGTGGCCCTTATTATTGCTATTATTATTGTAATTATCTTCGCCGTTTTTAAGGCCGTTATTGCAGTTAGTTTGCAGTTATCATTGAAGTTATAGCCGTTATTTTCCTTATTTTTCCCTTATTAATACAGTTATTATTGGCTGTTTCGTTGAAGCATTTAAGGCCGGCAGTGCCATTATTTCACTATTATTGCTGCCTATATTTTCTTTATAATTACCCTCATTATTACGCTTATTAATGCCGCTATTATTGCTATAATATAATATTAATATTGAAATAATAAGGCAATAAAGGTATCTTATTAACAACGATGATAATGGCAAAAATAACGGCAATAATATTAGTGATAATATGGGCAATAATAAGGGCAATTAGAAGGACTATAACGCTAATAATAACGGCAATATAACAACAATATCTGCAATAATAATGGCCACAATAACGGCTATAATAATGGCAATAATATGGTCAAAAATAACAGCAGTAGCTGCAATAATAATGCCAATAATAACTGCAATAATAATGTCAATAATAATGGCAATAATAATGGCAATAATGAGGGCAATAATTACGACAATCATGTTAATAAAAACGACAATAATATCGTAAAAATAAATGCATTAATAACTGCAATAATCATGGCAATAATAACGACAATAACTTCAATAAAGTCAACAATAACGTCTAAAATGGTGGCAATAATAGGGGCAATAATAACGACAATTACGTCAATAATTCCTGCAAAAATAACGACAATAACAATGGCAATAATAACTGCAATAATAACGTCAATAATAATGGTAATAACTTCAACAATAATGGCTACAAAATAGGCAATAATAAAGATAATAATAAGGGCAATAATAACAGCAGTAACTTCAATAATAACGGCTATAATAATAGCAATAATATCGACATTAATAACGCCAATATCTGCATTAATTACGTCAATAATATAGGCCATAAAAACGGTAATAATTACGATAATAACAGCAATAATAACGACGACATTAATTGCAATAATAATGACACTAAAAACGGCAATAACTTCAAAATTATCGCAACATTAGCGGCAATAATAATGGCAATATAAATGTCAATAATAACGGTAATAACTGCAACAATAATGGCAACAATAGCGGCAATAATAACAACAATAGCGTCAATAAAAACTGCAATAAAAATTGCAATGACGTCCTTAATTAGGGCAATAATAAAGGCAATAATAACAGTAATAATAACGATAATAATGGTAATAATAATAGCAAAAATAACTGCAATAATAACGTCAATGAATGGCAATAATATGGGCAATAATAACAGCAATAACTTTAAGAATAGAAGCAAAAATATTGGCAATAATAAGGGCATTTATAAAAATAATGACGGCAAAAATAATGGCAATAATGGAGGCAATAATAACGGCAGTAAAGGCCTTTTTTTTGCCATTATTATTGCCGTTATTATTGTCAATATTATTGCTGTTACTGCTGTTAATATTGACAATATTTTTGCCATTATTAAAGCCCGTATTGTGGCCATTATTATTGCAGTTACTGCTGTTAATATTGGCAATATTTTTGCCATTATTAAAGTCGTTATTGTGGCCATTATTATTGCAGTAATAGTTGATACTATTGCCGTTATTATTGGCGTTATTGTCGTTCTAATTGCCCTGATAATTGCCAATTTTTTAGAAGATATTGTTGCCATTATTGTTGAAGATATTGCCGTTATTATTGCTCTTCTTATTGGCATTATTAATGAAATAACTGTTGTTATTATTGGCCTTCTTTTTGTAGTTAATGTTGCCATTATTGTTGAAGATATTGCCGTTATTGTTGCCATTATTATTGCAGTTACTGCTGTTATTATTGACAATATTTTTGCCATTATTAAAGCCGTTATTGTGGCCATTATCATACCAATCATGGTTGTTAGTTTTGCCGTTATTATTGGCGTTATTGTCGTTCTAATTGCCCTGATTATTGCCAATTTTTTAGACGTTATTGTTGACTTTATTGTTGAAGTTATTGCCGTTATTATTGCCCTTATTATTGCCATTATTACTGAAGTTACTGCTGTTATTATTGGACATATTATTGTCGTTAATGTTGCCATTATTGTTAAAGATATTGCCGTTATTATTGCAATTATTGTTGCCTTTATTATTGACGTTTTTGTCGTTTTTATTGCCCATTTTTTTCCACTATTATTGCCGTTATTATTGCCATTATTATTGCACTTACTGCTGTTATTATTGACTAAATTTTTGCCATTATTATAGCCGTTATAGTGGCCATTATTATTGCAGATACTGCTGTTAATATTGACAATATTTTTGCCATTATTAGAGCCGTTATTGTGGCCATTATCATACCAATCATGGTTGTTAGTTTTGCCGTTATTATTGGCGTTATTGTCGTTCTAATTGCCCTGATTATTGCCAATTTTTTAGAAGTTATTTTTGCCATTATTGTTGAAGATATTGCCGTTATTATAGCCCTTATTATTGCCATTATTACTGAAGTTACTGCTGTTATTATTGGACATATGATTGTCGTTAATGTTGCCATTATTGTTAAAGATATTGCCGTTATTATTGCAATTATTGTTGCCTTTATTATTGACGTTTTTGTCGTTTTTATTGCCCTTTTTTTTCCAATATTATTGCCGTTATAATTGCCATTATTATTGTTATTATTGCACTTATTATTGAAGTTATTGTCTTTGATGTGGCCCTTATTATTGCTATTATTATTGTAATTATCTTCGCCGTTTTTAAGGCCGTTATTGCAGTTAGTTTGCAGTTATCATTGAAGTTATAGCCGTTATTTTCCTTATTTTTCCCTTATTAATACAGTTATTATTGGCTATTTCGTTGAAGCATTTAAGGCCGGCAGTGCCATTATTTCACTATTATTGCTGCCTATATTTTCTTTATAATTACCCTCATTATTACGCTTATTATTGCCGCTATTATTGCTATAATATAATATTAATATTGAAATAATAAGGCAATAAAGGTATCTTATTAACAACGATGATAATGGCAAAAAAAACGGCAATAATATTAGCGATAATATGGGCAATAATAAGGGCAATTAGAAGGACTATAACGCTAATAATAACGGCAATATAACAACAATATCTGCAATAATAATGGCCACAATAACGGCTATAATAATGGCAATAATATGGTCAAAAATAACAGCAGTAGCTGCAATAATAATGCCAATAATAACTGCAATAATAATGTCAATAATAATGGCAATAATAATGGCAATAATGAGGGCAATAATTACGACAATCATGTCAATAAAAACGACAATAATATCGTAAAAATAAATGCATTAATAACTGCAATAATCATGGCAATAATAACGGCAATAACTTCAATAATGTCAACAATAACGTCTAAAATGGTGGCAATAATAGGGGCAATAATAACGACAATTACGTCAATAATTCCTGCAAAAATAACGACAATAACAATGGCAATAATAACTGCAATAATAACGTCAATAATAATGGTAATAACTTCAACAATAATGGCTACAAAATAGGCAATAATAAAGATAATAATAAGGGCAATAATAACAGCAGTAACTTCAATAATAACGGCTATAATAATAGCAATAATCTCGACATTAATAACGCCAATATCTGCATTAATTACGTCAATAATATAGGCCATAAAAACGGTAATAATTACGATAATAACAGCAATAATAACGACGACATTAATTGCAATAATAATGACACTAAAAACGGCAATAACTTCAAAAATTATCGCAACATTAGCGGCAATAATAATGTCAATAAGAACGGTAATAACTTCAACAATAATGGCAACAATAGCGGCAATAATAACAACAATAGCGTCAATAAAAACTGCAATAAAAATTGCAATGACGTCCTTAATTAGGGCAATAATAAAGGCAATAATAACAGTAATAATAACGATAATAATGGTAATAATAATAGCAAAAATAACTGCAATAATAACGTCAATGAATGGCAATAATATGGGCAATAATAACAGCAATAACTTTAAGAATAGAAGCAAAAATATTGGCAATAATAAGGGCATTTATAAAAATAATGACGGCAAAAATAATGGCAATAATGGAGGCAATAATAACGGCAGTAAAGGCCTTTTTTTTGCCATTATTATTGCCGTTATTATTGTCAATATTATTGCTGTTACTGCTGTTAATATTGACAATATTTTTGCCATTATTAAAGCCCGAATTGTGTCCATTATTATTGCAGTTACTGCTGTTAATATTGGCAATATTTTTGCCATTATTAAAGTCGTTATTGTGGCCATTATTATTGCAGTAATAGTTGATACTATTGCCGTTATTATTGGCGTTATTGTCGTTCTAATTGCCCTGATAATTGCCAATTTTTTAGAAGTTAATGTTGCCATTATTGTTGAAGATATTGCCGTTATTATTGCTCTTCTTATTGGCATTTTTATTGAAATAACTGTTGTTATTATTGGCCTTCTTTTTGTAGTTAATGTTGCCATTATTGTTGAAGATATTGCCGTTATTGTTGCCATTATTATTGCAGTTTCTGCTTTTATTATTGACAATATTTTTGCCATTATTAAAGCCGTTATTGTGGCCATTATCATACCAATCATGGTTGTTAGTTTTGCCGTTATTATTGGCGTTATTGTCGTTCTAATTGCCCTGATTATTGCCAATTTTTTAGACGTTATTGTTGACTTTATTGTTGAAGTTATTGCCGTTATAATTGCCCTTATTATTGCCATTATTACTGAAGTTACTGCTGTTATTATTGGACATATTATTGTCGTTAATGTTGCCATTATTGTTAAAGATATTGCCGTTATTATTGCAATTATTGTTGCCTTTATTATTGACGTTTTTGTCGTTTTTATTGCCCATTTTTTTCCACTATTATTGCCATTATTATTGCACTTACTGCTGTTATTATTGACTAAATTTTTGCCTTTATTATAGCCGTTATTGTGGCCATTATTATTTTAGTTAATGCTGTTATTATTGACAATATTTTTGCCATTATTAAAGCCGTTATTGTGGCCATTATCATACCAATCATGGTTGTTAGTTTTGCCGTTATTATTGGCGTTATTGTCGTTCTAATTGCCCTGATTATTGGCAATTTTTTAGAAGTTATTTTTGCCATTATTGTTGAAGATATTGCCGTTATTATAGCCCTTATTATTGCCATTATTACTGAAGTTACTGCTGTTATTATTGGACATATGATTGTCGTTAATGTTGCCATTATTGTTAAAGATATTGCCGTTATTATTGCAATTATTGTTGCCATTATTATTGACGTTTTTGTCGTTTTTATTGCCCATTTTTTTCCAATATTATTGCCGTTATAATTGCCATTATTATTGTTATTATTGCACTTATTATTGAAGTTATTGTCTTTGATGTGGCCCTTATTATTGCTATTATTATTGTAATTATCTTCGCCGTTTTTAAGGCCGTTATTGCAGTTAGTTTGCAGTTATCATTGAAGTTATAGCCGTTATTTTCCTTATTTTTCCCTTATTAATACAGTTATTATTGGCTATTTCGTTGAAGCATTTAAGGCCGGCAGTGCCATTATTTCACTATTATTGCTGCCTATATTTTCTTTATAATTACCCTCATTATTACGCTTATTAATGCCGCTATTATTGCTATAATATAATATTAATATTGAAATAATAAGGCAATAAAGGTATCTTATTAACAACGATGATAATGGCAAACATAACGGCAATAATATTAGCGATAATATGGGCAATAATAAGGGCAATTAGAAGGACTATAACGCTAATAATAACGGCAATATAACAACAATATCTGCAATAATAATGGCCACAATAACGGCTATAATAATGGCAATAATATGGTCAAAAATAACAGCAGTAGCTGCAATAATAATGCCAATAATAACTGCAATAATAATGTCAATAATAATGGCAATAATAATGGCAATAATGAGGGCAATAATTACGACAATCATGTCAATAAAAACGACAATAATATCGTAAAAATAAATGCATTAATAACTGCAATAATCATGGCAATAATAACGGCAATAACTTCAATAAAGTCAACAATAACGTCTAAAATGGTGGCAATAATAGGGGCAATAATAACGACAATTACGTCAATAATTCCTGCAAAAATAACGACAATAACAATGGCAATAATAACTGCAATAATAACGTCAATAATAATGGTAATAACTTCAACAATAATGGCTACAAAATAGGCAATAATAAAGATAATAATAAGGGCAATAATAACAGCAGTAACTTCAATAATAACGGCTATAATAATAGCAATAATATCGACATTAATAACGCCAATATCTGCATTAATTACGTCAATAATATAGGCCATAAAAACGGTAATAATTACGATAATAACAGCAATAATAACGACGACATTAATTGCAATAATAATGACACTAAAAACGGCAATAACTTCAAAAATTATCGCAACATTAGCGGCAATAATAATGTCAATAAGAACGGTAATAACTTCAACAATAATGGCAACAATAGCGGCAATAATAACAACAATAGCGTCAATAAAAACTGCAATAAAAATTGCAATGACGTCCTTAATTAGGGCAATAATAAAGGCAATAATAACAGTAATAATAACGATAATAATGGTAATAATAATAGCAAAAATAACTGCAATAATAACGTCAATGAATGGCAATAATATGGGCAATAATAACAGCAATAACTTTAAGAATAGAAGCAAAAATATTGGCAATATTAAGGGCATTTATAAAAATAATGACGGCAAAAATAATGGCAATAATAGAGGCAATAATAACGGCAGTAAAGGCCTTTTTTTTGCCATTATTATTGCCGTTATTATTGTCAATATTATTGCTGTTACTGCTGTTAATATTGACAATTGTTACGTCCCACTCGGCACGGGCCTTAAAAAAAAGAACTATGTTCTTTCCTTCAAGGAGCTCCTGCTTCAATGGGATATTTGCCCAATTCGGCCGTTACCTACTACGTGTAGTTCGTGGCTCGGGACGGGCTTAACGATAAATTATGTCTTTGACGAGAGGATGATTTACTTACCCTTAATGCTTCTTTCCATATAATTCTAGATAGCGAGCTGTTCGAGGGTCGCTTGGTGGTAGCTGTCCGGCAACGAAGGTACACTCCGGGCAGTCGATCGGTACGAGCCGATATTCAATAACTCTGCAAGATGAAGACCTCAGGTCCTGCTGAGTATCGGGCCTGGGATGGCAGAGGGTGGTGTCCTCGATGATCCTAAGTCTGCAGGCCGACGGGTCGATGCCCAAGTTAGCCAGATGGTTTGTACCGTTATAATAGTTCGCGAGTAGTCGCCGGAGACGATGCTTGTGTCCGCCCCGACGTGTTTTCGGCATACGTATTCTCTAGGATACAACGGGACCTTCTAGGATGATTGAACCCGAGCGATTCGTACGCTCCGTTAGTTCTATGAAGAATGAACCCGGGCGATTCGTACGCCCCGATGGTTCTATGATTTAGGAATATGAACCCGGGCGATTCGTACGCCCCGATAGTTCTAAGACTTGGAAAGAGTGAACCCGGGCGATTCGTACGCCCCGATAGTTCTATGATAAAAGGTTGGAAAATGCGGAGAGAGATATGAAGAGCTTGTCGACCACACGTCGGTTCAGGAACACGTAGCTAATACGAGTCGCGAACGAGTAGTGACCGGGGTCCCGACTAATGAAACTCAGACGTCTACTACTAATAATTATTTATTCTAAATTTAAAATTATACTACGAATAGAATTGATACAGTGTAAAAGACTCTCTCGCGATTATTGGTCGGAACTAGCGTCCGTCGAAGTGAACTGTAGAAAACCGTCGTAATGACCCGTAGGAATCTGTTATCGGGAATGACCATCGTGTGCTGCTCTGCAGCTCCTTATATACAAGTCCCAGCGGCGGCGGCTTGTGGCTTTGGCGGCGGCTTGTGGCTTTGGCGGTGGCGGTTTGTTGCTTTGGCGGCGGCTCGGTTCTTGGAAGATGGTGACTGGCTGCCGTCTTTCTTTCTTTCGTCCTTTCTGGATGGTGATGCGTGCAACGGCTTTGTTTGCTTCGGTGCGAGGCGCTTACTGGTAGTAGTGAGGATGCGTCTCGGTGTTGTCGGCTCGTAGCCATCGGATTACCGCTTGTGTGTGGGTCCAGGTCCGTGTGCGAGTCTATGGCATTGCGTGGTGGTCCGTGTCTCTCCCTAAGGCGCACGTGGTGACCACTTGTGGGGTAGTACGGCGTGTGTGTGTGCCCGGCGACCGCGTTGTTTTCCCTTGGGCGTACGTGGTAACCGTTCGGCGATTATTTAGCACGTACTCTCCATTTGCGGCCATGTGTACTCGGTCGTTTACGGCCTTCCCTTTGCGGCGTGACATCATGACTTGTATACGAGCTTCCTTTACGTAAGACGCATTGTTGTTTGTCTGGCGCGACGCTTTGTGTTTTTCCGCGTATGACGCATCATTGTAGAATTACAAATATATGTATATGTATTGTTTACAATATCTAAGCGTAAGGTATCTCCCTTGAAACTTATGTTATAGGTGTGTATTATAATAGTGGTTAGTATTGTAAAGATGACTCCCTTCATGTCGGGCACGAACGTGTGAAATATAATATTGTTAGTAAATGGTTAGTTATATTGAGTTTTTATTAAATTACGTATTATTTGTACTATAATAAAAGACTCCCTATATAGCGGGCACGAGGACTTACATGTGCTAATAATAAAAGACTCCCTATATAGCGGGCACGAGGAATTCTTTATGTATTTTATATGTCCATACGTCGGGTGACGTAACACCTCCCTCCTTATAAAAAAATGTACGTAGTTATACGTGCATTTTGAATGTCGGCTCCTCTTGCAAGTATCTGCTATTCGAAGGGTAGGGTGGTGGTGGCGTCCTTTGGTTTTGTCGTAGGTAGCTCTATTGTTTCAGCATCTTCTGGCGGGTTTTGGTCGTTCTCTGCTTTTTCTTCCTTTGTTGACTTGGCAAGGTGAAGCAAAAGATGCGTAAGCGAACCCCAATGGCTCCCATTAGATGAATACTTCAACCGTAAGTGTTATGCATAGCCGTGGATGACGGTGTCTGTTACATATTTTATTGATCGGAGGATCATGAGTATCGTTTTTATGACTCCGGCGCTTGCTGATCCGAATGTCACAAACGCTCCCCAAAAGTCGTTGGCCTGTGTTACGGCGTCGTTCCAGGTACCGTATAGATTGCTATATTGCGAGCCCTTGCAGGCTCCGCCTGTACTGACGAACCCACTTATGGTCAAGCTGTGTAGGTGCGTGCTGTTCCTTTTTCGTCCCATTATGAGGCTGTTGGGACCCAGAGATAGGCTTCTGGAGACTATTCCTTGTTCGCATAGGCGTTGGGTGAGCGGATGAATGTATTCGTGTTGGCCATTGTGCACTATTGAGACGTGCGAGTACACTTCGCAGTGATAGATGGTCCTATCGGTCCTTTCTTTACACTGGATGGCATTTATTGGATGGTATTCAGACACGTATAGTTCTTGGCTTGTTGGTTGAAGATTCTTCTTTGGTTTTGATGCTTGTTTTCTTTACAGAAAATATGACGCTTTGCTCGGACTGCGGTGACTTATGTTATAATAATAAAAATAAAATAAAGAGGAGACACCTTAACGATCGTCGTCCTAGACTCTTAGATCTACTGTGGCTTCATGCTGTGCCGTGTCAACCGTTAGTCGGTTTTATAGAGTCCTGGACGAAGGTTTTGACTTATTTTCTAACTTTATTTAATTTTAATCTGTCCGTATGAACGACAGAGAGGCCTTTTGGCGTTTCTATTTTTACATTGTTATTATTTAAAATTTGTATGATCTTATACGGTCCTTCGTACTGGCTGTCTAACTTGCCTTTGATTTTTCCCTTTAGGAGGTATACGGAGTCGCCCATTGAGAAGTTCACCACCCTCTGTTTTTTATCGTAATAATTTTTAGATTTTATTTTCGCGCGTTCGAGGTTCACTTTGGCGGCCTCCTGCGATTTCTGTAACTGTTCCGTCAATTCAGCCAAGTACGATGCGTAAGTTTCGTCCTTTAAGTCGTTAAGTGTGCTTTCGTTCGGAGTTTTCGCTAACTGGCCAAAGATTAATTCGTGTGGAGTGTATTGTGTACCTTCATGTATACTTGTATTATAGGAAAACATCGCTATATCGACCCAATCGTCCCATTCAGAATTATCCTTTATGAAGTGTTTCAAAAATTCTGCTAACACGTGGTGTGAGCGTTCTATTGATCCGTTGGATTGCGGTCGATAAGCGGTGGTTTGGTATGTTTCTATTCTAAATTTCTTGGCCACTGCTTTCATCAATTCCGATAAGAAAGCAGTACCTTGATCAGTTAGTATCCCTTTCGGGCTGCCGAATTTACATATTAAATTTTTTATAAATGCGTCAGCTATTTCGACCGAAGAAGCTTGTTGTAGTGGTACCGCTATAGAATATTTGGTAAGGAGATCTTGTATTGTTAAAATGTAATTATTGCCTAGTTTACTAGTAGGCATCGGTCCTACTATATCCATCGAAATTTTGTCGAAGGCCCTTCCTGGTGTGTCGGTAAGGGTCATCGGTTGTCTGGTTTTTTGTCGAACAAGTTTCTTGGTTTGACAGCTGCGGCAGTTTTGGACGAAGTTTTGTATATCTGTTTTAAGGTTAGGCCAGTAGTATCGTTGTTTTATACGCCAATATGTCTTAGTGACTCCTTTGTGACCTCCCATTGGAGTAGCATGATTGTCATGGATAATTTGGACGCGTTCGATCTCCCTGGGTATTATGATTTCATGTTTTAATATAATAATTTTTGTTTTGTGACCCGCGAAGATCGAACTTATCTTGCGTTTAATGTTTATCCATGGTACGTCTGCTATATTGTCCCTTGAAATAGCTATTGTCTCTAAATTCAATTCAATTGCCGCGTCCAAAAGAGAATGTAATACTTCATCTAGAATTTCTAGTTGAATAGAGACGGATGTTCTCTCCTGGACGGGTAACGCGATGAGGTATCTATTGTCCCGTTTTGTAATCTTTACTCTACCAAGCGTTACGTCGGTAATGTTTGGTAGTCTTTTATTGTCGGCAAGTTCTTTAGCTCCTTTGTCAATAGGAGTTCCGGTCTTTGTCACAAAAAATGCTATGTGTCCTTTGTGCATTGTTATTCTGTCTTTTATTTCTATAATATTACTTTCGTAGCGTGATAGATCCAGTTCGTCGTCGTTCGTTTCGTCTGTATCGTTTGTGTTTATGTTTATGTTAGGTATTTCCGTTTCACGTGCGGTCTCGGGTTTTGATATTTCTTGCATGCGACGTCTCTTAGTGAGCGACGAGAATATTTCGTCGTCACTCGAGCTGGTCCCTGCTATCGGAAGGATCTGTTTACTCAACTCTATAGGGTTACGCGATAGCGCGTCGGCATTGACGTTTCGTTTTCCGGCTTTGTAGACAATATCGTATTCATACTCAGCGAGTTTGAGTCGCCATCTAATAAGCCGAGACGTCGGGTCTTTCACAGAATTTAACCACACTAGCGGACGGTGGTCAGTGATTAAACTGAATTTACGACCGTATAGATAAGGTCGGAAGTAATTAACAGCGTATATAATGGCAAGCAGCTCTTTTTCTATTGTTGAATAATTTTGTTCCGCTTGATTTAAGATCCTTGACGTGTAGGCTATGGGCAGATCTTTACCGATTTCTCCCTGACTGAGAATTCCCCCGATCGCGAAATTTGATGCGTCGGTAGTTACTAGGAAAGGCTTTGTAAAATCAGGGAATTGCAAAAGCGGTTGCTCACACAAAAGGCTTGTTAAAGTTTTGAATGCCTTGTTTTGAGCGTCTTCCCATTTAAATGGTACGTCTTTCTTTAAGAGGTTTGTCAGCGGTTTACTTGTACCTGAGAAGTTTGGTATGAAGCGTCGATAATAACCTGCCAGTCCCAGGAATTGTTTTATGTTCTTTGCATTCTTTGGCGTCGGGAAGTTCTTGACTGCTTCTATTTTTCCTGGGTCTGGTTTCACTCCATCCGCGCTAATGATATGCCCGAGATATACAACTTCCTTCCTGAGAAGATTGCATTTCTCGGGTTGTAATTTTAGATTGGCGTCACGGAGACGCGCACATAAATTTCGGTATTTCAAAAGGTGCTCTTGTAGCGAGCTGGAGTATATGACTATGTCATCTAGGTAAACGAATAATCCATTACCTTGCAATCCGGTCAGGACATTGTTCATCAAGCGTTGGAAGGTGGAAGGAGCGTTTTTGAGACCAAAGGGCATACGTTTAAATTCGTAATGCCCGAATGGCGTGGAGAAAGCCGTTTTCGGCGCGTCTTCTTTGTCCATGCCGATCTGATGGAAACCTGATGCGAGATCGAACGTACTAAAATATTTCGCGCTTCCTAATTGGTCTAATATTTCTGTTATGTTCGGCAGTGGATAACTATCTTTAATAGTTTTTTCGTTTAATATCCGGTAGTCGATGACTAATCTCCATCTTTTATTCCCTTTTGCGTCCGGTTTCTTCGGAACTATCCATAGTGGAGAATTATACGGAGACGTAGATGATTTGATTACATTGTTTTCTAGAAGTTCTCCTATCTGTTTGTTTATCTCCTCCTTATGGATGGGCGGGAAGCGGTACTGTCGGACATTTACCGGAATAGAGTCCACTGTCTCTATTTTGTGTGTTACGGTGTCGGAGTACGTCAGTCTGTCGCCCGGCAGGTGAAATAAATCTATGGATTCTCTGATCATATCTTTTGCTACGGATTTCTCTTCATCATTCAGTTCGTCCAAGTTAATGTTCTGTAGGGCTAGTACGTAACGTTCGTCTGTCTTTTTTGTGTATTTGCAGGATTTGGAATGGGTAATGTGAGTAGGGAGGACGGTATGTTGGGTCTCGGTTTCCTGCTCGAATTCGTTATTCTTTATTTTTATTTTACAGACATTGCTCGTTCGCCCCGGAATAGTTATCTCCTTTGATTGAGCAAAGGGCATAACTATTCCGTGCCACTTTATAGATTCTCTCTCATAATCGATTTTGGCTGTTTTATGAAAGAAGTCGGAGCCCAAAATACCGTCGTAGGGGATAGGAAAGGAATTTGGTACCAGTTGGAATTTAACCGGGTATCCGTGAATGTGTACGGTCACCGAACCGTATGTGGTAACAGTTTTGTCGGTGATACCGATCAGTCTGACCTTGTCGTTTTCGTCACATAGTATGTCTCCATTTGCCATTGTTATTTTTAATATGTTTAGTTCCGAACCCGTGTCGATTAAAAATTCTGTTTCCTTGGCTAAATCGTCGGAAGAAAGGACGATAGACGGAGAGGTGCATTCTTCCTTTAATTGGAAGAAGTAGACGCGAGTGGCTTCTCTTCCTTTATTGTTCGTACTGGGCGCGCTGACGCGGTCTCTGCGGGTGCGCCCTTCCCCAGAGACGTCAATTCGTTTCCCGACTGGGTTTCCCTCCACTTTTTCTTTCGGCATTCCTCTATCGTATGTCCGATGTGCTTACAATACGAGCATTTCTTTATATACCTTTGGTCTCGTGACGAGGGAGGGGAGTAGTGAGAGGATGGAGAGGATTGACGGGAGTTCTCGGGAGGTGGAGTGTAAGGTTCTTGAACTTGTGTCTGTGACCGGCGTTGCAGGTCACGCGATTTCCTATAACATTGTGCTTGAGTGTGACCGATCCTCTTGCAATAAGAACATGCATCTGGGTCCGGAGGAGGTCTAGTAGGTCGGGTATTGGGTTTACTATTTCTTTTTGATTCATAATAATAATAATCCATTGGTCTTTCTTGATAGGCCTTAGTCTTGTATTGTGGCCGCGGCCTCGCCAGACCTCGTCTGTCCCATTCATGTTGTATAGACGAATGTAGCTGAATCGCCTTATCGTATGCGTCGCTTAGGTCTCCGCACCGTAAGTCGTTTAGATACGGGTGATAATCTAATGGTAGACCCGAACAAAAACTTTTTAGAGCTAATTCGTCTATTTCCTGTTTTTTACTTTCTGTAAGCCCTCCCCAGAATCTTTCTTCGTCAAGGAGACTTTCGTGTAAGTCTTGTACGCGACCGATGTAATCTATTATCGGTTCATTTTCGGACATAAGCACGTTTCTTAGTTCAGTCCTATAAAAATCTAACGAGTAGTATGTCCCCAAAGTTTGCCTGAGTCTGCTGCCTAATTCAAGCATTGTTCTAGGATGGTGTCTCTCGATCGCGACATAAGCGGAATCCTGTAGTTTCCTTATCGCGGCTAGAGTAAACAGTTCCTCCGGATAGGTGGGGATCATTTGACGTGCGCGTTTGCATGCTCTAATGTAAGAAGATAAAGGCATATTTTTTCCGTCGTACCGTGGAATAGATGCTAGAGCTTCGCTAACCTGATGATTAGGCAAGTGAAGCTGATTTTCCGTTCGTAGCGCGACGATTTCTCTCATTAGGAACGCGAGAGTATCTGTTTCTCCCAATTTTGCTTCCTCGGATGTGGTACGGAGAGTTTCTTCGCGTTCGCGTAGTCTTTGTTCGCGTTCGAAAAGGTCGCGTTCCCGCGAATCTAACTGAGCCATTGTATTGGCTATACGCCGCCTTTCGTCGGGGCTTATTTCGTCTGTTTGACGCGTGGTCATGCTGCGCGTTTCAATGCGATCGCTCCTCTCAATTGACATAATGTATCGTTAGGTTTCCCGGCCGATGCACCAATTTTGTGTTGTTACGTCCCACTCGGCACGGGCCTTAAAAAAAAGAACTATGTTCTTTCCTTCAAGGAGCTCCTGCTTCAATGGGATATTTGCCCAATTCGGCCGTTACCTACTACGTGTAGTTCGTGGCTCGGGACGGGCTTAACGATAAATTATGTCTTTGACGAGAGGATGATTTACTTACCCTTAATGCTTCTTTCCATATAATTCTAGATAGCGAGCTGTTCGAGGGTCGCTTGGTGGTAGCTGTCCGGCAACGAAGGTACACTCCGGGCAGTCGATCGGTACGAGCCGATATTCAATAACTCTGCAAGATGAAGACCTCAGGTCCTGCTGAGTATCGGGCCTGGGATGGCAGA
The DNA here is from genome assembly GCA_911387935.1 of Dolichovespula saxonica. Lineage (NCBI taxonomy): Eukaryota > Metazoa > Arthropoda > Insecta > Hymenoptera > Vespidae > Dolichovespula > Dolichovespula saxonica. The sequence continues at coordinate 9,027 of CAJVQX010000004.1, read as the reverse complement.
GGGTGGTGTCCTCGATGATCCTAAGTCTGCAGGCCGACGGGTCGATGCCCAAGTTAGCCAGATGGTTTGTACCGTTATAATAGTTCGCGAGTAGTCGCCGGAGACGATGCTTGTGTCCGCCCCGACGTGTTTTCGGCATACGTATTCTCTAGGATACAACGGGACCTTCTAGGATGATTGAACCCGAGCGATTCGTACGCTCCGTTAGTTCTATGAAGAATGAACCCGGGCGATTCGTACGCCCCGATGGTTCTATGATTTAGGAATATGAACCCGGGCGATTCGTACGCCCCGATAGTTCTATGACTTGGAAAGAGTGAACCCGGGCGATTCGTACGCCCCGATAGTTCTATGATAAAAGGTTGGAAAATGCGGAGAGAGATATGAAGAGCTTGTCGACCACACGTCGGTTCAGGAACACGTAGCTAATACGAGTCGCGAACGAGTAGTGACCGGGGTCCCGACTAATGAAACTCAGACGTCTACTACTAATAATTATTTATTCTAAATTTAAAATTATACTACGAATAGAATTGATACAGTGTAAAAGACTCTCTCGCGATTATTGGTCGGAACTAGCGTCCGTCGAAGTGAACTGTAGAAAACCGTCGTAATGACCCGTAGGAATCTGTTATCGGGAATGACCATCGTGTGCTGCTCTGCAGCTCCTTATATACAAGTCCCAGCGGCGGCGGCTTGTGGCTTTGGCGGCGGCTTGTGGCTTTGGCGGTGGCGGTTTGTTGCTTTGGCGGCGGCTCGGTTCTTGGAAGATGGTGACTGGCTGCCGTCTTTCTTTCTTTCGTCCTTTCTGGATGGTGATGCGTGCAACGGCTTTGTTTGCTTCGGTGCGAGGCGCTTACTGGTAGTAGTGAGGATGCGTCTCGGTGTTGTCGGCTCGTAGCCATCGGATTACCGCTTGTGTGTGGGTCCAGGTCCGTGTGCGAGTCTATGGCATTGCGTGGTGGTCCGTGTCTCTCCCTAAGGCGCACGTGGTGACCACTTGTGGAGTAGTACGGCGTGTGTGTGTGCCCGGCGACCGCGTTGTTTTCCCTTGGGCGTACGTGGTAACCGTTCGGCGACTATTTAGCACGTACTCTCCATTTGCGGCCATGTGTACTCGGTCGTTTACGGCCTTCCCTTTGCGGCGTGACATCATGACTTGTATACGAGCTTCCTTTACGTAAGACGCATTGTTGTTTGTCTGGCGCGACGCTTTGTGTTTTTCCGCGTATGACGCATCATTGTAGAATTACAAATATATGTATATGTATTGTTTACAATATCTAAGCGTAAGGTATCTCCCTTGAAACTTATGTTATAGGTGTGTATTATAATAGTGGTTAGTATTGTAAAGATGACTCCCTTCATGTCGGGCACGAACGTGTGAAATATAATATTGTTAGTAAATGGTTAGTTATATTGAGTTTTTATTAAATTACGTATTATTTGTACTATAATAAAAGACTCCCTATATAGCGGGCACGAGGACTTACATGTGCTAATAATAAAAGACTCCCTATATAGCGGGCACGAGGAATTCTTTATGTATTTTATATGTCCATACGTCGGGTGACGTAACACAATATTTTTGCCATTATTAAAGCCCGAATTGTGGCCATTATTATTGCAGTTACTGCTGTTAATATTGGCAATATTTTTGCCATTATTAAAGTCGTTATTGTGGCCATTATTATTGCAGTAATAGTTGATACTATTGCCGTTATTATTGGCGTTATTGTCGTTCTAATTGCCCTGATAATTGCCAATTTTTTAGAAGTTAATGTTGCCATTATTGTTGAAGATATTGCCGTTATTATTGCTCTTCTTATTGGCATTTTTATTGAAATAACTGTTGTTATTATTGGCCTTCTTTTTGTAGTTAATGTTGCCATTATTGTTGAAGATATTGCCGTTATTGTTGCCATTATTATTGCAGTTTCTGCTTTTATTATTGACAATATTTTTGCCATTATTAAAGCCGTTATTGTGGCCATTATCATACCAATCATGGTTGTTAGTTTTGCCGTTATTATTGGCGTTATTGTCGTTCTAATTGCCCTGATTATTGCCAATTTTTTAGACGTTATTGTTGACTTTATTGTTGAAGTTATTGCCGTTATAATTGCCGTTATTATTGCCATTATTACTGAAGTTACTGCTGTTATTATTGGACATATTATTGTCGTTAATGTTGCCATTATTGTTAAAGATATTGCCGTTATTATTGCAATTATTGTTGCCTTTATTATTGACGTTTTTGTCGTTTTTATTGCCCATTTTTTTCCACTATTATTGCCGTTATTATTGCTATTATTATTGCACTTACTGCTGTTATTATTGACTAAATTTTTGCCTTTATTATAGCCGTTATTGTGGCCATTATTATTTCAGTTAATGCTGTTATTATTGACAATATTTTTGCCATTATTAAAGCCGTTATTGTGGCCATTATCATACCAATCATGGTTGTTAGTTTTGCCGTTATTATTGGCGTTATTGTCGTTCTAATTGCCCTGATTATTGGCAATTTTTTAGAAGTTATTTTTGCCATTATTGTTGAAGATATAGCCGTTATTATAGCCCTTATTATTGCCATTATTACTGAAGTTACTGCTGTTATTATTGGACATATGATTGTCGTTAATGTTGCCATTATTGTTAAAGATATTGCCGTTATTATTGCAATTATTGTTGCCATTATTATTGACGTTTTTGTCGTTTTTATTGCCCATTTTTTTCCAATATTATTGCCGTTATAATTGCCATTATTATTGTTATTATTGCACTTATTATTGAAGTTATTGTCTTTGATGTGGCCCTTATTATTGCTATTATTATTGTAATTATCTTCGCCGTTTTTAAGGCCGTTATTGCAGTTATTTTGCAGTTATCATTGAAGTTATAGCCGTTATTTTCCTTATTTTTCCCTTATTAATACAGTTATTATTGGCTATTTCGTTGAAGCATTTAAGGCCGGCAGTGCCATTATTTCACTATTATTGCTGCCTATATTTTCTTTATAATTACCCTCATTATTACGCTTATTAATGCCGCTATTATTGCTATAATATAATATTAATATTGAAATAATAAGGCAATAAAGGTATCTTATTAACAACGATGATAATGGCAAAAATAACGGCAATAATATTAGCGATAATATGGGCAATAATAAGGGCAATTAGAAGGACTATAACGCTAATAATAACGGCAATATAACAACAATATCTGCAATAATAATGGCCACAATAACGGCTATAATAATGGCAATAATATGGTCAAAAATAACAGCATAGCTGCAATAATAATGCCAATAATAACTGCAATAATAATGTCAATAATAATGGCAATAATAATGGCAATAATGAGGGCAATAATTACGACAATCATGTCAATAAAAACGACAATAATATCGTAAAAATAAATGCATTAATAACTGCAATAATCATGGCAATAATAACGGCAATAACTTTAATAAAGTCAACAATAACGTCTAAAATGGTGGCAATAATAAGGGCAATAATAACGACAATTACGTCAATAATTCCTGCAAAAATAACGACAATAACAATGGCAATAATAACTGCAATAATAACGTCAATAATAATGGTAATAACTTCAACAATAATGGCTACAAAATAGGCAATAATAAAGATAATAATAAGGGCAATAATAACAGCAGTAACTTCAATAATAACGGCTATAATAATAGCAATAATATCGACATTAATAACGCCAATATCTGCATTAATTACGTCAATAATATAGTCCATAAAAACGGTAATAATTACGATAATAACAGCAATAATAACGACGACATTAATTGCAATAATAATGACACTAAAAACGGCAATAACTTCAAAAATTATCGCAACATTAGCGGCAATAATAATGTCAATAAGAACGGTAATAACTTCAACAATAATGGCAACAATAGCGGCAATAATAACAACAATAGCGTCAATAAAAACTGCAATAAAAATTGCAATGACGTCCTTAATTAGGGCAATAATAAAGGCAATAATAACAGTAATAATAACGATAATAATGGTAATAATAATAGCAAAAATAACTGCAATAATAACGTCAATGAATGGCAATAATATGGGCAATAATAACAGCAATAACTTTAAGAATAGAAGCAAAAATATTGGCAATAATAAGGGCATTTATAAAAATAATGACGGCAAAAATAATGGCAATAATAGAGGCAATAATAACGGCAGTAAAGGCCTTTTTTTGCCATTATTATTGCCGTTATTATTGTCAATATTATTGCTGTTACTGCTGTTAATATTGGCAATATTTTTGCCATTATTAAAGTCGTTATTGTGGCCATTATTATTGCAGTAATAGTTGATACTATTGCCGTTATTATTGGCGTTATTGTCGTTCTAATTGCCCTGATAATTGCCAATTTTTTAGAAGTTAATGTTGCCATTATTGTTGAAGATATTGCCGTTATTATTGCTCTTCTTATTGGCATTATTACTGAAGTTACTGCTGTTATTATTGGACATATAATTGTCGTTAATGTTGCCATTATTGTTAAAGATATTGCCGTTATTATTGCAATTATTGTTGCCATTATTATTGACGTTTTTGTCGTTTTTATTGCCCATTTTTTTCCAATATTATTGCCGTTATAATTGCCATTATTATTGTTATTATTGCACTTATTATTGAAGTTATTGTCTTTGATGTGGCCCTTATTATTGCTATTATTATTGTAATTATCTTCGCCGTTTTTAAGGCCGTTATTGCAGTTAGTTTGCAGTTATCATTGAAGTTATAGCCGTTATTTTCCTTATTTTTCCCTTATTAATACAGTTATTATTGGCTATTTCGTTGAAGCATTTAAGGCCGGCAGTGCCATTATTTCACTATTATTGTTGCCTATATTTTCTTTATAATTACCCTCATTATTACGCTTATTAATGCCGCTATTATTGCTATAATATAATATTAATATTGAAATAATAAGGCAATAAAGGTATCTTATTAACAACGATGATAATGGCAAACATAACGGTAATAATATTAGCGATAATATGGGCAATAATAAGGGCAATTAGAAGGACTATAACGCTAATAATAACGGCAATATAACAACAATATCTGCAATAATAATGGCCACAATAACGGCTGTAATAATGGCAATAATATGGTCAAAAATAACAGCAGTAGCTGCAATAATAATGCCAATAATAACTGCAATAATAATGTCAATAATAATGGCAATAATAATGGCAATAATGAGGGCAATAATTACGACAATCATGTCAATAAAAACGACAATAATATCGTAAAAATAAATGCATTAATAACTGCAATAATCATGGCAATAATAACGGCAATAACTTCAATAAAGTCAACAATAACGTCTAAAATGGTGGCAATAATAAGGGCAATAATAACGACAATTACGTCAATAATTCCTGCAAAAATAACGACAATAACAATGGCAATAATAACTGCAATAATAACGTCAATAATAATGGTAATAACTTCAACAATAATGGCTACAAAATAGGCAATAATAAAGATAATAATAAGGGCAATAATAACAGCAGTAACTTCAATAATAACGGCTATAATAATAGCAATAATATCGACATTAATAACGCCAATATCTGCATTAATTACGTCAATAATATAGGCCATAAAAACGGTAATAATTACGATAATAACAGCAATAATAACGACGACATTAATTGCAATAATAATGACACTAAAAACGGCAATAACTTCAAAAATTATCGCAACATTAGCGGCAATAATAATGTCAATAAGAACGGTAATAACTTCAACAATAATGGCAACAATAGCGGCAATAATAACAACAATAGCGTCAATAAAAACTGCAATAAAAATTGCAATGACGTCCTTAATTAGGGCAATAATAAAGGCAATAATAACAGTAATAATAACGATAATAATGGTAATAATAATAGCAAAAATAACTGCAATAATAACGTCAATGAATGGCAATAATATGGGCAATAATAACAGCAATAACTTTAAGAATAGAAGCAAAAATATTGGCAATAATAAGGGCATTTATAAAAATAATGACGGCAAAAATAATGGCAATAATGGAGGCAATAATAACGGCAGTAAAGGCCTTTTTTTTGCCATTATTATTGCCGTTATTATTGTCAATATTATTGCTGTTACTGCTGTTAATATTGACAATATTTTTGCCATTATTAAAGCCCGAATTGTGGCCATTATTATTGCAGTTACTGCTGTTAATATTGGCAATATTTTTGCCATTATTAAAGTCGTTATTGTGGCCATTATTATTGCAGTAATAGTTGATAGTATTGCCGTTATTATTGGCGTTATTGTCGTTCTAATTGCCCTGATAATTGCCAATTTTTTAGAAGTTAATGTTGCCATTATTGTTGAAGATATTGCCGTTATTATTGCTCTTCTTATTGGCATTTTTATTGAAATAACTGTTGTTATTATTGGCCTTCTTTTTGTAGTTAATGTTGCCATTATTGTTGAAGATATTGCCGTTATTGTTGCCATTATTATTGCAGTTTCTGCTTTTATTATTGACAATATTTTTGCCATTATTAAAGCCGTTATTGTGGCCATTATCATACCAATCATGGTTGTTAGTTTTGCCGTTATTATTGGCGTTATTGTCGTTCTAATTGCCCTGATTATTGCCAATTTTTTAGAAGTTATTTTTGCCATTATTGTTGAAGATATTGCCGTTATTATAGCCCTTATTATTGCCATTATTACTGAAGTTACTGCTGTTATTATTGGACATATAATTGTCGTTAATGTTGCCATTATTGTTAAAGATATTGCCGTTATTATTGCAATTATTGTTGCCATTATTATTGACGTTTTTGTCGTTTTTATTGCCCATTTTTTTCCAATATTATTGCCGTTATAATTGCCATTATTATTGTTATTATTGCACTTATTATTGAAGTTATTGTCTTTGATGTGGCCCTTATTATTGCTATTATTATTGTAATTATCTTCGCCGTTTTTAAGGCCGTTATTGCAGTTATTTTGCAGTTATCATTGAAGTTATAGCCGTTATTTTCCTTATTTTTCCCTTATTAATACAGTTATTATTGGCTATTTCGTTGAAGCATTTGTTACGTCCCACTCGGCACGGGCCTTAAAAAAAAGAACTATGTTCTTTCCTTCAAGGAGCTCCTGCTTCAATGGGATATTTGCCCAATTCGGCCGTTACCTACTACGTGTAGTTCGTGGCTCGGGACGGGCTTAACGATAAATTATGTCTTTCTTTGATGAGGATGATTTACTTACCCTTAATGCTTCTTTCCGTACAATTCTAAATAGCGAGCTGTTCGAGGATCGCTTGGTGGTAGCTGTCCGGCAACGAAGGTACACTCCGGGCAGTCAATCGGTACGAGCCGATATTCGGTAATTCTGCAAGATGGAGACCTCAGGTCCTGCTGAGTATCGGGCCTGGGATGGCAGAGTGTGGTGTCCTCGATGATCCTAAGTCTGCAGGCCGACGGGTCGATGCCCAAGTTAGCCAGATGGTTTGTACCGTTATAATAGTTCGCGAGTAGTCGCCGGAGACGATGCTTGTGTCCGCCCCGACGTGTTTTCGGCATACGTATTCTCTAGGATACAACGGGACCTTCTAGGATGATTGAACCCGAGCGATTCGTACGCTCCGTTAGTTCTATGAAGAATGAACCCGGGCGATTCGTACGCCCCGATGGTTCTATGATTTAGGAATATGAACCCGGGCGATTCGTACGCCCCGATAGTTCTATGACTTGGAAAGAGTGAACCCGGGCGATTCGTACGCCCCGATAGTTCTATGATAAAAGGTTGGAAAATGCGGAGAGAGATATGAAGAGCTTGTCGACCACACGTCGGTTCAGGAACACGTAGCTAATACGAGTCGCGAACGAGTAGTGACCGGGGTCCCGACTAATGAAACTCAGACGTCTACTACTAATAATTATTTATTCTAAATTTAAAATTATACTACGAATAGAATTGATACAGTGTAAAAAAGACTCTCTCGCGATTATTGGTCGGAACTAGCGTCCGTCGAAGTAAATCGTAGAAAATCTGATGCCGGAATAACCCTCGTGTGCTGCTCTGCAGCTCCTTATATACAAGTCCCAGCGGCGGCGGCTTGTGGCTTTGGCGGCGGCTTGTGGCTTTGGCGGCGGCTGCTCGTTGCTTTGGCGGCGGCTCGGTTCTTGGAAGATGGTGATTGGCTGCCGTCTTTCTTTCTTTCGTCCCTTTTGGATGGTCTATAGTGATGCGCACAACGGCTTTGTGTGCTTCGGTGCGAGGCGCTTACTGGTAGTGGTAAGGATGCGTCTCGGTGTTGTCGCGTATGACGCATCATTGTAGAATTACAAATATATGTATATGTATTGTTTACAATATTTAAGCGTAAGGTATCTCCTTTGAAACTTATGTTATAGGTGTGTATTATAATAGTGGTTAGTATTGTAAAGATGACTCCCTTCATGTCGGGCACGAACGTGTGAAATATAATATTGTTAGTAAATGGTTAGTTATATTGAGTTTTATTAAATTACGTATTATTTGTACTATAATAAAAGACTCCCTATATAGCGGGCACGAGGACTTACATGTGCTAATAATAAAAGACTCCCTATATAGCGGGCACATATGTCCATACGTCGGGTGACGTAACACCTCCCTCCTTATAAAAAAATGTACGTAGTTATACGTGCATTTTGAATGTCGGCTCCTCTTGCAAGTATCTGCTAATTGAAGGGTAGGATGGTGGTGGAGTCCTTTGGTTTTGTCGTAGGTAGCTCTATTGTTTCAGCATCTTCTGGCGGTTTTTGGTCGTTCTCCGCTTTTTCTTCCTTTGTTGACTTGGCAAGGTGAAGCAAAAGATGCGTAGACGAACCCCAATGGCTCCCATTAGATGAATACTCCAACTTTAAGTGTTATGCATAGCCGTGGATGACGGTGTCTGTTACATATTTTATTGATCGGAAGATCATGAGTATCGTTCTTATGACTCCG